>JAMXBC010000012.1:81443922-82043922 GCA_024138005.1 Lumnitzera racemosa
TATTACACACAACAAACTTAAGTATGGTGCTTTTCTCTCTCTCAAGATTGCAAATGTAAGAAATTTCAAGCACTACACACTAGGTCTCTTTTTGTTTAATTGCAATTAAAGAGTACAAGAGACAAAAGGTAAGTATTGAAGCTAAAGAATATAAGAGAATGTCTTTTGATTGTAGTAGAATATTGTTTCTTAATTTTCTTTAGCTGGGTTGTTAAGCATTTATATTAACTCATTGAATTCTTCCCGTTATCATGCATTAAATGCTCCAACAGCTACCTGAAACAGGCTTACCAGCATGAACACCAACAAGTGAATCGGCATGCCGGCTCTTTATAATCAGAGAGCTCTTCCTTTTTTTTATCTAGGGCTTTATACCGTTAGCTTAGTTCTACCTTGAGCCGTTATACTAGTAGGCCAAATATCACCTGAAAATACTTTTAACAGATAACGAACAAATACATTTTACAATCTAACTTCAAGATCATTTGATCATCACTTAAAACATAAAATATCTTGTAGAGTCAATTGTTGTGTTTAATTATTAAGCAAGTTTATCGATCTTATTCAATTAACTCAATATAGTCAAATAAAACTTAGTTTAATCATTTACTTTTATTTTGTTCTCATTAAAATCAATTAATGAACCTTTATAAGCTTTGGGAGCTAAGATGGGAGGTTACATCGCCAATCCATGGGATGCATCCTTCTTCTTGTATTTGAAGCTACCTAATCAGCCACTTTATTAGCTTTACAATTTACATAATGAAAAGAAAAATGCTTAAAGGGGCTCTTAGCCAAAAACCTAATTTTTTTAATATTTCTTCGTGCAGCCTAATAGATAAACTCGATTGGCCCATTAATAGCTTGTACAATTGTCTTGCAATCAATTTAAACGACATTGTCTCCCAATTGTTTATACAAGCTAATCTCACACCCTCTAGCATTGCTAAGGCTTCGACCTCCTCCGCATTCAAACACAAACCTACTAAAGTCTTTCCGCCACCATTGTTCCTGAACTATCTCGAACCACAACACTCACTATAGATTTGACCCTCTCCCCTGCCCATGAGGCATCGACATTGATTTTGAAGGAGTTTGCATTAGGTCTAAACCAGATCTGGTTACTCTGTCTCTCATCTTAGTACTCTGATGATTTGTTTTCTTTGACTTCATCTACCTTCCATGACTGAAATAAAGCTCTCACCTTTCTTATCAAATCATTTGGTTCCAACCATCCACCTTCATACATTACATGGCATTGTTCCTTCCATAGATTCCATGTAACCATATAGAACTTTCCCTTTACTTCAAATCTAGGGTTATGTGAGTCTTTTAATGCTCTCTCAACCTACTCCAAGAGAGATCCTTCATTTCCTTTATCCACATGCACTCGTAAGCTTCTGAACCACACTCCCCTCATCCATTCGCACTCAAATAGCATATATTCTGTAGTTTCATTTTCTTCACAAAAAGGGCACTGTAGTAATACTAATTCAATTCTTTTGTGCAGGTTCGTTTTTGTACAATAACGTATTCGTGGAAACATGCTAGAGAAAGTGATGAACTTTAGGTAAAGTTCGAAACTTCCATATTTTTTTCCATTGATGCTTTGGTAATCTTCTTATTATTGCCATGCTAGACTTGTGAAGCATTATTTTTTTCTTTAACAAATGGTATATTGACTTGAATGTATGGTCTCTATGGTGATTGTAAGGCCATACATGGGTATCATCTCTAACATGGTTATCGAAAGATGTATTCTTAATGCTCTAGATATCTGATTCATTGAGGTATGTTCTCAACCTCGCCATCTTCCAAGAATAATCATCATCATTCATGAGTTCCCTTACTATCATGTCCATCCACTCATCTTCCGTATTTATAGATAGTTTGTAATTTTGTATAAAGGGGGGCCATTTATTCTTCTATACTCCTACTATTCATCCAGAGTTGATTTGCTAAAAAGTTTCATAAAAAAGAATTTATTTCCCTTCTATTTAACTACTCCAACCCTATGAAGCCTTGCCACCTTTCTTTGCATTTTTTAAATCATCCTGGAAAAATATATTCCTTTTAAGACGCATATCTACAATGTAGAGGGGTTTGTTTTAACTCTCCATACTAGCTTTGTTAGGAAAGCCAGATTAAAAAGCCTTAAGTCTTTAAAGCCCAATCCTCCATTTTCTTTTGCTTACGTTAATTTATTCCAGCTTACCTAATGGATCTTTCTTTCCTCTTTTTTCTAAGCTTAAAAACATCTTACCAAAAGCGTAGAAACTTCATTGCATTAGTTCTTAAGGCAAGCAAAGCAAGCCATAGAGTAAGCTGTTATAACTATAGTGACAGATTTAATTAGGATCTCCTTACTAGCTTTGGTTGAGAGTTTGTTTTTCCAACCCTTAAGCCTTTTGAGAACTTTTTCTTTGACAAAGCCAAGTGCTTGATATTTGGACCTCCCCCATAATGTAGGAAGTCCAAGATAGTGCCTTGGATTATCTTTAGTTTTAAAACCACCCGCTACTCTTCTTTTGCTCTCCTCTTGGACATTCTTGCTGTAGTAAATATTGGACTTATCAAAATTTACTTGCTAACCTGAATCATGGCAGTATGTGTGAAGTACAGACACTAATTCAGCCGCTCTTTCTTGTTTTGCCTCCATGAAAAATAAGGAGTCATTTACAATAAAGAAATGAGAAAGTCTAGAACAAATAAGTTTAATCTTTAGGCCGGATAGCTTCCCTTCACCCACTCTCTTCTCTAATCCTCTAAGTAGTACATCTACTATTAAAAAGAATAGATAAGGGGATAGGGGATCATCTTGCCTTAGACCTCTCTTTGGGATGACTTTACCAACTCTTTTTCCATTTACCACCAAATTAGAACTAACTAAAGACACATACTTCATAACCCAAGAAATCTACCTTCTTTTAAAACCATATGTCTAAAGCACTTGTTCCATGTAGGATTACTCCATATGATCATAAGCTTTACTCGTATCAATCTTTAAAGCATAATAAGAAGTTTTTCCTCTTTTCTTGTTTTTTAAAAAATGGAAAACCTCATGCACAATGAAAACGTTATCATGAATCATTTTTCTTGAAATGAATACACTATGATTTTTTTACACCAGGTTACCTAGGAAATGTTTTAAGTCTATTTACAAGCATTATTAAGATGATGTTGTACAAAAAATTGCATAGACTAATAGGTCTAAATTGAGACACTTTTTGAGGTTTAGGTACATTAAGTATAGGAATAAGATCGGTTTCATTAAGATTCATAGGAAAAGTACCTATATAGAAGAAATCCTTTACTGCATTTATAACCGTGTCTCTAATCACATCCTAAAACTTTTGATAAAATATCCCTGAAAATCTATCTGGTCCCGATTCTTTTGACGCTACCATTTGAAAAGTGGCCATTTTGATCTCCATTTCATCCACATTCGTACATAAAACATCATTAATCTCAGTACTCACAGTTTGCCTAATCCATTCGAAGCTATTAAAACTTTCTAACCAACTTGTAGGAGTGAATAGATTCTCATAAAACAACCTGAATTCCCTTACAATATCTTCTTCCTTCTCAACCCAAATACCTTCTTTGTTTTTGATTCACAACACTTTATTTTTATTTCTTCTATTAATAGTTGATCGGTGAAAAAATGAAGTACTCCTATCACCCGACATCAATAAATTTGTCCTAGCTCTTTGATGCCAAAATCTTTCCTCTTTTTCCCAAAGTTCATTCAATCTTCCAAACAATTTGTCTTCTTCTTCTAAGTCAACACCCATCATATTCTCTTGAATTAACGATAGCTCTCTCATTGTTTTTTCAATTTCTTTTTTGTTATTTGGAAAAGCTACCGTACTCTAACTCATGAGATGGTTTTTACATGCCTCCAAATTGTGTAGAATGACTTCTTATTTCCACCTATTTTATATTCTAGACTAGTTACCGCCAACAATCTCTCTATACTCCTTTAATGTTAGCCACACGGTTTCAAATCTAAATGCTTTTGCTCCTTTATTATCTCTATCATCTAACTTTATTAATAGTGTCACATGATCCGAACAAAAAGTTGGGATGTGTTCTGTCCATGTAATTGAGCCTAATCCTTTATCTATTCTTTCTCCAACAATAGCTTCACCTTCTCTTTTGTTAGTTTAAGTAAATTTGGGACCTATAAATCCCAAATCTTATAAATTGGACTCGTTAATCATAGATTGAAAGCCATTCACTACTCTTTTTTCTAGAAGTCTTCTACCATCCTTTTCATGCTCATATAACATTACATTAAAATCTCCTACTACTAAGCATCTATTATACATGGGCGCTAGTTGTTTAATTGTATTCCACAACATTTTCTTCTTGTAAAAATCAGTTAGAAAGTAGACTGATAACTCTAATTTTAAACATATTTCATAGGATGATTTTATAGTATTTTCCGCACATTTTTTGTTTTCTTTAAAGAAATTGATACTTAATTGAGTAAAATATTGATTTCAGGGTTTAAACGCGTTCTAGGCTCGAAAACGAAGAAAACGAATCAAGTTTCACTCAATTCCGAGTTCAAATGAAGAAGTTATGAATTTTTGAAGTTGTGCAGAAAATTTGCCTAAGTGCAGAAAATTACACGACCTGGGGAGACGGTCGTGTCCCAGGCCATGTCGGGTGACGAAAACAAAATCTTTTTGATACACTATAAAAAGACATATTAGGGTTTCAAAAGAAAAAGAAGAGACATTACAGAAAAAAAAGACACAAGAGAAGAGAGGAGATTGGAGAAGAACATTAATCAAGAAGCAAGAACGACATCGACTTCAAGAATAGAGAGATTGTTCATCAAATCAAGAGGGGTTTTTATGCTTTATTTTACATTTTTTATGAAACTCGTTTTTAGATTCGTTATGATAGCTTAGAATTAGAGTATTTAGGATTATGGAACCTAGGGTTTCATGTAACCCTTCGATTGAATTATAATTTCAATAAAGTTTCTACCTTTTCTTTCAATGATGTCGTTAATTATGGATTGATAATTCTAGAGTGTCAATATATGATATTATGCATGTTAATTGAGAAATTGCATGTGTAATTAGATCTAGGCATAATTGAAGAGAATTACATGTATACTTAGAGATAAGATACATGTTTCTTCCGGAAAATTGATTGTTTGCATGGGAATTCATTACATGCTAATGCAATTCTAAATTATATTACTAAGTGAAGAGATTCCAGTAAATAATTTAGGATTAGGGTTAATATGCTTGAGAAAGATATTAGCTTTAATTGTGAATCCCTTCGGTCAAGAATAATAGAAATTGAATTGGATATATTTTAAAAAGGTTACATGTTAAACACTAGGAGAAATAATTCCTAAATACATTATTGCATACTTGAAGTCGTTCGTAGTTTATTGCTTCCTAATTTGCGTAATTAAGTCTCATAAGTAGTTTAGTTGTTAATTTCAGTATTTTTAATTCATTCAATTTATCACAATTTTTTCGGTTAGATAATAAAGCTAAAGTTAATATTAGTACTCAAAATCTCTGAGGGATTGACTCAGACTCACATCCGCTATATTAAAACTGATAGGTGCGCTTGCCTCATATCATAGACTTAAGTAACCTATCCAATATTGTCTCCTCCGACCAAATTAACATCAGTGTATATAAATTCATCTTTGACTACTTAAATTGTTACATTAACATTCTCATTCGACCATAAGGCAACCCCCCATGTTTTCCTTCTTCTTTTAACATAGAAACTTCTACCAAATCTCATCCTATTCCTTATTCTTTCTAAATGATTTTTTTGTTTTTGGTTTCTAATAAGCAAACAACACTAAGATTATTTTTATTTATCAGGCCATACAAATTTTAAAGTGTCTCAAGTGGCCTAATCCCTCGACAATTCTAACATAGAAAGTTCATGGTCTTTGTGTGGCTAATTGGAGGTAGCCACCACCACCTATATCACAATTGTTGATAGGAACATCTACCTAACAAAATTCCTCCACTATCTCTCTTGATACTCTTATTGTATTTCTAGCTTTTTCCTTTCTATTTTTTCCACTTTTGCAATTTTTATAACTTTTTTTGTTATTTTTTCCTTATTTTTTTCTTTTTCTTTGCCTTTTTTCTATGTTTTTTTTTTCTTTTTTTGGTTTTTTTGTCATAATATCATCTACACATATATGATCTTGAATAGTAATTGTTTCTTACCTTAGAAGTTTCATCTTCTTTATTTTAGCATTCAATGTGTCATCCTCTCTATTTCTCTTCAAGGAAAGTTTTTGAAAAGAAGATGTAAGCTCTTATTACTTGACACTAATAATAGCCTTCTATATAGACTGCTCTTTCACCCCTTTTGAAGTTGTAGACAAATCTAAGTATATATCAACTTCCTTATCCTTACCTTTCCCTTTCACTACTTTGTTCTCCTCTTGAAGGCTCAATTATGTTTGGGTTAGTTACATGACATCGGGCAACTGGTTGGTATGATTCACCTTGTTGCTTTGTTTAGGAAGTAAGTGTATGTCTGAAATGTTAGGTGTATTAAGGGGATTTTTTTTCTACAGGTAAATTGGGTGAAGGGTTATTATGAACGTCTTATTTCTTATTGTGACGATGGGTTTTTATGGTAGCATGGTATCAAGGGTTGAAAGGTTTATGTTTAGCTTAATTAATGTTGTAAAGGTTGTTTCTGGTGGTATTTTAAGGCTAATAGTTTCTTGATTTGCTGCTTGTGTAATGTTTGGTTGGATATTTTCCTATTCCCCAGAATCTACCCATTTTTGCAAAAAAATCCCTTGAGAGCATGACCTATATACTCATCTTTTAAGCTTTTAAATTGATATGTTTTATTGAAATGCTCCAATCTTTTACAGTTATAACATTAGTTGTTAAGCCTTTCATATTTAAACAAGATCCTGTATCTCCTTCTATTGCGTTCATTCACCCACAAATATGACTTTAAAGGACTACTAATATGAAATCTCAGTCTTACACATTGAAAAGCTTTATGTTCACTCAAAAACAAACGACAAGCTTCTACATCAATAACTTCCCCAATTTTGTTTCCTAGCTCTCTAACCCTCTTTTTAATCATATGCTTCAATCTCAATCCATGTAATTGAACCTAAACTTTTATTTTATCAAGACCTTCTTCCTCAAGCTTAAGATTAGCAACCTACTCCTCCAATATAACCATAATAGCCTACAGACATTCATTCAATAATTTCTTACTAAATGATTTATCCTTTACTCTAACCAAAAGCAAATTCACTTGAATGAAAGATATAGAAATGATTCTAAAACCCTTCCATGAATTCCACATAATATTTGTCACAACAGTCTCATTTAATATCTTGTAGGACATGATTTTTGCCACTAATAGAACTTCATTCTCAGTGTTCTTTAGAAGATCCAGAAGCTCTTCAAAAGATATTTCATTAGTTCTGCTAATAGTTGGATCCCAAATTGATGTGATGAAGCCATAGTCTGCAAGATAAAGCTAGATATGAGAAGTGGTGAATAACAAATGGATGTAATGCACTCTAGATTTAAAAATTAAGGATGTATGGAGATAAACAAAAAGAAACTAACGAAACATAATATTTCCTTCTCTCTCTCTCTTTTAAGAAGTAGATTTGATTAATGGGTAAAAAGAAACAAAAGATGGCAGAGTTTTTTGTATTTTAGCTTTGGAAATTTTTTTCTTTTTACCTTGAGATGGATTTACACAAAACAAAGGATGATTATGGTGATGATTATTTTCAAAAATCAATGCAAATTATTCGATAAGAAGATTTTGATATTGTTAAGAATGCGTAGGTGCTAAGTGATGTGAATAAAGAAAACGATGAGCAAAGCATAACAGAAAGAAAACACCCTAATGGTGTGATGCTCTCCAAATTGAGAGAATATTCTCTAGAAACTATAGAGAGAGCTTAAAAATGCTTCATTACTTCGATGCAATAAGATGATGCATTTTGGTTTAGAGGCAAGAAAATCTCCAATCGCTTAGTGTCAATAAGGTGACTTTTGGTTGGCTTGATTAAAAGCAGAAAAGTATTTGAATATATTCTTGTATCTGATATAATAAAACATTTTGGGAGATAAAATAAATATCGTTCAAGTGCATTATAAAGACACGTAGGTAGGTGTGGCTTATCTCAATAGAGGAATTTTTCTTTTTTCTTTTTTTTTTTAATTTAATTTATATGGACCTTATTAAGGCAATATACTTTATATGTAATATGGATTTTCGCCCTAAAATTTAAACCCTTTGCAAAATGGTCTTTCTTTCTAACAAAATAAAATTAATTCAACAACCTTTGCAAAATGGGACTTTTTTTTCTAACAAAATAAAATTAATTTAACAAACATATTGCATCAAAGCTAGGAAAAAAATTATGTTACTTTGCTAATATTATCAGATGACATATTTCTCACTTATACATTGGAATTCTTTCGGTATCAAACTCATAACAGTTTATTTGCATCGCTTATTTGGACTTAATATGTTCATAGAATTTATTGATTGTAGATTTTCTATCTTATTGCATCATGATTGATGCAGCATAGAAGTGTGATAAACCACAATATAAAGAATAAAAGCATAGTATTGATAAAGACTGAAAATTACTATGAGACATAGGGTATCCGTCATGATCCAAGAGCAAAAAAGTCGTAACACTCTTACTATATATACCAACCAATGATAGAAACTAGCTACTTAGCTGTTATTATAGATTTGGTACTCATAAGACAAATACTACTAAACAATTCTGAAGCATCTTTAGATCAATATCTAAAATAAAATAGAAAAACTAAAAATTTAATTTATATAATTCATTTGAAAAATGATAAAAATTTACATGGAGTTTTTTTTTATATATAAAAAATTATGAAAGAAATACTAATTCTTGTTTACAATAAATAAAATACTACAAGTTAATCTAGATTATTCACATGGCCTAATGGGCTCTAAGACAAAAGACAAATAAAATTATCTATATCTATTTGCTCATTACTTTAGCACAGTGTCATGTAACTTATGTTTGCTCTAACCTAAGTTAAGGAGATTACACATATCAGCATGGTGCCGCAGTTTCAATTAAATCCAAGCTTATGCAATGAAGACTTATCTTCCCCCATGACTACCTTCAAACCTACTACTCTTAGCCCCGATGCAACCTCTTTTGCTATTACTTAGTTTGACTAGGATTGGGGAAAGAAACAAAGCACATCAATCTCTAAGTACTTTTATATAGTATTGTAAAATGTTATTAAACAATGATCCTACTTACCTAGATCTACAGTTATGAGTCCTTATATTATAAATTGTATTTTAGTTTTTATGAAATTAATTAAAGTAACTACGCTTTAATTGTTGTACTTTGTTTAAACCTAACATTCTTTTAGAATTCAACAAGTGTTGGTTACAAGTATTAAGTGTTATTACTTCTTCATAGATTATTTAGATCTTTTACTTAACCATTTATTAAGTTTTTTAGGTTTTTAATACTTCCACTTAACCTTTTACTAAGGTATCTTAGGGTTATGGAACCTTCTACTTAAGTTTATTTTAGGGTTTTAATTCATATTATTTGATATAAAATCTTCTATAGGGATTTAGGTTATGGTTTCTATATTGAGAAACCTTCTACTAAAGTTTCTATTGTTATATTTAAAGTTATCTTAATCTGAGAAGCTTTTACAATATTTTCAACATGTCATTAGTCTTCACCAACAATTATTGAAGTTTCTACACAACTTTCTATTGCTATAAACTCCTTGATCAGCTTATCCAAAAACTTTTATAGAAACTTTTACAGCTACCAAATCTACTCAATTTCACTAAAAACTTGCATTTCACTCTTCCCTTTGCTATATTCATATTCAACTTAGTTGAAACTTCATCACTATTGACTTCCATGGCTTTCAGTTGAAAATTCAATCTACTTCAATATTCAAAACCTGAAAATTCAATCAAAAGGGTACTAGACACAACTAATTAATCGGTATACCTAAAATATATATATTTGGTTGGAAAACCATGGTTTTAGGGTTACAACACATTATGTACATCAGTTAATTAATTTTATTTACTAATAAATTTTTAAGGGTTTTTAAAAGAAATAATTGATTTAATAGTCTTTATAAAATCAACTTATGTAATTAAGTAGAAATCATCAAATTTATCTTCGAGAAACCCGTCTTTTTCATGAAATCCAATAATTTCTTCTTAAAATTAAATTTTAACTTGTTGCATGTCATCAAAATCATTTAAAAAGTGCTTAGACTTCAAATTTTACAAAATAACTTAAGAAAATAAGGAATTTTCACTTAAATTTTAGCTGATTGGTTTTTCAAAAAATAAAAAATTAACATTAGTAAAATAAAAAACTTTGAAAAAAATTTTATATAGAAATTATCTATATGATATAAGGTATTTAAAAATTTATTTTTAAAAGAAAAGTACATCGTTTGGGTTTTTAAAATTAAATAAAAAATTGATTATGAACAACGCATTTCTTAAGGTTGATATATAAAATGACAAAAATAATAAATTTTCATGAAATTATACTTAAAATTATGCAAAAATAAATTTTTATAAAATTTTTGGTTAAAATTTAATAGTTTTAATAAATTTTGGAAAATCGAATGGAAAGTTGAACTTCTTGACACTACAAACTCTAATGGCTAACAATGGTAGTGGGTTTTTCTACTCAAAGTGGCGTTCGTTGGAGCTGCTATTGGTATTGGCTACTCATCGTTAGGTTTTATCTTGGTTTAAGAATCTCATGAGCCTACATTTATGCCTAATTTTCTAAATTTTTCCAAATTATCATTAACCATCCTAAAATTTTTCCCAAGAATTTTTTGAGTTTTCTTCATACCTAAAGAGTATTAATTTGAGTGGGAAGAGGTTTATATAGGTAGGATTGGCTTTAGGCATGGAGGATAAGTGTTATTCTTTTTCTTTTTCTCCTTGTCAAATGTCAAAGTGGTTTAAAGAAATCATGTCCTAACTAATGGTTTTAGCCCTTAGATTTTGCTTAAACAATTAGTTCAATCTATCGCTTTGAGAAACCTTGAGTCACCTTTTTCAATATTTAATTAAACATGTCTATATTATAGTTAATTCTTAGATTAATAGTGAACTTCAAATCGAAGTTTTTACTATAACTTCTAAAACCTTTACTTTACTAACTAAGTAATTACATAATGTCATATATAGTTTATTAATATTATTTTACATACCATTTATTCATTTTTTTTATTTATCTAATTTTTTTCCAAGACTTCGGTAATTTCAAGTAAGGTTTTCATAATTTCAAAAATTCACAAATAAATTGATTAGTTTTATCGTCTTAGCTTATTCCAACATTTTAGTACTTTATTTCTAAAATCTAATTTCACAAGGTTGCTTGTTTAATTTTTAGGGCCTTATTATTAAATCCAAGTCTAATTGAATGAATTTTAGGGATATCCTCAATTTGTGAGTTTGAAATTTTATGGTTGTAGTTTGTTGATTCTTCCATTTATCATCTTAAATATTGTTTCTATTGTTTTAAGTTATTTTGTTAAATTTTATTATAAACCAATTTATATGTAAGATTTTGTTATTTGGATTTCGAGTTTTACAATTTTCTTATTTTGATAAATAACGAATAAATTTAAAAATTTTAACTTGTATTTATATTATATAATTCCATTTCAAATACTTGAATTCTTTGGATCGCTTAACTATCCCCCATCTTACCACCACACCCCCCCCCCCCCCTCTCTTTCTCTCTCTCTCGCTTGCTCTCTCTTTCATTTGAGTTATAGCAAGGAAGTTTACTAAACGTCCTAAATTTTTTTCAAGAAAGAAAAATAAGATAAGATAAACTTTGCTAAATGATAAAGATACCCTAAATGGTACCATATCTTGCTAAAACTAAGAAATTTCGACTTCCTAAAATACCTAAATAGTGAAGCATTTAGTCCTTACGAAAGTAGATTGAAATTAGTCATCGAAAACATATTATAAGCCATATATCTCTTCATATGCAAAAAATTGTGGCCTCTTGAAATTAAATTATATAAATTAAAGAAAATCAAAGGAAGCTTCTAAACTTTAAGCCTTTCGATCTACTTTTGGTACTGTGACTTCTAGCCCATAATGCTTTTGAGCATTTTAGCGCTTACTTTTGAACGTTCTTGACCAACTCTTGACATCTTCCTACTCTTTTTCTAATGATCTAATTGATCATGATTTGTACTTTTAATTTGTCCTCATCAGTATTTTTCGTTTTATCATCACACATTTCTATTGATAAGAGGGCTACCATATCGAAGGAAGAAAATAAATCAAAATTGAAGAGATGAAAATAATGATTATCTATTTTCAGAGCATTTAACTTTAGTATAGTTATTATCCTACAAATTAAATGATAAACTCAAGGTATGTATAAATATATGTTCTATGTAAGTTGGAGGCTATATTTGATTTTCTTTTCCATAATGACTTATCAAACTATAAAATAAAGAACATTGATGGCATCCTTGACTTATCAAAATAACACTTCGTCCCAATTTCATCTTTTAAGCTGTAAAGCTTCTCTCTCTCTCTCTCTCTGAAAATGCCAAGTAAACTTATCTTTTATCCTAATCATTAATAGACCTTATTTTCTTTTGCAAATGTGTTAAATAATTGATAAGAAATAGGAAATTATAAAATCAGGTGATTAGAACATATCATTATTTGATTCGGGTCTCTATGCACTTTATTACATTAGAAAAGGGTTTTGATAGTTATACTATTTGTGTTATCTAGTGTTTTCAGCAACATTTCTCCGCTCCATCATCATTCTACCACAGCTGTTGCTACTGCTGATGCCATATATTACATCACTGACCACTCTTATGGTATTACTAATATTATTGATCTTATCAATTGCATAGCACCAATATGGTAATAATGGTGATAAAAAGAGAGGTGTCCGCATAAGGGCATTAGAGTTGATGATGATGATGATGTAATACATCGGTGGTATTAGTAATATAGTCACTGTAGTAATTGCATTAGCAATAGTGATGACAAAAGTTATTGCGAAAACAATGATAATGACAGTAATGGTGAAAATAAGGGGTCTATGACGTTTTTAAGATGGTGATAATAGTAGAGAAAAATGTATATTAGCAATGGCACGGAGAATGGTAGTGTCATCATGATAATAATGTAGTGGTATTGTATGAGTGGTGATGGCGGCAATAATAGTGATGGCAATGGTAAGAGTAACAATAATGGCATTAACTGTGGTAGTAAGGTTAAGATAATTATGGTAATTGGTGGTGATGTTAAGGTGATAATGATGGTGATAGATTAATAGTAGTGAGGTATTGTGAGGTTGTGACTGAAAAGAAGGGTTAATTTGAAATTTTCTTCAAAAAGATTTTGTTTTATCATGTCTCATTATTTTTGCATCATTAGATAAAAGTGATAAAAAAATCTTTAGGTTTATCTAATACTATAAAGAAAATTTAGTTCAATATTAAACTTATTTTATAATAAAAAATTGTACAATTAATTTTATTCTATCTAGTACCTCAAAATGTTTCAAGCCAAATGCTCCCTATAAGATAAACTATCAATCTATATGTGAATGGGATACATGTGAGAATTCTTAAATAATTAAACTAAATTCACTTCATTAATTACATATATAGCTATGTGAGACTTGAAGATGGAGTATTATATTCAATACTCTTCCATTAAAATGGAATAGATTACTTCTCCTCCCTTAAATTGTAATACATAATTACTATAAAAAGTATACCTAAGCCTTTAAGTTCTATGTCTAGGCTAACAATCTCTCTTTCCCTTACCCTACCTCTCACATTCTTTGCATTATTCCACTAACTAACAAAATTAAGGGTCAATGCTCACAATTTGGTAGCTCTCCAACTCAACCACCAACTTTGCCATTTGTTACGTAAGAATTACTGTAAAAAGTTAAGTTAATATGAATGTAAAGATCTATAGCCACATCTCATTTTCCGAGCAAGAGCCACTTTGGTTATTTTTTTCTTATCTAAGTTCTTTTTGTAATTTATAATTGTTTTATTTGTTTTAGTGATTGTTAAACTTTTAAAGTATGATTTCATCTTTATCTAACTTTTGAAAATGTGTATATATATTTTAAACCACTACTACATTCATATAACTTTTGGGGCTTTAATGAGAGTGTGGAGTTTATTTTTATAGTTTTTAATATAATATAAAGAAATAAAAAGTTTAGAAGATCCATGAAACACTTCAGTCAAAGGTAAGAGTAATCAAATAATAAAAATGAATTAGGTAATTAAGATAAGAAACTTCATTTAAGAATCTGAATATTAAACGTTAAGGGTTAGTAAGGAAAATTTTTGGCTTGTAAGTTTTAATATAACTTCAAGCTTATAAAATCTATCATATAAAGTAAATGTTTAGGTCAGTTTTTTTAAAAACATTTCGAATAAATTAACTCCCAATATATTTCTAAATGTTTAGAGATAAATTATGTATCAACCATCTCATATACGATTGACTTAATCTATAATTAATTACTTTTATAATTGTTGAATAGAAGAAGGAAGTTTGATTATAGTTTAATAAAATATCTTAGTAATTATCAGAAGACTATTTATTTTATCTATAATTATTCTCTCTCTTTTAAGATCCATTGTTTTGAACTTCCTTTTCTACCCTTTTTTCCCCGTCTTTTCATGTACTTTTTCCTATCATCTATGAGTCCAAATTTCTTGGACCATAGAACACAGAACCCAAACGAGGGCTCACCTTCTCTCGTACCCTTATCAGCAACCATTTGGACACCAATTTCTCATACAAACCCACGCTCTGGAACATTGCCTCCCCCTGTTAACATAAGCCGCCAATGAAATCCTCCCTTCATCACTTAGCCTCCGGTTCCATCAAAATGGGAATTGAACACTCGCTTTATTACATTAGCAAAACCAGAAAGAAACCCTTATCATTATTTTAGTAGCCGCCACCTTCCCATCAGTAGCGCACAACCCCCCCCCCCCCTTTTTTTTTTTATTAATCTTCTTCTTGACACCCTCTCGGATCTAACTCAACTCATGTCTCAACTTCTTATCTTAGTTTCTCTTTCACCGTTGGCGACTGTTCTATTCTTTTTTTCGATTACTTCTTCGGCGAAGACAACATCGAACATTTCTCCAAACTCCGAGCTCCATTGCTGTTGACGAGCTGCTTCTCTTTTTTCTTCTTCGGCAACTATAGCATTCCATTATCTGACAATCCATTCTAGTCTTCTTCTTCAACATTGGTAGCAACTCTATCAAGCTGTAAATTTCTCAATATATCTTCTGCTACCATGGATTTTCGGTCAATAAGCTTCCATTAGGCTCGGCTATTGCATTTCCTGGTTTTATAAATCTTATTCACGTATAGATGTTCTTCCACTCTGCTTCTTCTCTTCGGTCTCCGATATCTTATTTTCTAGTGGGTCACTTGACAATTTCATTGTGTAGACTCAATGTGCTTGCTCCATCGCGACTTTCGTTGGTGAGTTCACTGAGTCGACTCTATCCATTTTCACCTTACTTCCTTTGCCTTACTTTGGTACTTTGCTAACACTTTGTTATAATTATCCTTTCATCTTCCTTTTGTGCTTTTCAATCGAACTCCGGCGGACTTATTCTCTTGTTTCCAATCTTTGTTTCGAACTTCGATCGGGTGAGTTGACTCAGTATTTTTCTTTTCCCTCCTCATCGACTCTACCTTAGTGTTCAACTCTGTTGATAATCTTTTACAACGTATTATTGTATATTTGTGTTTTATTGTTAAAGAAGGTTTGTTATGTGACTTGCTGTCTTACTGTATTGTATTCAATGATTTTAACTAGATTTAATAAGAATTTTACTTAATTTACTATAGCTTTTATTGAAATAAGTTTTAATGATTTAATACACTAATAATCTTAGGAATAGTTTCATGAACTAGATGGGTATATATTGAGTGAGAACAATAGATGACCGATTGTCTTGTTTTATTCAAGTTAACTTTACAAATTATTATTACACTAATAATGCTATAAAATTTATTTTATCAAACTAATAAATTCGTATTGAATAGCGAGTTTCTCCTATGATGAGTGATTAGAGCAAATCAGTATGGTACTTAAAATTATAGATTTTCAGTTAATTATGGAGAAGCAATCATAAGTACGTGATACTTAGTCGTTGCTTGTACATGTTATGACTTAGTAAGCAAATCAAATTAGTTATATTCGGCCTAATTAATTTTGGTTGTTGATTGTACTTGAATCACTCACTTTAGGGACATGCAGTTACAGATCTTTAGAGGAATAACTGCTGATTATATATGAAGATTCTTTAGTGAACTCGTATATAGAATGATGCAGTTAAAATAATAGGTTTCTCAACTCTAGACTTTGGGCATAAAAGACTTAAATGAAAACTTATCTTATATCCACTTATGTATATAGATAAAGATCATAATAGCTAGGTTATAAGAACTCCTATGTTGGTTGCTGGTCTAAATTGAAGATAATTAACTATTGTTTGTTTATATATTGTTATAGTTGCATTATATGTACATGTATGCTTTGGGCTTAGCATTCGTGTATGTTTGTGTACTTATATTGGGCTTTGGCTCATTCATTCATTTTTACAGTTATAGGTCAATTTGATAAGTTTACAACAAGTATATAAATTACTATCATCAGATAGAGAAAAAGAAGAGATTGGTTCTGAGTGTTGTAAAAAATCAGGATCTAATTATTGAGCATATTTGTGGCTGAAGTAACTCACTTGTGGGTCACTTTGATTGATACACTTGGAGAATTATTATTTTATATTTAATAAGAAATTGTTATAAGTGATTATGGAGATTGCAATTAGTTTTAGAGTCCTAACATATCATTAGAAACTAGGGATACGTGGTGAGTTATGGCGCCTTTGGGTTTTGGAGCGTTACAATCTATCCTTACCTAATTAATTGATAGGAGTGTAGTTTCCATTATTTCCATCAATAATGTGTGCTTGAGAAAAAGGAACTAATTGGGACTTGGTTCTAAGAGGTTTTATTGACATCATGCAGACGTTTAATATTGAATTCCATTTCTTAAGACTTGGGTGACTAACTCTATATCATCCCATCATCAGTTTCACCATTCCTTATAGAAACTCCTAGTAAAATAGGATTTTCTTATGATAGTGAGAGAGGAATTCAAACCAATTCTAATACCATTAGATGTTGAAATAAGATTTAATAGGTATTATATATCACGTATTATGTACACGTGATATATAAATATCAATTAAATATTAATATAAATATTAATAGTATGAGCATTTTCGAAATTCATTATCATACGTAATTTGCACATGATATATATTAACGCTTTATTAGTATTTATAGATAATATATGTGTAACACATGGTATGTATTACTCACTGAATTATTTCTCAAGAACTCTGGTATAATTGGAAAAATTATATAGGGCATTTAACGAAAGATTTAAATTTTCTTTGATATATAATATATATGTTTAAATTGAAAGTATCTTCAATTCAAGGAGGCAATGGGTTTCGACTTCCCCCAAAGGGTAGGACAATACAAAAGAAGGTCGATCGTATTAAAGTTATTGTTGACAGTTACACTTTTTTTTTTTTTGGCAAGATTTTGAAACCATAAATGAAGGGTGGGTCATAATTATATCCAGTGAACTATCAATAATGTATAAATAAATTCTTTAAACTCCCATGGTATACCTTCACATTCCATATTGCTTTGGAAATGCGTATATGCAGACAATATTATTGCTAATGCTCCAAACAGTCACAGTCACTATATGTGGTTCTTTTAGCTACGGTTTCAAGGTACTAACAACCATTTGATTTGGGATTATATGCATACTTTCAAAGGTCATAAGAAGATGGAATCATATTTTAAATTTTAAGATATTTATTTGCATTAAATCGATAATTTAGGGGGCTGTGATTATCCCAAAATTAAGAAATAAAAGTTAATTGAAAACACCACAATAACTTTCAGCTTAGCCCAAACGATGTAAACAGCTAATATTAAGTTTTGTTGATATCGACAATTAATTGTTTATGATGTGTTAACTCGAAGTGATCATGAAATTTAGAATTATCAAACAGAGAATTGGTTCATAGTAAACAGTAATTTGAAAAGCAGGACTTATAATATGAACCACCATTCAACGAAATGACATTCAAAAAGAATAAGATCCAATGGAGAAGAGTTCTCATATTTGCGCGTTTGTGCACGATCAGAAAGATGGAATTTTTGCAAACCACAATTAAAGCCTTACTTAACTGTTCGAAATATGACTTTCAAATTAACCTCCAAATTCAATGGATGCTGTTAGTCGAATTAAAGTATCTTAAACCAATGCGTTAATTATTCACATATAACCTGATGGATAAACCTCACTAAGTTACTTTCCCCTTCATATTCAACGTTAGAAAGAGCAAAACCCAACTATTAAGAGTAAGACGCGTTATGGATGAGTTAAATATCCGGTTGATGGGTAGTTTGTCAACAACATACGCGATTTGTACCTAATAATCCTATAAATAAAAGGATATACTTAATAAGTATAATATGTAACCATTCGTTTATGAGAATTAAAAGGAGAATAAGTGTTCCCTTCATTATCAATTCTGCGTGTATATGGGTTCCGGTTTGGCACATCTAAAAGACATTAGTAGATAACTCCTAGCATAGAGTAAAAGATAAAATGAACAATTCTTATACGGAGACTCCTTTAAATACTCTCTCTCTATATAGATAGATATATTTCATTCTAAGCTTTAGATAAAATATTTAAAATGGATCTAAACATAACTTAAATCAAGAGATTTTAAAACATTAAATAAATATTTAATGGATCCAATTATAATCATTTAAGTATGAGCAAAAGAAAGATATATAGATTCAGGTATTTATGAAATTTTAGTTGCGAGATGGACTATTATTTGGATTGTAATTTTGTAATTTTAAAAGTTTAGATCAATATTTAAGATTTATAAACTTAATAATTGATCACAAATAAATTAATTTATTAGATAATTATATCAATTGATATGATACTCGAAATATATTCGAGTTTACTTTGTTATGTCATCTATTTTCTTCTTTTATTTATTTTTAATGGAATTACATCAATAAATAATGCTTTAGACAATATGAACTGTGTCAGAAGTGATAAGCTCATGAAATTGTAATTGAAATACCCATGGGGAAATATTCCCCCAACCCCAGTCAAGACCGTATTTGACTGATTGACCTGTGAATAATGAGCCCATGGTCCTTTGCAGAAAACAGCAGCCACGGGCTATACCCTGTGGCAATGATGGGTTGGAGCGCTAGGGTTAGGGTTCTAAAGCCGAAGCAATTCCCAATGTTCTGCAAGATTGCATTGCATTTAACACTTTTCATTTGTGGTGTAGATTCACTTCTTGATTTTCACTTTTGGTGTTGACGTGACTCGTTATGTTATTCCTCCCGACTTCTTCTGTACGAAAATATTTGATTGGTGTGTACAAGAAAGGAAGTTTGTTAAACGGTAATTAAAACAACGTTTACAGTTTCGTACATATATGTTTTAGTTAAGTTTATAATTAAATTCGCATTGTGTAAAAATTTTTCTTTTTCTTTTTCTTTTTTTTTTTTGTCTTTTATTTAGGGCATCACGCGAGTTTCTCGAGATACATGTCAATGGTCTTTTTCCTTTGCAATTGAAACTTCATTGCATCTTTTGTTGAATTCTAAAATTACTAGTAGTACTAGGTACTGCATGCCTCTTTTTTAGTTTCTTCTCCATAGAAAGTGAACCAGAGTTATTGTCTTGTTGGTAACCAGGGCCCTTCCAAACCCTTGCCAAATTTAGCAGCTAGATGTTATGATTTCAAATCTCTCGAACATGAGGGGAAGGGGGACCCTCGACTGCATTTATACGGTAAGGTCAGTGTAGATAAGACATGACCAACCTGCAGGCTTCATTTTTTTCTAAAATTTTGATTAAGATTGTAAATGGATTAAGTTTGATTCATAATTGAGATGTTCACAACCTATTCGAACTTAGATTCATAATTCATTTAAGTATATGTTTCATTCCAACTTATAAAAATCTGGTCGATGAGCTTGGAAGTGGGATCTATCAAAAAACCGAGCTTGTATTTAAGCATTTGCTCATTTAGATGCTACAACCATATCGTAACAAATATTAATTGCCAAAGTTATCTATTTGGGGCAGATAATTTAGCTTCAACATCAATTATGCTCTAACTTTAAACCTTTAATTGAGTCTCAATTCATGTTGAGTTTAAATACTATATTTGATTAGGAAAGTTGATAAGTTTTTTTTTTTTTTTTTTAAGATAAATAAGTCCAGATAAGGGTTTATGGAGCCAGATTCGAACTTGATCTCGACAAACGGTCCTTCAAATCAAACTTAAAATAAAATATATAACGTTGAGTTTAAAGATTTATATTTATGAAGATTGAGTATACAACTCATGAATTTGCTATAGAAAGTTTGTAGAATATCGAAAATAATAGGAAATGAAATGCTATATATTACATTTTTGTGCAATTTTAAAAGGAAGAACTAACATTGGACGAAATAAGATGGATGTACGAAAGGATAATCTTTTGTTATGTGAATGTAACGAAGTTTTAAAATGTTAACTACAGTAATATACCTAGCAAATGAGTGGACGTAGTCACGTCGCAATGCAGCCAAGAAAAAGTTAATATATCCCATGTCCTTTAGATGAGATGTGTAAAGAACCATGAGAGTACATATTATGACTCGTTGCAAGTAAGAAAAATATAAAATTTTGAGTTTGAATTGTAGATTCCACCCCTACATCTATAAAGTAAAACTCATTCAATTTCATTAGGGTAGAAAACAACTAGATTGGTTAAACCTAAATCAAAACAATTTTGCTCAACATCTATCATGAATTTATACTAGACACGAACTGGGAGAGTGTAGAGGTGAAAATGGTGAAAAAATACACGAAAGGAAAAGTACCAAGCAAACTATATGGTTAAAGTGTTTTGGTAGTATTAAACTAAAGACTCAAGTCTCATTTTATTCCTTCAACCGGAGTGAGCAAGTATTAGATAGGTATAAAATATCAAACTTTATTTTTATCCTACTCTATAGATATAGATACATAAATTTTGAAACTATAATATATCTTATAACATATAAGAACTAGTAACCACCTTAAAGTCTGTGCATTATAGAACATATAAGGTATAAGGTATAGAGTATCGTAGGATTTATGAATTTTTTATTCCATTTTTATAATATAAAATTTTAAGGTAAATTGTAATTTTTTTCATAAATGAAGATCATTTACCCGTAATGACTTCTACGTATTTATAGCCATGATAGACAAGTTTATTGTGGAAATGGGATCACGACTCCGAGATCCTCTCTTTGACTTTAGAACTTCTGAAAAAGATCTTTGGTTAGGTGCATGCCAACTATAGACTTTCCTTATTTAGCTAAGCTATTCCCGCTTAGTCTTTTTCTAAACTTATGGGCTGGGTTTGCACATTGTAGGAACTTGATCGGTGATGTAAATTGAGTTATTGAATGCTTGGTCTAGCCTAATGATCAATTCAGCCCATTCCAATTACTTGTAGTTCACGCAAAGCCCATCACCACGCACGCATGCTGTCTAATTGAATGGAAGCCAACGTTCTCCAATGAAAAAACTGGCATTCATGAGATGGGCCGGGGCACTCGACTGGAAAAAAAGTACACAGCTACCGACCTTTGTTTCTAGTTCTTTTTCTGCTTCCGTTGATAATTAACGGGATCCACATCGATTGCAAGTGGTAAGGACTGAGATATCAGAATTCTTTAGCGAACCTTCTATTGATTTTTGTTCATGAATTGTGTATTTCCCCTTTGTAATTTATATACTTTTTACAATCATGAACTAAACTTTCATTGTTTGGGATATTGGATTGATGAATTTATGGTATTTTGTATTAAATATTTAAATATTGCATGTTTTTTTATTTTTGTTCATTTGATATGTACTTTTATGTAGAGTTGTAAATGAGACGAACTTACTCATAAATTACTTGAGTTTAACTTAGTAATTACTCGAATTGGACTTAGTTATAATTGAGTCAGCGCTTAAGCTCAAATTACTTAAGTAGCTTATCTAGTTGAGCTCGAATTTTATGATGTTTGGATCAATAAGCTTGTAAACATAATCAATATAGATATTATTATTATTTTAACTAAATTCCTAATTTTTTTAAAATATTATTAAGTCAAAATAAGCTTAATCTAGTCTAATTAGAACTTGCTGAATACTACTTCAACTTGAGTTTGAGCTTAAGGTGGAAAGGCCAACTAGTATACAAATGCATAATGGAGGATTTGGTTTTAGGGATAGAAATGAGTGGAAAAACCCTTTTAGATCTCTCAGTACTACACGAGCTAGATCTGGGAAGGAAGATTCATACCAAATTTAAGATTTCTTTTCTTTTTTTTTTTTTTTGACCGAAAACGAAATTTAAGATTAAGTGATGGAAATTAACAGATAAAAGGAGAGTTACTTTCAACAAAGTTGCGTGAGACCAAACCTATAAGGTCCTAGAGAATGGTCTTAATGGTAAATATATGTTTAAGTGGTCATTCCGATTTTATCGAATGTCTCGGAAGAAACAATGTGTCTTTAAACGTGAAGATAGTAGTTAAGATGAATATCCCTTGAGAGAAAGATTTTGTGCCCTTTTAGGTAAAGAATCTTGATGGATATAGGAAGTGTAAAAAGTGAAATATAAAGGGCTAGTCATAAGGCATTTTTTTTTTTTTTTTTTTTTTTTTTAGAAATGAAGAAACCAGGATTATGTACATTTTCCCAAAAAAGAACCTAAAGAAAAATTCAATGGTACTACTAATGAATCTTTTTTTGGAATAGTAGGATGTATATAAAGTCGCTCGAGCAAGGGAGAGGAAAGATGAAAAAAGGTCTAGAGGAAATTAAATGCATTAAGGGCGAAAGTAAGAAAATAAAATGTGGTTGAATCGGATGACATTCCAATTGTAAGTGTAGAAATGCCTCGGAAAAGGAAGGTATAATACAAATGAAGCATCTTCTTAACATGATCTTGAAGACAAAAGAAAAATGCTTGATTAATAGAGAGGAAGTACCTTAGAATCTATATTTAAGCATAAAGGAGATTTATACAACATCATGCAAAGTAGAGGTATTAAGTTGATGAGTCCTTTCCGACTAAATTATATGCAAACGGTATCCTTTGATACCTCACAGAATTCTCATTCCTAAAGTTTAAACTAAACAAGCATGATCAATGGGCCAATGTTGCAAAACAAGTTTCACCTACGCTGGTTTGGATCACACGATTAATTCACCAAACTGTTCTTACAAAACCCTAGCTAGTTGTGCAAAGATACCGGCATCCTTCAATTACCACATCGATCACATTGACAGGATCAACATACATAAGATAACGGATATTTTGACTTAATTTGAGTACCTAGATAGCCAAAGCACATCTAGAATGGCGGATGTAGCTAGTAATATGCAGCTGAAGAAAGTGAAGGCTATTGAAACAGTCACACGGTCACAGAAAGTACGAAGCGGCTTGCAGAAATTTGGTAGTGCTGTGTGTCTGATGCCGGTCCGGTTCAGATTCGTGACTCCGGATGCAGCTGAACCCGCACTCACTAACGCGTATGCAAATACCTGCAGGAAAGCTAGATATGATTTAGGGCCTTAAAAACGTGCTAGTAATCCTAAGATAGATTTCATTAATGCTTGGAAGAGTGTTGTTTCATGCCAGCATTGTTTGAAGTTGACGATCTAGGAGTTATTTGTTCATTTATTAACTTTTAATGCTTGATTATCATGTCTTCATCCCTAAATGTATCTCATCTTCTTGGAAAATTAAATTCAGATATCCACTCCATCAAGACGTAAACGATTCGTGTTTGGACAAGCAACCCTACAAGAAACAAGCTTTGCTTATTGACTCAAATTTTATTAGATTTCTTAATATGTGCCTAATTTACC
The DNA here is from genome assembly GCA_024138005.1 of Lumnitzera racemosa. NCBI lineage: Eukaryota > Viridiplantae > Streptophyta > Magnoliopsida > Myrtales > Combretaceae > Lumnitzera > Lumnitzera racemosa. The sequence goes on from JAMXBC010000012.1 coordinate 81,468,066, forward strand.
TACAGTTATGATTTCTTAATGTGTTCCAAGCTTGCTTGTATGATGCCATTTAATCCGGCAAGGACTAAAGATGAAGGTGTGTCAGCTATCAAGTTTACTATCGGTTAAATTTAGTTTGTGCTACGTAGTTAACCCAAAGAGATAGGTCCGATATAAGTTTAACTTGCGATATTGTCTATGTTACTTAGTCTATTCAACTATCAATTTGCATCCAACATACCACTTGCAATAAATAAAAGAGAAGAAAACACAAGAAGCTGGATAAGCTAGTTGCTATTTGTTTCTGTACAATATGCATTCTAGGGAATGCATGCAAATTCCAAATGGAAAAAAGCCATTATTAGGATAAAGGATATGATTTCTTTACCTGATCCGCAGCAAATACAAGCCATGCATAATTTCTAGAGGAGATGACTGATGATTTCCTTAGCATCCTTATCGTGCCAATCAGGAGCTGCCCAAGCGAGTGAGCTGCAGCAGCTGCCGCCACGCCGACTAGATACCTAGTCAGACAGAAAAATGCAATCATGAAATCACAAGCAGCCATTTCCATCAAACTTGATTTAATTAAATAGTAATTGTAAATACATCTCATAAACTATAAATAGGTGTAAATACACATCCTATACTTCGAAAAGCGTCTTCATCTCTCTATAAATTTCGATAATATGCATATAACTCTTAAACCATTACTAAGATTTTAAAAGTAATGAGAATTTAGTGGCATTACATTTTCAAAATTTAGTGGATTACCTCACAAATACTCTAGGGGATGTATTTGCAATTTGCTCTTAAATATATGTAAGAGCTTGTAATAATATAGGTTCTTTTGTCAAGGTTTCCTGAATATCGTGATGCCCATGTGATAAATTCATGTATACCCTACAAATTCTTAAAAGAAATATGATGTCTTGAATGGATTATGAGTGAAATTTGCAATTAGAATTTTCTGATATTATATACTTTTTTAGTCAAGACAAAATTATATAAAGGGAAAAAGTAAATTTTTATATACTCATCAATTTTCCTTTCCGAAATTTCTTATTAGAATTTTCTGAAAATTTCTGAAACTTGACATGATCAAGATTCTATAAGAATTTTATAAAAGAGAATGATGCTCCTGTATCCTTCAATAGTGTTTTCATCTATATTTCCTCCTATCACATAATAATCATCGTATTTAAGCAAAGCAAGCAAATATCATATGCATATTACATTTTTTCTATAAATGACAGCACGAGCATGAAAGGAATACGGACAAGAACACGACAAGAGAAACACTCACGAAAAGTACCATACAAATATCCCCCAAAAAGGGGTTCGAATGAGAACAAAATCAAAACTATATGCAATTTTATTGTTTCAATGGGAAGCGTTCGGCAAACTTTATTAATTATTTTGCGGTAAGTCTATTCGATGTTTTTGTTTTCATTTCCCTACCAATAAGTTTAGCATATTTAGACGCAAATGAATAAGACAATATATATACAAATAAGATAATATACTCGAGTTCACCGAAAAAAGAAAATAAAAAAAAAAAACAGATACTTGCCTAAATACCAAAGGTATAAGGGAGACACAAATTACACAAGCAGCACATAATTAACATTAGAATGAAAGCAAAAATTATAAATAAAACATAAATTAAAAAAAAAAGAAGGGATAACAACATATAACGATTAGGTCTATTATATCTAAACAAGGAAAGTAAGCCAGATAAAGTTAAGATAATATAGTGTTGAGATTAAATTTAACTAAGTTTAAATTGTTGAACTCGAACTCGACTTGAAAATAATAATATTTAACAAGCTCAAACTCAAGTGATTTAAACTCATTAGTTTTTCTATAAAATATATTTTCCTTCAATTAAAATAATATTGCAATCTTAACTACCATTTAATCTCGATTGAGCTATTAAGTGACCGAATGAAATATAATATCAATATACTATTGGAGCAGATCAAGCTTGAGTTTACCATGATCATTATCAAATGAAAGTATAATGAATATCAAAACAAACTTAAGAAAATATTAAACCAAGCTTGAATATCGTGCAATTAAGTTTGGTTCCTTATACTTTATGGCCTAAAAATCAATTAATGAAATGGAGATTATTTTCTGAAAATGGTTTACAAGATAAATATTTCAGCGAAATTCAGTTCTCGATGAGAAGACGACATAGGACAATTTTGTCGTCTAGACCACCGAAAGACGTTCACGGGTCTGTTTTCCAATTACAACGTAACGTCTCGAAGCCATAAAGACTCACCTAGGGCAAACTTTAGAACTGAAAATTTTATATAAGAAATAACAAGTCAATAAGACTATCCATTCACGACAAGACATTACACCAAACAATGATTAAGACCTTGTAACTGTTCCTCCGGTTAATGTTGTTTATAAAAGAGTTATTCAACGGGGGCTTAGAAACACTAGTTTAGAAAATGTGTTCAACTTACGTAAGTGTTTTTTATTTTTTTCCTCTTTTTTTTTTTAATTAAGTTTTTCCCTCCAATAGGCATTTTTGAGATATGGTACGGACTCAAACCGGTAGGCCTCTTGATGATGCACATCCATTTTTTATAGATGCATGCTATATGGTATTCATAGAATACTAAATTAAATTAGAGGAAAGTACTTTTTAACGTATTTCTTTTCAAGTAAATATTTTTCCACTTATATAGTCACTAGCAGAGACCACCTGTACAACCGGATAATTAAACAAATTAATCACATATGGGATTCCTTAAAAAAGTCTGGAATTTTTTTTTGTTTTAAATCAAAAAGAGCACACATGTATCTGTAAATATCCTAAATAACTTTTCTTCACATCTCTTTTCCTACGTGACTTAACTTTTAAAAGAAAATAAATGTAAAACAACAGATCCTTATGTAATAAGTACTGTGAAATTTATATATTATTTTAGCTAAGTAATTGCACTTAGAGAGGATAAAATATTAAATGTAATAAAAATTTATGATTCCTGCCGTCCTGTCAGATTCATTGAAAGGCCCTATAAAAAGGTCTAGTAAATAGAGATCTTGAGCTTTTTTTTTTTTTTTTCCTTTATAGGAAATCGTGAAATCCCATGAGTGGTGCTCCTGTATTAAATGTCTTTTTGGGAGAAGCAACTTTTGTAATAAATGTCATTCGCTTCTGGACCAAACAAAATAAACCAAAATTTACGAAGCAAGATTGATGAAGTTTGTTCCATTCGTGCATCTTAATAGGCAATTTTTAATTCCAAGCGAGAAGTTTTTTGCTCATGTGTCTTACTTCTTATTGTAAATTCTTCCAGTGAAATAAGACATCGGTGTAATTGATGTTCTACTCTTTATGGAGCCATTCGACCCATTATTTAATTGATCGTAAGTATTAATATAATAAAGTTTTTGATGGCCAAATGATAAAGAGGGATGAAAATGATGAAAAGGTATTTATTTGAATAGATTGATAAATTTTTTGTGAATACTAATATTTTATCCGTTTAATTTTTTAAATGCAACAAATTTATTCATAAAATAGAGCAATTAAGGATAACTATATTTTATTACTATCCTCCTAATTCTTTCTTCTTCTTCTTCTTCTTTTTTTCCTTCCCCTTTTATTTTCTTTTCCAAAGCAGAGAAACGTGCTTTTGGTTCACTTAAAATATTTGCTCAGATTATCAAATAAATAACCAATATAGTTTTACCTCTAAAAAATCGGACATCATTTTCCCAATATTATTGCTATTCTAGAATACATAAACATCAATAAACACAATTACTAATCTCTTGGCAGTTAGGATCATGCCATCTCCGACCATCAACTGCGGTCAGCCAGCAATTCACACTTTCGATCAACTCATCATTATTGAGTTTCCAACAATAATAACCACTATAATTCAATAAATATAAAAAGGAGCTTATAAAATATTTAGAGTACCATATATATATATATGCGAAGAACTCCGATAATGAATATAAAAAGAAAATAAAAAGTATAATTATAAAAATACTCCCTTTTAACTGTTTATTGGTCTTTGATGTATTTTCTTTAATTTTTAGTCATGATTTAACTCTTCATAAACTTTTTTTTTTAATAATCTTTTTTGGCAATATATCCAGAACTATTTTTAAAACCTTTAAAACATTGCTAATGGTGGAACAATTACAAGAAAGTTTTAGAACTCTATCCATACCCATACCGACTAACAGTAGAGATAGTCTATTTGCAATTTGCAAATAAAATAAAGTTGTCAAGCAAACTTCGGTAATAAATGTATACTTACTCAAATGAGTTAGAGAAAGACCACTTTGAGCTAACAGGAAGCTGAAAACCATAAATAGTAACAGTGCTAGTCTCCTTGGCTGTAACCATGAACGACAAGGCAACAACCGAAGTCACCATGCATGATAGTCTCAGTACCAAGTTCATGTAGTCCATTTTCCGGCTTGCTACAGGTCTTGCCTCCTTTAGGGTGGCTTCATTCACAACGTGGCCGTTCTCAAGTTCTGCCGCCATCTTCGTCTCGACGACCGGTGGCACTGGCTTCTGATCTGATAGCACGTTAAATACAGTAAAAGTTGGAGATGTTGTGAAAGGGAAATTTTGAAGCCAGTGAAAGGGGGTGTAGTGAGGGAAGATGAATGTGAAATGGAAAGGCTTTCAGACTTAGTATGGTTCAATGCACACCTGCCATGTTGCTTCTTTAAAAGCTTAGTACCGAAGTACTAAAAAGTTCCTCTTTGGTGTTTGTTTTGTAGAATGGAGCGTGTGAGAATTTCTTTTATACATGCTTTTAATTTTTTTATAATTTTTAGAAATATGCAAGTATTTCCTACCACGACTAAAACTGTAGAGCTTGTTGCTTTCGTGGTTTTTTTTTTTTTTTTTTTTGTTAAATTTTTAGACCTTAGCCATGGTATGCTGCTTATTTTTATAAAATTATAGAAAAATAAAATCATATTTTAGAAGTTTCAAAATTTATTTATTATTTGCATATAATATGCAATACTTTGGAGAGTGAAACTGCACATGAATTGTGTAAAAGAATTAATGGTAAATAATAACTTTTTGAGCCAATAATTAAAAATGTCAATTAATCACCTTACCTCGATTACTAACTTTTACATTGGAGTATTACAAATGGATGAAACCAGAGTAGGCCTTTTTAAACTGATGGGTTCTTCTTGACTTGATTCAACAAACATACTCCTAACAAAATTAGATGATAAACTCGAAGGTGATTGGAAATGTATTAAATCCATCGTTGAAAAAAAAGGAAACAAATTGAATTCAATTGTAAAATCTCAAGTTGATGCATTACACGATGAATTTATATTTTTTATCAAGAAATTAGGTGTATAAATTTTAACCATATGCAAATCATATGAGGCAAGTCATTAACGACTGATATCAAATATTCAATTATATATAAGATTGTTTAAAAACGAATCTTTACCGACTCAATCTATATAGGTATATTTTCCCTACTAAAAAAAATGAGCTCTTCAAGATTCAACATAATTTAATCTTATATATATATATTAGATCTTCTAGATGGTGATTTTGTCCAGTGTGTCATGTGTTAGAATTACGGAATGCCAAGTAAGCAAAATGAACCGCATGAAGAAAAGAGTTAAAATTGAGGTGGCTATGGTCCTATGAGAAGGAAAAAAGGCACCGGTTCCTAGACTGTAAATGACAATTCCTCGTTTTGTCCTTTCAAATCTATATTTTCCCAAACCAAACGCAAACAAAATATACTAACTTTGCCCTTACACTCGCGTTCTGGACTTGGGGTTTTACCTAACCCTCATCGCTGGTTCATAGGTCTGCATCAGATTAAAGCTCAATCCTTATGATCATAGGCTTAGGATGATTCATCAGCTCTTGAAACCGTTTGTTCAATTTTATTTTAATTTTTATAATTTTTTTTTCTCACATTCTCATAAATTAATACAAATAATTTTTCGTTTCACTTGTATTTCTATTATTTTTCGAGATTATTATAGCACTTTATACTTACATTATATATAGCAATGCATAAATGATTTACAGTTATTTTTTGTTTAAATTGTATACATTCCAAGATAATTAATTTTAACTGTGTGAACATAATATTATTTTAATATTAAAATATTGACTAATGTTAAGTAAAGAGAGAAAAGTTGCAAAAAATGATGATTTTTTATTTGAATATCGGAATACATTGTTAATACGGAAATAAATAAATTACAATGTAACTATTAATTATAATTTGTGATTGTATATGACAAAATATCATTTCCTCGATTGGTGTACAGTTGATAAAAGGAGTGCGTGATATTTTAATTTGTTTTTTTTTTTGGTGGGGGTAGTTTCTAAGGGATAGGCTCAGGCTGTTCGTATATCGGTTTAGGCTTGTATGCAACCGAATCGAATCGGTTCATATTTCAGAACTAGCTCTTGTATAGGTCTAGTTCTAACTAAACGCTACGCAATTAAAATACAAATAAAATGAAACAATGATAACATAACTTCTATTAAATTTTTTACTGAAAAAAAAAAAAACTTTTACTAAATTCACATTAGAAAAAGCACACACATATGTATGTTAATACAAAAATTTTATGATTAAATATAAATATAAATAAATGTTGAAAACTATTCATCATATAAAGATTTGTCCTTAAAATCCCAAACTACAAATTTACCTCTGAACAACATTAAAAATATGCACCTGTCATTCTTTGATCTTCAAAAGGTGGTTAATTGCTAGCAGAAGAAAGTAAAATGAGCTCAAAGAGGATTCAAGTAGTGTTCAGTATAACCATTTCGATGTCTAAGTCGGATGAGTAGTAAAGGAGGAGGAGGGAAATAAAGAAAAATGTCTAAGAATATATGCTTATAAAGGTGAGAAAATCAATGAGATTTGCCTATTGGCCTCATCTTATATCCATTAAAGATGAGGTTGAATTGCTCCTATGTGGTGATTGAATTGTTTATGCTATACCTTAATTTTGAGGGATGGAGGAAGTGAGATTGTTAAATGTAATAACTATTGAAATATTTACAACCTTATCCTTATGTGAATATTAGAATTCATGGGTTGGGCTTAGCCATCCTAGACTTAAAGGGCTCAAGTTTTAAACTTTTTGCTTCAATCTATTTCCTCACATGTAATTTGGCGAGGACAGCCAAGCTTAAGGAGTTCGACCATGTGAAGGAGCTAGAGATGTAGTAAATTTTGAATAAAAAAAATGAGATAGGATAGATTAGGCTAAGATAGCTTAGTTTATACTTTAAGAAAGTCGGCCTTCTTCTAGAGCTATGCCTAAAGTAGTTTATCAATACTAATTATCTTTAAAACATTACAAAAAAACCTCAAAACCGTTATAAAAAAACTACTTGGGATTTTGAAGTTATTTAGCAAGGTATATTTAAGTTACTAGAAATTTTAAGGGAGATATAAAATCATATTTGGAGAGTTTAGTGATCTATCGAATTCGATTAGGAATAATTTATGGGAAGAAAATTGTATATTCATTAAACTAGGAGGTTCAATATAGCGAGGTAGAAAAGTTTTGATACATTTCATAAAATTCATCATTCTAGAAATTCACGGGCGCATGGCATAAGAATAGAAGTTAAATTAGATGATGTATGCCACAATCGTTTTGGTTGACTTTAGGCCAAATGGGAAGTGCTTCTAATACAAGGACGATGATAAGAACTTAAATAAATGATTTAGGATTTGCTGATCCTAGAACACAATCTCTTGATATCTTGTGCTTAATAAATTTTCAATGATCCTCTTGCTTAATAACAACTCAACTAATTTATAATTGTATAAATTCAGATGACTTGTTTATTAAAATTTGAACTTAATTCAAATTTAATAAAGTTTGATATATACGAAAACCAAACTTAAACTTAATTAAACCGAAGAGGTTATCGAGGATTATAAATTAAAACTTGATCTCTAATTTAACTTAATAAATTATTTAAATAGTTTAATTATACCTTTCTATCAACATCCAAGCATACTAGTTTCAATCTAACAACATGCGAGCATACTAGTTTCAATTTTAACTATGTATTTCTTTTTTTCTTTCCCTTGAGGTTTTTGATGTAAAATTGACGTTTGGATTTCTATCTCATTATTCTTTGATTAATCTCTCGGATTATTTTATTGCGATCGTCACAAAGGAGCTAGTCAATTGAAAATATTATTATAAATATCCTTCCGAAAATAAGTGAATTTGAAAAATCTTATTGTCGATTTAAAAAAAAAAGAAAAGAAAAAACAACTTTTACTTCCCATAAAATTAAATATAAGTTGGAAAAAATTTTAGGTGAGCAGTTTTACCAAACTCACAGAGGCCAGTAGTCAATGTCAAAATGTCAAAGGCTGCCAAGCAGGCCTTGTAATATTTGTGACATGGGTTTCTAGCCTTTCCATAGCATGCTGGATTGAAATCTTTTCTTTTACGGTGTGAAAGACATGTTAAAGCATGAAAAATACGTACGTATAATGAAATCGCAGTGCTGGAAGTTGGAGGTCATAAATGTTTCCCCCAAAAAACAAAAAGAAAAGAAAAAAATTCGATTTTAATATGATAAATTAACTATTGACTCGTCATTTCAGTCCGATTAATTGGAAAATTCACTTACTCGGTTTCCTCCACCAACCGGTCGGGTCTAGAGTGTTCTGCCATTTTTTTTTTTCTTTCTTTAATCTTTAGTTGCATCATAGAAGATAAACGGGTGTTGGCTCAATAGGATAAGCTTATTAGTAGGCTGTGTAAGATGGATGCTCTAGCTTAAAGATTGAGGCTTGAACCTAGGCAAATTCTTTTGTCAAGAAGGGATAGGGCTATTGTTGTAAACAAAGCATAATGTGGATTAAACCCAACTTTTAATGACGATAGACATAGCCTATGGAAAATATAGAATATGAAAAGGAAAGATTCGTTAAACCACTACGTATATTAGTGAATAATGAATTTCAAATATATGATTAAGTAGTGAGTGATATTTCATAATAACTTCCATATTACATATTTAGGAATCTATGGATAGTTGTTTTATCATTAAGATATAACTTTTTAACTTTTAGCTGAGTGTTTCTCAATCTTACACCCAAAACAAAAAGATGAGCACTTTATCATCTTTACATTATCAAAATTTAATCAACAAATAGATATTTGTTTTCAGTATTTTAGAAGAAGGATTCTGATTGGCGCATTTACGTGCGTACTTCATATATATCTTATTTCATATAACCTCAAAATGGTAATGTAGAATAATACAGAAACGTATATTAAAGAAAGTAATTGGATGGAGGAAAGAATAACTTTAGAATTTTGAATGTATAAATAACAAATAAGGGAGTTTAGCATCTAAAGCTTGTAGTTTTTGAACATTTGAGCTTATTTTTTGTTTGAGTAGCCATTTGATATTTGAAAACAGAGCTTTACATAGAATTTTATTTCTTTTTCTTGGATCAAAATTGTGTGAAATGAGAGGGTTAGACTCTTAGGTTCAATAACTGTGTTAAATTGCTTTAGTAACTAACAAATGAGATGAAACTTCCTCTATCTAGATTTATCTTAATGTATTTGTAGGTCCAAGACCCATACCCATAGTTGATTTGGCTAAATAGAGTGACGATCGCCGAATTAACCCTCTAAGCTATATTTTCTTGAATCACCTTCACATTGGATCAGACATTTTGGACTATTACCATTAACCCCATGGATTAAATCCATTTAATACTATAGTTAACCTAATATTCTCATGTAGTAATTTAGTACTTCAAGGATATATAGCATACGGTTACAAAATTGGACGATAACTTTGCGTACGAATGTAGTAAAGCTTTTCCATTAATAATCTTTCTGTGTATAGAAGCTTAATTACACATCGATTAATGAGGTATTTTGGCCCTTTTGTCTACCGTCGAAAAATTGTCTTCAAAAATATTTTCCTGGGGATCGGACTGTCTTCTACAATTCTCGACAAAATAGATTGAGATGTGGCACATTTAAGCTGGGCCTTATGAAGGGAAAGCCCGTGACTTAACAGTGCAATGGGAATGATGCTTTGTTTTCTCTTCTCCATAGACTGGAGTTTTGGACGATCTTCCACACCCACGACACGACGGACCGCTTCTGCTAATCTTTGGAATTTACATCAAGCACTTTTCGAAAACTTTCCCTCAGCGCTTACGATTTTTCTTTTTCTTTAAATAAATAAAAGAAAATACACGTGCACTTTTATCATATATCCGGTGAGTTTTGATTTCAGTAAGGACATATCGCTGGAAAACATGCTTTAGTCCCCCTAAGCTCTGACGAGGTTTATTTGTAATCTTTTTAGTTTATTTATTAATTTATAAAAGTTTATAGAATACTAAAACATATTGTATAAATTGTGAATATATTTGTACCAAAATCAAAGTTTAAAATAGTTATCTGTATTTTCTTCAAATATTAAGTATAAGACCGTTTTTTTTTTTTTAATTTCCTTAATGAAAATGAAAGTTTCATTAATCGATATAGTTAACATCCAAATAAGTTCCATATCTATTGGATTTCATTTTTATAATTGGAGTTTTGAATTGGTTGGAGTAGGAAGCTAGAGATAGAATGTGGACCTTAGACTAATAAAATTACAAGAGATCATGATATCATCATTGCTATATAAAAATATTTCATTTTTGCAAGGACTAAAATTTGGTAAATGTATCGCTTCCTTATCGATGTTAAATACTACGTTGCTATGGCTCTATTTTGAAAATATCCTCATCATAATGATTAATCTTGTGATAACTCAATTATGGTTCACAGAACATTTAGTTAAATGTATGTAAATGCATCAAACAGAATTAACAAAGAAAAAAGTTCTTAGAAAAACTTAAAAAATATGAAGATTACAGGTTTTTTACTTTTTACTTCATAAAAGAAAAGTTTATGCACATTTTTATAGAGTTGGTAAACTTAAAATCATATCTCTTTAGGTTGGCCTACCAGTAGTTTTGAGGGTTATTATATTCCGTGTCACAGTTTGTAAGTTTGAAAGCAAGTAGAGATATTCAACTCAGATATAATGCAAAGTGAGTGATATTAGTAGGAAATTTGTTCATGAGGTGGATATTCTCTTATGGTGGATTAAGCCTCCTTTAAGCAAATTGGTCGGAAGCTGATGACACTCTCCTATTGATAGCTATGCAAAACCAATTGCAATGTTGAGCATCCCAAAATCTATGAGGGGCTTGTGACAATGTTAGATGACATTCTTAAAGATGGAACGGCTTGGAATGGTCTTAAGTAATTAGGAAGGGAAAGGTTGGCTTGTTATCAAGAATATGAGCAAATAAAAAGAGATAAGGGATGGTGGAGGACGACATAGATACTTTAGAAGGGTTGAACCTCTTGTCCCATGATAGATACTTGTAAATTTAATGTCCTATTGCATTGTTTTGAAAGTCAAGCAATTAGATTTTTGAGAAGTAGAATTACAAAACTATGTTCCATGTAGTATTTATTGATAAGCATTGAATTGATTCAATTAATATAAAACATTTCCTACTTTTGTATTTTTATTGAAAAAAATTCAAAATTGACTCTTCATATTTGATACCTTTTTAAATTTTTAGCCCATGAGAAAAGATGTATGGTTAGTTTGCTTCTCTATCACATTATCTAGCCTTTCGCTAGGTCCGTAATATTGGGTTGATAAATTTTCTTCCACCTTTTTACTTATTCAACCCGATAAAACCACATTTATATTTTGATCAACAATCATAAGAAGGCAAATTACCTGCCAAAATGCATGAAACTAGGCCTTATTGCCTGTAAATAGTCTAATGAGAAGTCGATGTTCCAATAATTAATAAATAGGTGCAAATCTTATCTTAATAATCATATTACATTTGCCGGTTGAAAGAACATATCAGAGTCTTGAACATTTCTTGCTAATCTATTAGCAACCACATTTCGCTCTCTAGGGAAAAAAGATATCCTCCCTTCTTTGATCTTCTTGCACAGCCTTTCCCTACATGCAAAGATTACATATAGGAACTAATTCCTGCAATGACAATCATATTCAACAAGAATACCACCATAGATATCTAAATTAGTTTCAACTTTCTTTAAGCTTATTTTCCAACAGTTTCCAAGATTCCAAAGCTAACCTTATGATTCGGCAGATAAGATATCAATTTTGCCTAGTTTCTTAGGAAATCCCATCAATTATTCACCGATCCTTATCATCTCTTATTATCACACCAATAGTTTCTTGTCCAGATGTAACATTAAACCGTCAATGTTGAGCTTAACCAACCTTATTAAAAAGGGTTCAAAGTGATTAGTGTTCAAGTTAGCTCGAACAATGTTTTTCTTTTTCTAGGTGGACTTAGAATTCATGTCTACTCCAATAAATCATTTGAGGTAATCGTAATAAGGAGGATTATTGTTTGAAAATCTTATTATTACGATCCATTCACACAGAGCATTGCATGAAGGCAAATGGTACTGCCTATGAGGGTTTTGTAGAGCACAATTCCCTTTTCTTGATGCAACGATTTGTTTTAATTCAATCCATTAATTGAGATTAGAACTCCAGTTTGATTGATCTTGTGGCTACATATTTGGGAGAATGCTTTTCACTGTTTGAAATTTCAAAGAGCATCATCGATGTCTTCATTCGGATTTTAACATGTTGGACAACTAGCATGCTTTGTAATATCATGTTATCTAAAATTCATTGCAGGTGACAATCCATTCTGACAAATCCTCGATATTCAATTTTAGTATTAGCTTAATATTGAGGAGTGAATCCATTTTTAGGATGGACCTAAGGGATGTTTGAGCTACTCGAGATAATATAGACATCTTGCAAATTTAAAGTATATCTACTATAATTGGATATATATATTTCATATTTAGTACAACGAGTTAAATGGATTGATCCAATTTCCTTTGTTGTAAGAGCACATAATAGTAAGACTAGTTTGTCATTATCACATTTCAATTTTGGATTCCAACCATCTTTAACATTTAGCTTTTTTCAGTAGATAATTGAAGAAGACCCTAGATGAGTTTTTAGATATGATCATTCTCTAACTAGTTATCAAACCATTTTTTTTTTCTTTTTAACTATTATCAAGCATTATGAATACTTGTCTTTTTTTTTTTTTTTTTAATTACAATAGAGGAAAAGAGATTCGAACCTATTTTATTCCACTTAGGAGACTAACGTCCTCGATATTTAATCCATTTTCACCTTCTATTAATTCTTTCCATAAATGCGAAGAGGTCCTCGAAGTAAGAATTTTTCGGTACTTTGTTGCAAAATTTGACCCATAAAAGTTTACTAACTTTGAATTCGCAATATCTTAATGGAAAATGCCCTATTTCTCGAGAAAAAAATTAGTAAAATTTAGGCTCCCTAAATTCTTCAATGTAGCTATGTTTTCCCACTTAATCCTATGTGTTTTGCTTTGGTTATTGGAGCCATTCCAACATATCCTCAAACTGTTTGTTCTAGCTGCTGCAAAATTTTGGGTGGCAATTGGTTAGATTGCATATAGTATGTTGGTAAAGTTTCTAAACTACCGATCTTATCGATATAAATCTACCCGTGATGCTTAATTTTCTGTCCCGTCCAATCGCTAAGCCCTTTTCTAAAGCAAGCTATGATATTCTCTAATGCCCATGATCTTTGTAATATGTGATTTTGAAAAGAGACAAAAATAGTGGTTTCGGCTTTATTTACATGAAGAAAGCAAGCGATTATGTTCTTATAGAATGAGCAGGTGGTGTAGATGAAGATTCAAACATGAGAGCTTTAAAATGTTCAAGTGATTATTTATGGATGCAAATACTTCCTCTATCTTCTCATTCACATATATGTCAATTTTATGCTTTTGTATGTAATTATTAGTAATACATATTCTTCATTTCATAATTTAATTAACACCTAATGGGCTGATAATGGATAATTGAGGGATATTTTCCGAACCGAGAGCTTTAAACAATGAAATTAGTTTACCAGGATATTTTCTTTCTTTCCTTTTTTCTTTCTTTCTTTCTTTCTTTCTTTCTTTTTTTTTTTTTTACCAACTCTATTATAACTTGAAAAATGAAGATTTTAACCATGATTTATTATAATGAGAGACCGGTAAAGATGCTAATAAACTATAATAGTCTTAATAATTAACCGAGAACATTGAGTTGCAAAAATATCACTAAACTTTCACACTTAAACCCAAAGAGGTCAATAGATTATTATATAAATGCCTAATGCTAGGATTATACTTATTATGATTAGAATAAGTAGGCAGTGGTTAATCTCGTCAAATTGAAGGGAGAAAAAGAAAAAAATCCAGTGGTGATCTTGGACAAAATTAAAATTCAGGGGTTGATTTTGTATTTAATTATTTATGCTGAGTGGTGAAAGTTGAGATCCGTTCTGAAATTGTTCGAACAACTGCTGCCATTTGAAGAATGTTAGGTCCCCAACATTAATTCTAGGGTGCGGGGCGTCTACCCTAAAAATGGTATATTTCCAAGTCAAAGAGAAGAAATCTTGGAAATTCTTTGAAAATCTGACCTTCATTGCGTCTAAGCCTATCGATTTCCCATTACTCCAACAAATTGGACCACCAGTTGATTCGGTCAAACCTATTGATGGCCCATCCCATACTACTGTGATCTTGGAGCACTCGTAAAGCTTCCCTCGCATGTACATGAACCTTGGAAGACCATAGGAATCAATTCTGTATATGTTTCAAGCAAAGGATATTTAAGTCTTGTCATGGCATGGCAAACATTTCTCTCTCCTCTAGAATTTATTGTCCTTGTACGGATTTTGTCAATACCAGCAAATTATGCATCCACAACATGTATGCTTAAAAATTTATTAGTTAGAAAATACATTTATGATATGTGTATAATATAAAAATAAATTAAATGTAAGCTAAGAAAAAAATAATTATAGATAAGTTGATTATAAATTTTTTTGTGATGATAAAAGTTTTGTAACATATATTATCTACCATCTTTAATTGATAATGCAAGAGGCTACACTACGGTTATTGATCTTAAAAAGTAGGTGAATTGGATGGTTAAATTGTATATAAATTAAAGAACAATAATTAATTTTTTAATTTTATGTATGGTGTTTTATTAAGAGGGTGTGACATCAAAAGGCTAATTTTCTTTTTATCATTATAGATATAAGTTAAGGCACGATAAATGGAATTACTCAAAAATAAAAATTATTTTTTAAGGTAAATTGCAAGTACACCATCTATCATTTATAAGATCTGCCTGGTAGAGTAATGAGAAGATTGAGCCTTGCGCTTGACTTGCTTAGCATGTAAAAGAGAACACAGTTAGGGGTGTTGAGGTATTGTTTGACATAGTTACTCCGATACTTAGGTTTGTATGAGTAGTAGAGAGAGTAAGGATGTTGTTAAAGCAAAGTGTAGGTTAAGTGCACCGGTGAATAAGTGGTTTACTGTAGGGAAGCAACTCGGTATTTATAAAGGAGGGTTGTTGGAAGCTGAGGGACCGTTAGTGGGTAGGTGATATGTTAGTACTCTTTGGGTAGTGGGTTATGAAGTCTAACGTGGTTCTGAAACGTAGGGGGTAGTTATTAACCTGGTCTCTAAGCCTCTTCTCTTATCTTCTAAACATTATGGGCTATTGTGATTGGATAGGCCATATAAATAGCTTGGGCTGAGGTTGGCTTAGTAGACAGGGAGTTTGGATTTAGAGAAAGGTAAGCTAAGCCATGAGTCAAGACAAGTTGGCATGGTTTTAAGGAGTTTAAGCCTAAAATATCCTATTAACACTTCCTATCAAAGCGGAGGTTTGTTTGGATAAGTTATGTTTGAGCTTTCCTATAAAGTAGCATTTATTGTGATAGCATATTGTAGTTGTATATTTGTGTAGAGGTTAACCATAAGTATTTGGGTAAGTAGAAGGTTGTTGAGTTTAGTTTTTTTTTTTTAATTTATAAATTAGTTTTTTTTAAAAAAAAAACTGATCAATATTAAACCTTACTCATTTAATACTGACCCTTAACTAAGAAAACTAGTTCTTTTAACTAAAACCGGTTCTTTTAACTAAAACCGGTTCTTTTAACTAAAACTGGTTCTTTTAACTTTGAAAACATTTTGGAGTTATTAATCGATTGGAGTTGAAAAAAAAAAGTTAAGTTATTATCAATTAGGTAGACTAATTATAACTTAACTACTGATCTTTCGATAAAACCGATTTTGTCAATGGTTTTATAAACTAGAAAACGGGTCTGAGGGTTAGGTTTTTTAAACCTTGTGGGTATTAACTTTGTAATTTTAAACTTAATCCCTTAAAACTACCTTTTAATAATTATCTTAGAAAAAAAAAATTAATCATTAATTAATGAATTTGAATAATTTAAATTAAAGTGGAAAATGGGTTTTTTCGTTTTTTATCCATTGCCCTGTAGGTATTACATATCTGCTACTTAGAATTAGACATACGTAGTTCCTTTGTTTGAAAACTTTAGTGGATCGATTGATTTTAGTTTTGAAAAATATCAGGTTTACGTTTTTACCTATTTCAATTTATTTAAGGAAATTTTTCTAAAAGGACTTAATCAGGGTTTTATTTGAAAAATTCTAAATAAAGTCCTAACTTTGAAAAAAAGAATAGATTACTTTTATTTATTTGAAAAATAATTTTGTTAAGTGATAAAATAACCTTATTATTTTTATTATTTATTACCAAAAACATAAAAAATAAAAAAATAGCTTTTTCTTGTTTTCTTTTTATTTTCTCTTTCCTTTTCCTTTTCTTTGTTTTTCTCTATTTTTTTAATTTTTATTTTTATTTACAACTTATTATTACATTTAAAAATAAAATAAAATAAAAAATTAATTAATTGATTAATTAAAAAAGGCTACAGACTGGGGCAGCTCGAGTGGCACTTCGATTGGCTTGGGTTAGCTTTGGTCGACTTGAGTTGGCTTTGGTTAGCTCTGGTCTACTAGAGTTAACTTTGATAAACTCCAGTCAGCTCTTGGAAAGTCGGATCAGAGTGTTTAATTTTTTAGGTGTGAGGAATTCAACGGTGGTAGTGGTTTTTGTTGAAAATTGTTGGAGAAGGTGATATTCTTAGAGAGAGAAAAATTTATAGAGAGAGAAGGTGTACTGTGTATGCTTCTTGAAGAGATTCTTGTACTTATATGTCTTGAAAATGAAGAGTAAACTCCTATATATGCTATAAATAAAAAGTTAAGCTATGAAAGTCAGGAAAATGGAATTAAATTGACAAAATTCATTAATGGGTTTTGACCCTAAAAATAATTTTTTTTTCTATTTTTGAACTAGATTTTAATTGCATAATCGATTGAATTTGGATAGGTTTTTGGGTGAATTCAAAAATAGGCCATGCGTATCATATGATTTCACCATTAATTCAATGAAATCGTGTAATAAAATTGATAAAAAATGACCCCAAAATAACTTGACTAGGGAAGGAAGAAAACTAGAATCAAGGAGGAAAATTTAAGGAGGAAGAAGAATTGGAGGGGAGTAGGTTACGTGCTACGCGCTTACACGCGCGCGTATAATTGAAAATGAAATGGGTTGCACCAAGCACATCTTCCCTTGCTTACAGAATGCAAGGCCTTGGGCCCTACCGGTAAATGGACCAGGCTTTTTTAAAGCCTGGTTCGATTCACTTATCTTCTTTTTTAAATTAATTAATACAATAAATAACTAAATAAATAAACAAAATAGATATTTTAAATTTCCTATTATTATTCTTTTTTTAACTTACTTAAATTTTCTCTCTTCTTTTTAATATTTTAAAAATATATATTTTAATTTTTTTGGCTTGAATTTTCTATTTTTTTATGTTTTCCCTAATTTTTCATTATATTCTAAGTTTCTTATTTATTGGGTTTTTTTTTCTTACTTTTTCCGTTTTCATATTTTTCCTAAATTAAGACCCTTTATTCTATTATAAAAATTTTGGGCCGTATGCGTGTGTGTGTGTGTAAGATTCTAAGTTTGTTTACTAAGCCTTATCAAGAGAATGATGAATCTAAGTGTTGATGTTAGTATTGAAAATGATAATAGTGGTACTGTCTACAATAGGCAATAACCTCAAAACACCTTGAAAAGTACAAATGAGCGAATCGATGAGATGACTAACCTTATAGCCGATTTGACTAGAGTTGTTTATGCATTAGCCTTTTGACTTGCCAAAGCTGTATAGAATACTCCCTAAGTTTTTCAACATACGAGAGGGTAGATCCCAACTCGACAAGATCAAGTAGAGGAGTAGGAGAATGTGTGAGGAGAAGAATTGATCTAGGTAATATGGATGAAGAAGGAGAAGAAGAGTACAATATAGATTGTGTTTTTCATTACTACCAATATGAAGACTGTGAGAAAGTGAGAACTGCTGTTGTAGAGTGCTCAGGTTATCCCATGATGTGATGGAAGAACTTCGAAATTATGGGGAGACAAGAAGGATATAGGGAAGTAAATACTTGGCCCGAGATGAAGAGGATACTTAGAAATAGATTCGTACCGAATACTTATTTGTGAGACACTTTTTCTTGGCTTTAAGAGTTGAGATAAAGAAGTTGAACTATTGATGAATATATGTAGGAGTTTCAAATACTCACGATTTGATGTGAATTGAATGAACCATCAGCCCTAAACAGTATCCGGATTTCTTGCTGGATTGAGAAGTGATATCCGAGATGTTGTAGAGCTCCAACAGTTTACTACATTAGATGAAGCTATAAGAATAGCCTAGTGAATGGAGAGATAAAGGAGGAATAGGCCAAGCTGACCCACTCAAGGAAGTTACCGAGCTCAGCAAAGCACCAAGTTAAGTGGATTAACAGAAGTCAGAACTAAATAGAAGAGCTAACCAAATGATGGTGAAGTGCTACCGAGAACTTATGAGAAGGGATAGGGATCTGGAAGGAAAACAAGTCGAATTAAGTGCTTTTAGTGTTAAGGGCTTGGGCACATTGCTACTTAGTATCCAAATTGAAGAACTATGATTATTAAAGGAGACGTTCTAAAACTTGATGTAGATAGTATTAATAAGGAGCTTGAGCAAGAGGTTGTTCTTGAGTGTTCATCAGGATTTAGACAAATTGACCTTGGTTGTCTGACGTGTAATGATTATAAAACTCCTTATCGAAGAGGAGCAGAGAGAGAACTTATTCTACATCACTTATAAAGTGAATGAATAGATTTGTATGCTCATAGTGGATAGTGGAAGTCCTACCAATATAGCATCTATTGACTTGGTTAAGAAGTTCAAACTATTGGCGATTTTACATTCGAGGCTTTATAAACTGCATTAGCTGATTGAGAAGGGAATACTATATGTCACTCGGCAAGTGTTATCGTTGATATCCATTGGAAATTATTCTAATGAAATTCCCTATGATGTGTTGCCTATGTATGCATCTTATGTATTGCTAAGTAGACCTCGACTTTCTTATCAAAGTATTACTCATGACTGTTTCAAGAACACGTAAGTGTTTGAGAAGGATGGGAGGAAAATTATCCTAAATCTTATGACCTCGAGTTAAGTAAGTAGATTACAAGCCAAATTGGCTAAAGGATTGAAGAAGGCTTTGGTACTGAGTAAAGCCGAGCTCTGAGCAGTAGCAGCCATCAAGTCTAATTTGCTGACCTTCTTGTTGGTAAGGAGACTATTAGAATTGAAGGAACAAGTGAAGCTACCAAAGGAGGTAGTGAAGTTGCTTGATGAACATTTCGACCTGTTTCGGAAGTAGTTACTTAAGGGATTACACCCATTTTAAGATATTGAGACCAAAGGAGGTAGTGAAGTTGCTTGATGAACATTTCGACCTGTTTCGGAAGTAGTTACTTAAGGGATTACACCCATTTTAAAATATTGAGCACTACATTGACTTGATACTCGGTGTTACATTACTGAACAAGCCTGCCTATAGAATGAATCTCAAGCAAGCTGCAGAGCTCCTAAGATAAGTTAATGAACTATTAGAGAAGAGATATGTAAGAGAAAGTCATAGCCCTTGTGCTATGCCTGCATTGCTTGTGCCAAAGAAGGATGGTACTTGGTGTATGTGTATAGATAGCAGAGTTGTCAATAAGATTATGATCAAGTACAAGTACTCCACTTTGAGGCTAGACAATATGTTAGATGAACTGAGTGGTGCCATGGTGTTTAACAAGATTGAGTTGAAGTCAGGATACCACCAGATTCCAATGAGGCAAGGGGATGAATGGAAAACTGCTTTTAAGACCTGAAATAGCTTATACAAGTGGATGGTAATGCCTTTCAAATTATCAAACCCCCAAGTACTTTTATGAGGTTAATGAATCATGTTTTGAGGAATCCGATTAGGAAGTTTGTCGTCGTTTACTTTGACGACATCCCTATCTATAGTGTAGACCTGGTAAGTCATAATGACTATCATCGAGTTGCTTTCAATGTCCTTCAAGTAAAAAATTTGTTCGAAAACATGAAAAGTGCTATTTCTGTCAAGAAGAGGTGATCTTCCTAGGCTATGTAGTTAGTGGAGGATGATTAAAAGTTGATGAAGAGAAGATTAAAGCTATTGTTGAGTGGTCGACCTCAACTTCATGTGCCAATGTAAGGAGCTTCCATGGATTAGCATTATTCTACTAATGCTTCATCTAAGGATTTAGTACTATAGTTGCACCTCTTACTAAACTAACCAAGACGAATGAAAAGTTTAAGTGAGTAGAGGAGTTTTGCCGAGGTAAAAGCAAGGTTAACCTCTGCCTCAATCTTGTTTCTGCTAGACTTTGATAAAGTGTTTGAACTTGAATATGACATGTCAAGTGTTGCATTAGAGCTGTACTGATGCAAGAAGGTTGACCTATCATTTATCGTAATGAAAAACTCAAAGGAGAACAACTAAACTATTTTATATATGACAAGGAACTCTTGACATTAATTAGAGCTCTTCGTATATAGCAGCATTATCTTCTACCAAAATAATTTGTCATATATATGGACCATTAGTTTTTGAGGCATTTGCGGAGCTAATCAAAGCTCTCTAAACGGCAAGCTTAATGGATTGAATTTTTGGAAGGGTTTGATTTTGTTATCAGATACAAGCAAGGCAAGAGTAATGTAGTCGTTGATGCTTTATCAAGAAGATAAGTTCTTCTTACCAAATTGCAAACTAAATTGTTAGGCTTTGCAAGCATTAAAGAAGAATATCAATGTGATTCTCATTTTGGTCTAATATATAGATACTGTAGAAAAGGAAGAATAATGGATGAATACCACTTGGAGGATGGTTATTTGTTCTGAGGAGACAAATTGTGTATGTGAATCTGTTTAATGAGGGAACTACTGATGAGAGAAGCCTTCAGTGGAGGACTCTCTAGGCACTTTGGAGAACAAATGATGTATGAGCTCCTAAATGGCAAGTTCTTCTACAATGAAACGTCATGTGCATTGTGTAATTGAGGGATGCGTTGTGACACTTGTATTAGCATGATTAGGTTCGGTAGCTAATTTAAGGCTTTTAAGAAAGTAATCCAATTAAATTAGAAGCGTAATCCAATTAAGTTAGAAGCTTAAGAGGAACTTCATGAAATTAGTCGAGGAATTATCGTAGGCTTGAAATTTAAAAATATAATAAAATATTAAAAATATAGCCAAAATTGTATAAATTTACTATCTTATTATTATTATTATTAGTAACGCGTAAATTAGGTCTCGAAAAATAACGAAGATTTAGAAATAAATTATAAGAGTGATATAATTAATATTGTACATAAAATAATATATAAAAGACATGTATATACATTGGGTGTAATAATTATATAAGTATATGTACTTGTAATTGTCGAAAATACTAAAAAATATGCAAAAGTTACTAAATAAATAAATAAATATGAGGAAAAAATTATAAAAAATTGCTAACCATGGGATAACTAGGAGACATCCCTTTAGGTATACAGAAGCATCTATATATACAAATGCATACCCAAAATAGGAGTGGTAAACTCATGCAAAAAGAATTGGTAAACTTATATATAGGTGAAGAGGACACATGGTATGATAATTAGGTAGGAAATGGACATTTGGCCTTTGAAAAATCCTTCCACCGATCAAAGCATTTTCTAACTTCTTAGGAGCATTTTCAAAGTAAAGTTCGATCAATTTGAATGTAGGGAAAAATCTAGAAAAGCTCAAGAAGTGTTGAAAATGGTCTTTGCAAAAATGGCAAGAAAATAGTACAAAATAAGAGGATTTTAGATTCCTTAGGCTAGCTACCTCCTGGGAGCGAGCCAAATTACGTGGAGACAGTGGATATAATGCCAATTTAGGAATACTAATCCTTACCCTCAGATGGTTGCCGAAGTTGCAAGTAGCGATAAGTTTCAGTTTTAGCTATTTTTTATTAGCTTTTTCTAAAAATAGTAAATAAGCTCCAAAAATTATGATTTCTAGTTTCCTTAGGTAATTTTTTGTGTAGAATCCAAATTGCCATCGGATTCTCCAAATTCCAAGTCAAATTATGTGTTTGTTAAGAAACTAAACTAAAAATGAATCAAAATTATAATTTTTAATAGCCTAAATGATGTTGTTTTGATCCTAAAATTTATGTACAAAGATTTTAACTTGCCTAATTTGATTCCATGAAAAGAGTCTTGAAAAATTCAAAATTTGAATTTTAGGGTTTTCTTATCTAATATGTATGTGACTGAAATCTTTTAAAAGAGGTGTTTGATTTTAATAATTGGATCATCAAGTATTGGTTTATAATTATATTTGAGGTTTAGAGTGTTGGTTAGAATGTTAGAGTATGGAAATAAGAGTATGGATGCTGGAATTGTGTTATTTGAGAATTCAAAGAACATTTAGTGCAGGTTAGAAAGTAAATCAAAGGTATGTCAAAAAGTATTTGGTATGAATATGTTAAATATACTAGGAAAAAGGAATTTATACCTAAGAATGGCTTATATTTGGAATCTATCTTATTTCTTGAGATAAGTTGTAAGTCAAAAACTTTCTAAATAAGAATCTAACTTTAGGTTGAGGGCAAAAAACTTTATCAGAAATAGGGTCAGAATGTTATTTGGCGTTGAATATTCTTAACTACACTAAAAGTTTGATAGTAGATCAGCTAATGATTTGTATACAAATTTGATACCTATATCAGATCAGAATGTGAATAAGAAGCCACCCGAACAATAGCCATACGACAAGGTTGGGTTAAAACGCAAGTAAAAAATTTAGTGAGAAAGTAGTTTGATGAAAGATATGAAATATAGGAGCAATTAAGAATTGAAGGTGGTTGGTACTAGATATCAGGCTATTAGAAGTCAAAGACTAGATTAGAAAGTCGCTTGTTTGCTGCTTCTAAGAATTTATTAAAGTTAGAACACGGATAAAAAATTACTGGGCAGCAATTTGTATCAGGTTAGAAACTTAGTCAAAAGGTATCCCATTTAACTAATATTTAACAAATAGTTTAGAAAAACTTACCTAACATAATTAGAAATATACTTAATTGTCTACCATTAACACACATGTTATATATCAAACATCAACTAAAGATGTCATGTTAAATTTTAAGGATAATACAGAAAGACAAGACGAGAACAACACATGAGGAGAATAAGCATTAATATCTAGGTAAGTAGGATCAGTATTTCATCATACTTTGAAGTATTGTTTAAGAATACTTGGAGATCTTAGTATATGTCTTGCTTGTGGTTGTAAGTTAGTTGCTTGTGCATATGCAACATATGTGCTTGAATATCGTGGTGCTATTTAAGTGCTGGATTGATGTGTTGATTGCTTTATGATATTAAATACTTTGAACTGTTAGAATTTGCTTGATCACCTTGAAAGTAATCTAACACAAACTTAGCTTAACCACTAATTGGACTTGCATCGCAACCTACTAGGGGTAACGACTAGGAAGTGTAGGCTAAATACAAATGCCTTTGTTGAGGATAACATAAATGGTTATCTCTCCATCCTGAGTCGAACTAATTGATAGGAGAAGGGCTTGTGGCTAGGTTGGGGTCAGTAATTCGAAAGTAGTTTTATGAAGAGTGTATTCTCCATTGCATAAGCCCTTGTTTAGTGACTAAATTCGTGAGTGCACGGCATTAAACTCCTTGGAACCCTAATTATAGCTAGCATATTTTTTCTTATCTAATGATGATTGGTCAATGTCATGCTATAGTATTTCCTTGATCATGCATTATATCTAACTAAAATTGCTTGAAAACCCTAGTTGCTTATTGTCAAATATGTGCCACTGTCTTTGTCTTATTTACTGAGCAGGTTGTCGCTCATTCCCCTATAGTTGTTTTACAAGTTTCCTTAGTTGACTCACTAGAATGCTAGAGAATGGGATCGAGAAGTGAGATTCAAGATTTACTTGACTAGATTTTTATTCGGTCTATTGACTATATTAACTTGTAAAAAAACTAATAAAGTCTCCTCAAGTGACCCCTAATTTTTAGTCAATGAAATTTATTACATATTCTACAAGCCTATGAATTTTAGT
This sequence comes from Lumnitzera racemosa, assembly GCA_024138005.1. Taxonomy (NCBI): domain Eukaryota; kingdom Viridiplantae; phylum Streptophyta; class Magnoliopsida; order Myrtales; family Combretaceae; genus Lumnitzera; species Lumnitzera racemosa. The sequence goes on from JAMXBC010000012.1 coordinate 81,492,617, forward strand.
GAAATTTTAGTTGTAAATTTTTTTTTTTGAAATCTATTTTTAAAAGTTACACTATAGGTTAACTCATACTAGATATTGCAAGGGGTGCTTCTAAGCAGTGGAGTGGTAAACGCCTTGTGTAGGCTATACCTAATTTATCAATTAAGGCAGCTAGTTTCTGGCATAAGTTAGTTTATAAGGTGAGACTGTTACAACTTTTTGGTTTGGAGTTGTATTGGCGCAATTAGGTTCGGTAGCCAATTTAAGGTGTTCGGGAAAGTAACCTGATTAAGGTAGAAGCTTACAGGGGATTTCATGATATTAGTTGAGAAGTTTTTGTGAGCTTGGAATTTAAAAATATAATAAAATATAGCTAAAATCATATAAATTTACTATATTATTATATTATCAATAAAGTGCAAATTAGGTCTTGAAAAATAATGAAGACTTAGAAATAAATTATAGGAGCAATATAATTAATATTGTACACAAAATAATATATGAAGGATATGTATATACATCGGATATAATTAATATGTAAATATATGTACTCATATTTATCGAAAATACTTCGAATTGGGTAAATTTCATTAAGTAAATATGTGAAAAATTATAAAAAATTTCCAAACAAGCAAGAACACATGTTGTGCATGGCAAAGAGAGGAGTGTATAAGGAATTGTGAAAACTCAACTTTTGGACACATAGTATAATTTACAAACACATGTTAATGAAAGATAAATAGAAATAAATAAAAAAAAACACCTCCTAAGATGATATAAAATGTGCCCTGCACTTCTGGATGAAACTTTTACCTATTTGGAGTTTGAAAAAACATCTTGCAAGAGAGAGATTGGAAGAGAAGGGGAGAAAGGAAAATTAGAAACATAAAAGGGAAAAATAAGAGGTTATGGAGCACTTAAGGACTCTCACAATCTGGAAGTAGAAGGAGAATAGTGCCCGAGGGAATGTGCTACACCATAGTTAGCCAATAAACCCCCTTCCCCTAGTGGTTGCTAGAGCTTTGCATTTCTGGTGAGTGCTTAGTATTCTCGATTTTAACAAAAATTTGAAAAAAAATAGCAAATGAACTCCAAAAATTTTGAAATTTGGTTTTCCTATGTATTTTTGTATGAAGAAATCAAATCTTTAATAAGATTTTCATAATTTTGAGTGTAGTTATAGGGTCTTTAAGAAAAAATCCCCCGCAACAATTTTCAATTGGGTTTTTGAATGACCAATCCATGTTGGTTTGACTTGAAATTTTGTAGTTAATCTCCTAAGATGTTGAAATTTGATGCTATGTGATTATATTTTTAAAGTTTGATAGTCAAATTTTAGGGAAAATTTGTTTTCCACAATATAGTGCATTGGAAGTGGGTTTTCCTAAAAAGAGCTAAGTTGGGTTTTTGTAAAAACATGCTTCAATCTATATTGGCCAACATGTAGTAACTATAAGTGAGTGTATAGAAGCTTTAAGATATTGATTTTCAATTTTAGGTGTGTATTTGGTGGTTTAGGAGTTTAAGTGTGAAAGATCCGATGAGCTGTATTAAGTGAAGTCGTAAGAGAAAGATGTATATATGATGGTAGTATTAAATTATTGTTTTCTGCATTTGCAGGTTTATTAAGACTTTAGAACTTAGGGCAAGTTGAATTTTATATGAAGTAGTTGGATACACTAGTAATAGCAGTAAGGTTAGAAACTATATTAGAAAGTAAGTCAGAACGTATCTGGTGTGAATATGTTGAATACACTAAGAAAATAGAATCTATACCTAAGAGTGGTTTATATTTGGACTCTATCTTATTTCTTGAGATAAGCTATAAGTCGAGAACTTCCTCAATTAGAATCTAACTTTGGATCGAGAGTCAGAAACTTTGCTAAAAACTGTGTTAGAATGTTATTTGGTGTTGGATATCCTCGACCACACCTGGAGTTCAATAGTAGATCAGCTACTAATTTATATATGAATTCCACACCTTTATCAGAGTTAGAACACGAGTCCAAAGTCACTTGAACAATAGCCCTTACCACAATACTAGGTCAGAACCTCAGTCAGAAAGTAGTTCAATGGAAGATGCAAAATGTAAGAGCAATTAGAAGTTTGAAGACGGTTGGTACTGAATATCAGATCATTGAAAGTCGGAGAGTAGATAAAAAAGTCGTTTGATTATACTCTCTAAGAATTTATTGAAGTCAGAGCATGGATAAGAAATTACTAGACAGTAATTTGTACCGGGTCAAAACCTTGGTTAGAAGATATCTAATTTTATTAATATTTAATAAACACTTTAGAAAAACTTACCTAACATAATTGGAAATGTACTTAAATGTCCACACTAAACACATATCTTATATATTGGACATAAATTAAAGATGTTATATTAAATTTTACGGAGAATACAGAAAGACGAGACGAGAACAACACACGAGGAGAATGAACATCAATATCCAAGTAAGTGGGATCAGTGTTTCATCACACTTTGAAATATTTTTTAAGAATACTTGGAGACCTTAGTATATATCTAATTTGTGGTTGTAAGTTAGTTGCTTGTGTGCATGTAGCATATGTACTTGAATATTGTGGTGTTATTTGAGTGCTAGATCGATATGTTGATTGCTTTATGATATTACATGCTTTGAACTGTTGGAATTGGCTTGATCACCCCAAAAGTAATCTAACACAAACTCGGCTTAACCACTAACTAGACTTGCATCGTACCCCACTAGGGGTAACGACTAGGAAGTGTAGGCCAAACATGGACGCCTTCGTTGAGGATAGCAGAAATAGTCTTCTCCCTACCTTAAGTTGAACTAAGTAATAGGAAAGGAGGTTGCGACTAGGTTGGGGTTAGTAGTTCAAAAGTAGTTTTAGGAGGAATGTGTTCTCTATTGCACAAGCCTCTATTTGGTGACCAAATTCAACGCAGTGTTAAACTCCTTGGAACTTAGATAAGAGCGGGTGCAATTTCTCTAATCTCACAATGATTGGTTAACGTTATGTGATGAAATTTGCTTGATCATGTATTGCATCTAATTAAATTGCTTGAAAACCTTAGTTGCTTAGTGTCAAATATATACTACTGTCTTCGTCTCACTTACTCAGCAAGTTGTCGCTTATACCCTTGTAGTCGTTTGCAGGTTTCTCTAGTAAACTCACCAGAAAGCTAGAGAATAGGATTAGGGAGTGAGATTCAAGATTTACCTAATTGGATTTGTATTTAGTTTATTGACTATATTAACTTGTAAGAAAACTAATAGGGTCTCCTCTAGTGACCCCTAGTTTTTAGTCAATGAAATTTATTCCATGCTCCACAAGCCTATGAATTTTAGTAAAATTTTAGTTGTAAAAATTATTTATCGGAATCTATTTTTAAAAGTTACACCATAAGTTGACTCTTACCAAATATTGAAAGGGATGCTTCTAAGCAGTAGAGTGGTGAACACCTTGTGTAGGTTATACCTACGTTAGCAGCTAAGGTAGCTAGCTTCTAATATAGGTTGGTTTACACAACGGGACAGTTATGATTCTCAGTTTGGGGCATGATAGTTCTGAGTGGTATTGGCACATTATTCTTAAGAACTCACTTAAAGCGTAATTCTTAAGGATTTGTATGGAAGTGCCATAAATTAAAAAAAATCGTTAGACATCATAAGGAAACATTGAGAATAAGACTTAAATGGGATGTAAAAAAATTTAGACTATAGGCTATATATATATATATCTTATCCTTTCTTTAATGTGTGTGTGTATATATATATATATACACACACACACTAAAGAAAGGATAAGATATGCTAATATCACTTTGAATTATAAAAGATGATAATTTATAAACTTATAGAATAGTAATGAGGAATTTATAATAGCTTAAGTATAATTTGATCAAAATGGGGATAAGCCCTTTATGGAATATGAAATATGATTTTTAAGGTTGTTATTGGAAGATGATTAGTCAAGTAACATTAACAAAGGAGAAAGTTTAGATATATTGAGTTGATAGGTATAAACTATGTAAACATGCATATACAATATACATTATTGGAATGTTCCCTAACTTAATTTCTTGAAAATTTATTTCTTATCTGTAAAGTTGGATTTTTGGGTAAATTTGGTTTAATATAGAGGTAATGTGTTGAAGATGCGAGATCTATTGAGCAGTTTGATTATGAATAAATATTGAGGTGTTGAAACTAATTTGGTGAGGTATGTAAATTAGGGAGTTGGTAGTGGAATTTGGTGATTTGATGACTTAAGAAGTATTATAGGCGGGTCAAAATGTGAGTCAAAAGGTTGAACAGATGAAAACCTAAATAACTAGTGATACAAAACGTAAGTTAGAAATTGATGCAAGGAGTGAGTTTGTGATGATTTCGAAGGTATGATCTAACTTAGAAGTGTTATAAAGTTTGATCTAGAAAGAAAAATAAATGATTAAGAGATGAATAGGTGGAATTTAATAACTATGATGAATAGGTGTAATCATTGTAGTAAACTTTAAACGATGATTCTCCATAATGAGTTACAGTAGAAATAAAAGTATATAGTGTGCTGATGATAATTACTGCAAAAGATACCAAGATGATAGTATGCTTTTTATAGGTAATGATATTTTGTTTAGGTCTTCCTCATATTTGAAGTCATATAATTAAGAGCCCGACTTAGGATTCTTTAGAAATTAGATACAGTCTGTTATTACAACTAATATAAAAGGCAAACACTGATTTACAAGTTTTCGGAATAAGTAACTAACTCACTATAAAATTATTTAAAAGTGGTACTCTTAACAAAATATAGATAACATATGAAAAGTGGCACTGATAGTAAGTTAAATAGAAATTTACACTTTAATGTAACATTTCTTAAAAACTTACTGGAATTATGTAATATTTTTATTGTATTAGAGTGTATATATATATATATATATATAAAATGTATAGTGATAAACTGCATTATTAAGTGTAATTATATAATATAATTAAGATACTTATACGTGTGTGTCACTCTTTTGTACGAAACGTATATTAATATATCAACTCCTTGCATTAGTTATATATGCATATGTGTTAAATATATTTAAGATGCTTGAACCTGTAAATGAATATCACTACATGTGAGGTAAATTGATTAATATTATGGGTATATAAGTAGTGTGGAGTATGGATAATTATTAAACATATTACATTAAAAAAAAATGGTTAAGAATAACATTCAAACTTATATAGTTAGAAGAGTACATAATTCAATAGGAAAAAATTGTAACTTGACTATCTTAGCCTAAGTTGAGAATGTGTATCTAGAGTTAGGCATTAAACTGTTACAGTAGAAAATATTGGAATATAGGCGTGAAGTCCAGAATTTATTAATATTATAAAGTGTAAAGTTGAATCGGAAAGTGAGGTAGAACCTGATTCAGAAAGTCAAGAGGTAAATTGAAAAAAAATGCTTATTCAGAATAATAACGTTATAGATGTTAAGAGAAAGGCATATATGTAGACACCTGATTTTTGCCTTTAGTCATTATAATTTAGTTCCTTTTTAAATAGGGTCCTAACTCAAAAATAATAAAATTAAAATTAATAAAAATCAACAAATGATGAAAATATCAAAAAAAAAAATGAGAAAAGGAAAAATTATAAAGATTTTTAAATTTTTAGGATGTAACTTATATTAGGGTTGATAGTTTTATTTTTAGCTTAGTTTAAAAAATTATTTTAGAGAGTCCCGTAGTTTATGTATAATTTAATTGCATTAAAAATCAAGGTATAAGTTAACGACTTAATGGATAAACATTAAAGTATTTGATATAAACTTAGTTTAAAGTTATGGGTACAAGTCTTGTTAGGCACTTAAGTGTTTTTATTTTTCTATTCTTTCTATTTTTTACAAAAAAGTAATCTTTTTTGTTTGGATTTGAATCATTATAAAAGATTTGAATTTAGTTTGATTTTTATTAAATTGAATTTGAATTAATATAAATAATTTGGATCTATTTTAATTTTTATCGAATCAAATACAATAAATATGATTTGGTTTGGGTTTATAAATACACACATACAAATTGAAAGAAAAAAAAACTTTACAGCCAATCTCCATCTCCAACGTCGCAAGCCCCTGATAAGCAACGCATAACAACGATCCTAGATAAAGTAAGCTCACACACTCCACGGTTGCACGACTCATTGTTGTCTTCACCACAGCACGCTTTGATTACTGCAACGCCAACACCGCATCCCAATGATAACGGCTACGATTCCAAATTAGCAACACAGTCCACTGTCCATGAACAGCAATCTCCGCCACTTGGACGCTAACTCCATCGACCGTTCAACACAGCCAATGCCAACAGCAGTTCGCTATCTCTCTCACTACTGCAGCGATTAGCACCAACGCGACCACGACTGGACAACATTTGGTGAATTGCACCCTACGTACGTCTATGTCTTTGGCAGTGCTTGCAACGCAGCAGATTTGACTCGCTCTCAACGACGGTCGCCGAGCAGTAACCAACCCACCAGCGCATTGCTGCTTCATCGTGCTGCAACAACCGATCAATCCCAGACTTCTCCATGGTCCAATCTAGGCGAAATTCTAGACGAACTCTAACTCCAAACGCCCTACACAATCCGCGCTCTGTCCACTCGCTGTCCACTTCACTGCAACGCTAGTGCAATTCCGACATCCACATGCCGAACACACGAGGTTTTGCTTAACTGTAACGAATAGCAAATATGGTTCGGTTGATGAATTTTTTTTTTATTTAATTATCATTATTATGTTATTAAGTCTTTAGTTATTTAATATTATACATATATATTAGTTTAGGAAACTTTTAGGATTAGCTTTTATATTAAATATATTTCCTGATATTATTAATTTACTTAGGTAGATAATTATTAAATTTTGATATTATAGATACATATATGTACATATTAGTTTAGGAGTTTTTAGTATCTTTTTTAGAATTCTTCATGCAGAAATTTTTTTTATAATAAAAATTAATAATGAAAAAAACCCTTTAAAAGAATTTTAAGATTTTTAGAGAGTTTTTTTTTAATTACTTACGAGTTAAGACCCTTTAAATTTTTTTTAGTAAACCGAATCAGTTAAAGTGTAAATCCAATTGGTTTTCAAAATTGAAATCAATCAATATATTAAAATTTTCGAAAAAGAACTACGATCGTTTGATCTCCGTTAGTGGGTATATAGGCACTTTCGGGGTGACAATAAAATTTATAGAAACTTAGATTCTTTTTTTTTCTTTTCGACTTTTACTTATTTATTTTTTTAAAAAAATATTATAGTTAAAAATAATCGTAATTTCGGTAAATAAATAGTGGTACTCGTTAGGGTTAAATAAGTTAGGCCCCGAATTCGGAACCCTCTAGTCCTTCATTAAAATTGAGATCAAAGACTGGTAGCTAAATCGTAATCAATCCACCCAATTGATTACGGTTTCTTTCATTTTTCTCGACTCTGGTCGGGAGGGAACTCCAAAAATTATTTTTAATAAAAAACCAGAATTTCTCCAATTCTTTAATCGAAGATTAATATTAAATGGGTTAGGGTTTAATATTAATAAAAAAAATGAGAAATTAATTTTAAATAAAAGAAAGAGGAGCAAGTACCACTACCAGAAAAGTGGACCCTATGGTTGGAGCTAATGGCTGGAGCTACTGACAAGGGTGGAGTCACCACTGGTAGCTAGAAGTCAATTGAACGCTGAGTTCTAATTTCTTTTTTTAATTTGTTTAATTTCTTAAAAATATCAAATATGTTTGAAAAATTATAAAATTTGGTATTCTTAAATATTTTGGTAGGTTGATTTAGGGAAAAATGTCAATTTGATAAATTTAGGTCTCAGGATATACTACTCTTAAAAAATAACTAAATCCAAGCCGGTTTTCGATTTAGATTTAAATGACCTTAATGATGTAGTTTTGACTTTAAAATTTTTGTGTATACTACTTAAGACTATATTATAGTGCTATGAAGAGTTTTTCATAAATTTAATTTTCTAAATTTTTATTTAATTTTTAGGTCCTAAAATCATGCATAAAAGACAATTTATGGGCTTAATTTGGTGATTTAATGTTAATTTAGTATAAATACTGATTTAGCATGTAATTAGATACCTTAAGATATTTTTGCTGATGTAAGATGATATTTGTGGAGTTTGAGGTGTCAGTTACATATATTATGCATAATATGTAATAAATATGTAGGTAAAGAAGTGTATTTAAGTTAAATTTTTTATTTAGGGTTAATTAGGTGCAAAATCTGACTTAAGTTATAATTAGACATCATGATATATTATTTAGTGATGAGAGATGATATTGAAGTGTTGCAAATGTTAGATGTGCATATTATGTACATATTGGGTAGTAATGGGTAATATGCAAATATAAGAAATTAACGAATATAAGATATTAGATCAAAATTGATAATATGATAATAATAATAATAATATATAACAAATCTGATATGAAACATAAATTTAAGAAATTATATGAAAAATATAAATATTTCTCACATCAGAAATAAATTCGGTAGTTAAATTAGGATTAGGGTATGCCGTAGAACTAAAATATTGGTTAGGTGCTAAATGCGAGATTTAGGATACTCAAGTGTAATGTGATTAATTTCATATAATAGTTTAGAACGAGTTCCTAGAGTTCATGTATAATACTCATAATAAAAAAACTGAATTAAAACTTAAATCGAAAATGGATTTAGAACCTGAATAAAATATTAGCTTAGAATAGATTTGTAATAAGTAGTATATATTTATATATATATACTTAAATAATTGAGAAAAAAATTTATAATTTAAGCCTATATGTCATAAGGGTAAAAATATTAAAAAAGTATTTATATTATAGGACACATGGAGATGAGCTAACCTGCAGCGAGTCGAGTGAGCAAATTGAGGATTTCAGGTAAATTTGGGATTAATACGTCACTGTATTTCAGAGTATTGTTTCATAATACTCGGAGAGTTATACTTGTTTGTACATATAGGTAGTTTGATTATGTGTATGCCTATATATGTGTGTTCTTGACTGTATAATATACTATTGGCTTGTTATATTAGTTTACAATTGTTATGTATTATGTGATATGAATTGATCACCTTAACTGGACTTAATAATATATGGCTTATAAAATTTACCGAATAAGCATTTCAACCTATTAAGGGAAACGTGTAAGATTTTTTAACCAAATATTGACTCATTTGAAAAGAATAGTACTGGATAGTATAATTAATCCCTTTTTCATTCTTACTTGAATTAAGTGATAAGAGAGTAGTTCACAACAAGGGTGAAGTCAATGGCTCGAAAGTAGTTGTAGGAGAAGCGGTGTCTCCATTGCGTAAGCTTGGGTTTAGTTGTGAGCTGTTGAAATATATACTAAACTTTTTAGCTTGGATTAAAGCGAGTGTAATTTCTCTAATCTCATGATTGATTAGATAACGTTATATGATGGCATTTACTTTTCGTATTGCATTAAAATAATTAGTTGATAACCTTGTCTATGCTTAATGTATAGTCTTATGTCTCCATCTCAACTTACCGAGCAGTTGATTACTCATATCCTTAAAGATGTTGCAGGTGCTAGCTAAAAAGTGATTTTATAATTACTTTGAAGCTAGCAATCACTAGATCTTGGGGAGTAAGAAATAAATCTGAAGAACAAATATATTTCTAAGGTCTCAGCTTTTACTTTAGAATATTTCATTTTTAAATAAAGTATTACTTAGATAATATAATATTACAAAATCATATAAACATTAATTATATTATTTGAATCCTAGTATATATTTTTCATACTTTCTTAGGTAAATATCTTATTTAATTTGTGAACTATTTACTTTAAAGCGGGTTAGTTGTGAATGCCTTATATAAATCATGTCTAAGATAATAGCTATAAGGTTAGCTTCTGTCCTATAATAGTTTGCATAACAGGATTGTTATGACTTTACAACGTTGGGATATGACAGTAGTGTCAGACAAAGTCCCACAATTCTTGAGTCATTTTTAGAGAACTCTTTAGCGTTGAATGGGAACGAAACAACTATTCAGCACCTCTTGCCATCTCCAAACTGATGGCTGAACAAAGGTTGTCAACTACACCTTAGGATCAATGCTTTGAACTATAGTAGGAAAGAATTTAACAAACTAAGACATTTACTTGCCTGTGGTAGAATTTGCTTATAATGGGATAACACATTCCACCATTGGACATACCACCATTAGGCATGCCCCATTCACGGTCATCTACGATTTCAACCCCAAGCTACCCCTTGATTACACCTTGATGCCTTCAACTAAGCAAGAAGATCTAAAAGCAAGAATTAGAGTTCAGTTTCTCTAACAGATCTACCAATGAGTCATCCAACACATTAACGGACCTGTAAGGAAGCTAATAAAGAAATGAAAAGGAAGGAAGACTAAGTAGTTTCAGCCTGGTGACCAAGTGTGGTTACACTTGAGAAAGGAAAGGCTTCCTAACAAAAGGAAGAACAAATTGTTTGTTAGAGCTAAAGGACCATTAAGGATACTTTAGAAGATTAATGACAATGCTTACCAATTAGAGCTACTAAAGGACTTTAGAGTGTCTAATGTGTTCAATATTGTTGACCTCAGTTCCTATCGACTCGAGGAAGACTTAGATGAAGACCAGCCGAATTTGATCTTAAATCCCAATCAGCTTAGTAGAGATGATAGGAATCAGGCTACTGGACCCCTAACCTGAGCCCAAGCCTGAAGACTAGAGAGCATAACAAGATGAGTTCTTTCTTTACGCCCTACAACTTAAGAGTCCGAGTTGTTACAGTCTACTAACTTAATGCCTTGCTTGAACTGAACCCTCTTATGCTTATTGTCAGTCTCTAACTACCGATTAGAGGTATACTCAGACAACAGCTTGGCCCACCTAATTATCTACCCAACCTACTTGAATCCAAGCTATACCGAGTACATTTAAGCTGAATTGACCTTGGAAGAGTTACCTGCTCAGCTTAGTAATGCCAAATTGTTAGATCAAATTGGATCATTACTTGGCCATAACCCAACTAGCCATATAGTTTGTTTGTTTTGCTAGGTGCACGACTACTAATCATCCACCATATATTTGAGCACTCCTTGGGATAGAATCTTTTGTACAGAATGCCCATTTTGCTCAATTATCATTTATACCCTTTAGACATTCTTTGTATCATACTTATTTTAGACAATATCTTTTTTAGTTGTTGAGCCTAGTTTTCACCTGTCAATATTTTTTTAAAATCAAGTCTTTTTTAAACCGACCAGTAATAAACCTTACCCGTTTAATATCGACCTCGATTAGGATTTAAAGAAAATTGGTTATTAATTTAAAAATGTTTTGGACTCGCCATCTGACTGAGGTTGAGAAAAAGAGCTAAGTTATAACCAATTGGGTGGATTGGTTATAACTTAGCCACTAGTGTTTTGATAAAAATCGATTTTATAAAACGATTTTAAAATAAGAAATCTAGATTCGAGAGTTATGATCTTTAAATCCTTATAGGTACCATTAACTTTCCAAATTTAATTTTAACCTTAAAAAATGCCTTTGAAATATGTGAAATAGAACTCAATTATCCATTACTCTAATTGGCTAAACGAAGTAATCTAAACTAAAAAAAGGAAAATTAGGCTTTTTTTTATATTGTTGCCTTGTAGGTGTCTACGTACTTGTTATTCAGGATCAAACGTACGTAGTTCTTTTTATAAAACTTTAGCAAGTTAAGTTGATTTTAATTTTGAAAACATGCTGGTTTTACGTTTTAATGCAATTTGGGTTACTTAAAAAAATTTCTAAGAAAGGTCTTAAGTCGAAAATTTTATTTTTGAAAAATCTAAAGGTAGTATCTACAACTGCCTCTCTTTGTGGTAAAGTTTGAGCAAAATTTTACCAAAAAGATAAAATAGACACTATTTTTGCCTCAAAAGTGGATTTATTCCTAAGAAGCGCTATAACTAGCTAGTTATCATAGGTCCAATCTATTAGGCATTTAGAGAAGAGAAAGGTGGCGTGCTAACAGCTGAATCAAAGATGGAAAGAAGAATTGAAGTTTGGTCATGCTCTTATGAGCTGACGAAGCGAAGTGAAGTGGGTGAAGCGCTCCTTGAGTTGGCTAAAGCCTTAAGAAGAATGAAACTTGGTTGTGCCATAATGAGCTAACTAACCTAAGTGGGCAAAGCGCTCTTAGAGTTGGCTAAGACCCTAAATTGTTGGAGGGAACTTGATAGTGCCCTAATGAGTTGACTAACCAAGGTATGCAAAGCGTTCTTAAAGCTGGCTAAAACCCTAAAGTGATAGAGGAAAAATGGTCGTAGCCAAATAAGTTGACTAACTAAGGTAGGCAAAGCACTCTTTGAGCTGGTTAAGACCCTAAATTGGGTGAGGAAACTTGGTCGTATCCTAATGAGTTGACTAACCAAGGTGAGCAAAACGCTCCTAGAACTAGCTAAAACCCAAAATTGATAGGGGAAACTTAGTCATGCCCTAATGGGTTAACTAACCAAGGCAGGTGAAGTGCTCCAAGAGCTGGCTAAAACCTTAAAAGAATGAGAAAACTTGGTTGTATCTAAATGAGCTGACTAACCAAGATAGGCAAAACACTCCTAAAACTGGTTAAGACCCTAAATTAGATGAGGAAACTTGGTTGTGCCCTAATGAGTTGACTAACCAAGATGAGCAAAGTGTTCCTAGAGCTAACTAAATCCCTAAACTGATAGAGGAAACTTGGTCGTGCCCTAATATCTTGACTAACTAATGTAGGCAAAGCGCTCTTAGCTAGCTAAGATACTAAATTAAATGAGTAAACTTAGTCGTATCTCAATGAGTTGACTAACCAAAGTAGGCAAAGCGCTCCTAGAGTTAGATAATACCGTAAAAGAATGAGAAAACTTGGTCATGCCCTAATGAGCTAACTAATCAAGGCGAGAAAAGCATTCTTAGAGTTGGCTAAGACCCTAAATTAGATGAAGAAACTTGATCATGACCTAATGAGCTAACTAACCAAGGTGGGCAAAGCGCTTCTACAGCTAGCTAAATCCCTAAACTGATAGAGGAAACTTGGTCATGCCCTAATGTGCTGATTAACCAAGGTAGGCAAAGCGCTCCTAATGTTGGCTTAGCCCTAAATTGGATGAGGAAACTTAGTCGTACCCTAATGAGTTGACTGACTAAGGTGGGCAAAGTGCTCTTAGAGTTGGCTAATACCCTAAAAGAACGAGAAAACTTGATCATGTTCCATTGAGCTAACTAACCAAGGCGGGCAAAGCGCTTTTAGAGCTGGTTAAGACCTTAAATTAGATGAGGAAATTTGGTCGTGCCCTAATGAGCTGACTAACCAAGGTAGGAAAAGTACTCCTAGAACTGGCGAAAACCTTAAAAGAATGAGAAAACTTGATCGTGCCCTAATGAGCTGACTAACCAAGGCGGGTAAAGCGCTCTTAGAATTGGCTAAGACCCTAAATGAGATGAGGAAACTTGGTTATGCCTTAATGAGTTGACTAACTAAGGTGGGCCATGCGCTCCTAGAGCTAGCTAAAATCTTAAAAGAATGAGAAAACTTAGTCGTGCCCCAATGAGCCGACTAACCAAGGTGAGCAAAGTGCTCTTAAAGCTGGTTGAGACCCTAAATTGGATGAGGAAACTTAGTCGTGCCTTAATGAGTTGATTAACCAAAGTGGGCAAAGTGCTCCTAGAGTTATTTAAAACCCTAAAAGAATGAGCAAACTTGGTCGTACCCCAATGAGCTTACTAACGAAGGTGGGCAAAACGCTCTTAGAGTTGGCTATGACCTTGAATTGGAACCTAGTAGTGCTTTACTGTGTTAACTACACTAGTTTAGTGTATCTTTTGAGAACTAGCAACCTTAGAATTTGATCGATCTAAAACCCGATAGTATTCCTTTGTGTTGACTATCCTAAGGGAGCGCGTCTTTGAAGATTAGCAACCACAATCTGGGATCGATCTAAAACCTGGTTGTACCTCATTAGGCTCAATAACCTAGGTGGAAATGCCTTTCAGGGACTATTAACCCTAAAATGGGATCGATCTAAAACTCGGTCGTACCTTACTAGGTTCACTAATCTAGGCAGGAGCATCTCTCGGGGACTAGCAACCCTAAACTGTGATTGATCTAAAACCTGGTCATGCTTTGTTAGGTGTTACACCCTGAAGTCGCAGAGTCGCAACAGTCCCGCTGTGTAAACCATTCAATGATAGTAACTGGCCTCACAGTGCCTATCATAGACATGACCTACACAAGGCGTCGACGACTCCTCGCTTTGAAGTAAACAGTCCGATGAATAATTAAACTACGAATATGATAAATAGTTCAAATTTCTAATAATATGTAGAATATTATATATATATATATATATATAAGTCCACAAAGCTTCCTAGGAAGTTTTACATAACATAACAGTTTACTAGATTACAGAATAACTACCAGTCTTTCCTAATTACATGGTCATTCTAGTTACATATTATACTAAGTAACTTGATCCTCACACCCCTGGCTTCCAACAGACTAGCCTCTGGGTAGTTGTAGGGCGGCATAGTGCTTTGAGTGTTCAGAAATCAGAACCTGCAAAAGGATCTATAAGGGTATGAGCAACTACAGCTCGGTAAGTTAAATTGGAGACTCATGAATGCATACAAGCATAAACAGGGTTAACAAACAATTATTTTTATGTAATGCAACAATCAAGTGTCATCGCACAATGTAGTCTGGTTCGTTCTGAAATCAGATAAATTTCACCTGCTCCAATCCAAGTTGAGGAGTTTCCATGTTATGCAGCAGCTTACAACCAAACCTAGGCTCGTATAATGGAGACCTCGCTCCTCCCGCGACTACCTTCGAACCATTGACTTCACCCTCGCCGCGACCTCCTCTCCTGTTACTTAGTTCGACTAAGGATGAAGAAGGAACCATTTTACAATCCCGCGCTATCCCTTTCGAAGGGGTCGGTATTTGGTTGGAGAATCCTATAATCCCCTACCGGGTTGCAATGCATGACATTATTAATTATTTGGGGTCGACTAATATTAAATTCCGTTTAGGGTGTTCAAATAATTTCATATCAATTCAGTCAGTCACAAAATCACTCACAATACAAATTCAGTACGAATTCAGATACATCAAACACATGCGTAAACTACTTACAATCACAATCATATACAAGCCTAAGTCTCCGAGTACTACAAAACTAGTACTCTATTACAATAAGCAATAACTCAACTTACTTGGATTTGCTCGATCGCTCGATCGCAAGTTGATTTTGTCTCTGGATGTTCTATAATACAAATAGGTTTTTTTTAGTACTTAAAATTTACGGTTTCATATTCTAAGTTATATTTTAATTCATTTTTGTCCGTGTATGCCCATTACGTCCTAATAATTTGTGTACTCTATTTCGATGCTAAATGAGATTTTAAACTTTAATTTCTAAGCCTGAAATATGCTCAAATCCTAATGTGAAATTAATCACATTAAGCTCGAGTGTCTAAATATCCTATTGGGTGTAATTTGGTATTCTAAACTATTTGATACACGTTAACCCTAATTGCGGTATCGGATTTATTCCCGATGTATAAAAATCTTACATTTTGAGGCTTTTTCTTAAGATTAAATGTCATTTTCAGATTTATTATTATTTTTATTTCTATTATAATATTATCTAAATAACTCTATTTTTTTAAATTTATTAATTTACAATTTCACATATTACTAATTTCTTATATTATTTACCTAATTTCCCTAATTAATCATACTTAATTCTCCAAATGCTAGGATTAGGGTTTCCCATCAGAGATTAACATCCCTAAACATCTAATTAAGATTTAAATAAGTAATTAACATCCTAATCACCTAATTAACCTTAAATCACCCAATTTTTCCATCATTTTAGGGCTAAAAATTAACTTAAAAATTTTAAAAATTAATTTTAAAAAATGGCTTCATAGCACTGTTCTACATCATATGAGCATCCTACAGAAAAAATTTGAGCTCCAAACTACACTCCTAAGCTTATTTATTTTCAGTTCTAATCATACTCGGTCTTGAGCAATTTGTTAAGAACTCTATAATTGCAGATGTAATTAAACTAAATCAATATTTTTCCCTAAATCTACATAAAATAAAACCTCAGAATAACAAGTTTTATAATTTTCTAGGCAAAATAACTAATTTTACAAAATTATTCAAAATCGGGTCATTTAAGAGACTAATAGGTCCAAAGCTTTCTGGCCGTCCAAGACCCGTCTAAGGTTGTCGGCCGGTCCAGGCGGTGGTTCTAGTGTAGGGTGGTGGTGGTGGTTCGGTCCCAGGTGGTGGTGAGTGGTGGGTTTAGCTCACGTGCCCAATCTGCACAGTTTTCCCTTTTTTTTTCTTATTTTCTAAATTTTCTCACGATTTTTTCAGTGCTCCTTTTTTTTTTCAAATGCTAAACTGACTAAATGACTTCTAGAAATTTTTCTCTTATTTATAGACATTTTTTTATAATTAATGTGCATTAATTTGACGAGATTTTGCACAAATTCCTTAATTTTTGGCTTTTAAGTTGTCCAAATTTTATTAGTTGATTTTTCTTTTTCTGATCTACACCTACTATGACTTGATCTTGATTAAGCTTATCATCTTCTGATTTTTCTATAATTATTTTATAATTTTCTTTAATTATTTGCTTAGTTTTTGGCCAATTTAGGTAATTACGCGTATTTTTATCTACACATAAATACATGTGGGGTACATGTGAACATTCCTAATTATTATTTTTGTCATTCTAAAATTTTTAGTATACATATAATCTATCTCTAGTAATTTATTAGTTATTTCATTACACTTTTCGCATTTTCGGTAATTAATACTTATTATACTTAAAATTTGAAAATTTTATAGTCTCCTATTTTATTACTTATTTTCTGAAATTCAAGTTTACGGGGTCAGTTTTACTAATATTCCTCTCAATAGTTTATAATTTGGGTTTGATCGGATCCTTTAACCGATCGCCCTAAACCTTGGGTTCTAAGTTCAATCCTACGGTTACTTGGTTTGGCTTTAGGGCTTACATTAGGCTTACTTACTAACCTAGGTAAGAGCGTCTCTCGAGGACTAGCTTCCCTAAAATTTGATCGATTTGAAACCTCATGGTGCTCCTTTAAGCTAACTGTCCTAGGTGGGAGTGTTTCTTGAGGACTAGCAACCCTAAAATTAATCGATCTAGAAAACCTGGAAGTACTCCTTTGAGTTAAGTAATCTTAGGTGGGAGCGTCTCTCAGGGACTAACAGCCCTAGAATTTGATCGATTTGGAAATCCTGGTAATGATTCTTTGAGCTGACTATCCTAGGTGGAAGCGTCTCTTGTGAACTAGCAACCCTAGAATTTGATCAATTTGGAAGACTTAATAATGCTCCTTTGAGCTGACTAGCCAAGGGAGGATGGGCGAAGAGTTCACAGAACTAGCTAAGACCCTTAATTGAAACCAGATGAAGAGAAGCACCCTTTGGGCTTGCCTTGGAGAATTTGATTAGAGAAGTGCCTTATGAACTCACTAAGAGAATTTGATGATGAGAAGCACCCCATAGGCTCGCTATGGGATTGGTGAAAGGGAAGCGTCTAACAGGCTTACTAAGAGAATTGGTGAAAGAAAGTGCCTAATAGGCTTGCTAAAGGGATATAAGTGCCTTACAGGCTCGTTAAGAGAATTTGATAAAGAGAAGTGCCCTATGGGCTTGCTATTAGAGAAGTACCTAATAGGCTCGCTTGAGAGGATTTGATTAGAGAAAGCACCCAATAGGCTTACTAAGAGACAACTGATGTAGAGACATGCCTTGTGGGCTCGCTTGAGTAGATTTGATGAGAGAAACACCTTACGAGCTCACTAAAAGAAAATAGATGAGGAGATGTACCCTATAGGCTTTCTAAGAGAGAGTTGGTGAGGGAAGTGCCCTACAAGCTCACTAAAGACCCTAAGGAAGATGATGAAAGAGGGGTTGTAAGCTAGCTAACAGCCTAGAAAAGATAAGACGATGCCCTAAACGCTAGCGGGATCCTTAAAATGATAGGTGGTTAGCGCCCTAAAGGTTAACTGAATCCCTAAGAAGAATAAAAGATGAGTTAGTGCTCTAAGAGCTTACTAACACCCTTGAAAGATGGTATAGCGCCTTAAAGGCTAGCTAGAATCTTAAAAAGAATAAAAGAGAGGTCAATACTCTAAAAGCTAGCTAATACCCTAGAAAGATGAGAAAGCGCCCTAAAAGTTGGTTAGAACCCTAAAAAGAATAAAAGAGAGGTCAACACTCTAAGAGCTAGCTAACACCTTAGAAAGACGGTACAACGCCCTAAAGGTTAGCTAAAACACTAAAAAGAAAAGAAAAAGGGGAAAGCGCTCTAAAAGATAACTTGAACCCTAAATAGAATAAAAGAGAGGTTAGCACTTTAAGAGGTAGCTAACACCTTAGAAAGATGGGACAATGACTTAAAGGTTAGTTGGAACCCTAAAAATAAAAGAAAAGGGGACAGCGCTCTAAGAGCTAGCTTGATCCCTAAGAGGAAAAAGATGAAGGAATGAAGAACTAAAGTAAGGTAAGCAACCGGTTTCAAAAGACTCTTTGACTTGGAAAAGTATTTATAGAGAAATTATTGAAAAATCATTTATGAATCAAAGAAAACAGTAGGGATAGGCCCCTTGATTTGAGAAAAGAGTTTGAAGGATGTTTAAAAAACCACAATTGGAGAATAATGACTTAAATTGAAGAATGATAACCTCAAAAACGAAATGGATGACATGGATTAAAAGATTGGTTATTTGAGCCAACAAGGATTGGAAAAAATTTTGTAATAAGCCTTTATTTTCTCTCTCTTCATTTTTTTCTTTTTCTTCATTTTTTTTTGAAAGTTTTTCCAATAGGTATAAATTCTTATGAAGGAAAAATCTTATAATCACCCTTATCCTTGGTAATCATGTGGAATTTCGTAATGCCCCTGACCTTAGGGCTTCTCTTAGGGCTTTTGTGATCTTAAGGCATTCCTTTCTTAAGGCATTCCTTTCTTAAGGAGAAGGTAACTTATAATTAGTTTAGTCAAAGAGGTCTTCCGTATTAGCTCTCGGTCTAGATCCCACTCTTGACTTCAGTTCCAAAAATTATAGCCCATTTTGTAGGTAATACTCCTTGATCAATTCGTTAGGTTTTTTTCGGTTTAATCTTATGAATTTAGGTCTAAGGGTTTCAAAAAGGATCAATGAAAAGGCTTATTTTGACAAAATTGCTTTTATTAATCTTAGGTGTACAAATCAAGAACCTTGGGGAAAAATTAGGAGTACCCTTGTCCTAGTTTCAAAAATAAATTTTATTAAAGATAAATTATCTTTCACGATTGGAAAAGCTTTTACATGTGTAAGGGCGGCATTATAGGTTGGGAGGCCTTATGTGATTCAGTATAGGTAAGAGAGGCTTCAGAGTGTTAGTACGGATATGGAAATTTGGGTTTCCGAGCTTAGGAGTGTTAATGTTACTTAAACAAGCATAAACTAATCTTACCTTACCTTCTAATCAATGACCCTAACTTCCTAATTTCCCCATCATGGGGTGGTTCTTGACAGGGTTTGAATTTGAAAATTCTCTAAATAGGTCCAACGGGGTGAACAACAGATGATTGTGTTTAGGATTTAGAAATGAATGCCTAACTTCATTTTAATCTATGTATCACATTCAAAGTGAATCTCCTTTAAGGAATGAGTCCAAAGTATTCTCACCATTATTTCGCTCCACTCTCAACGTGTTTTGAGGGTTAATGTACAGGATATAGTTTGCTTCTTCTCATCCTAACTTGTCAAAAAGTGAGTTACTGGTTTCTTAAGGAGGAGTTTTTTTTTTTTTTTTTTAATTTGCCCTGGATCAGGCTTTGTCCCTTAGTTTCTCAAATCATGCCTTAGTATTTGACTTTGTGTTTTGGTTCGATTTATGATTGAGCTTAGCTTTCTAAATAGATCAAGAGTTTTGGCTTAACTTGGTTACTTTTAGGGGTTGAGGATTGTGCTCAAGTTGGCTGCCTTAATGGGCTGTGGTTCATGTTCGGATTAGATGCCTGGCTTATTAGCTTGTGTTTGGGTAGGCCAATTAGATGACTAAAGGTTTGTGTTTAGGTTAAATGCCTAGCCAAGTGGCCTGTATTTGGGTAAGTTACCTAAATGGGTCTAATGTTGGTGTGGCCAAGTGGTTTATGTTTGGATTAGATGGGACTAAGGGCTCGTGTTGGCTTTTTTAATAGATTGAAGGATTTGGTGTGGGTTGAAAGCTAAGTATTTGGGTTGGCTACTTGAATAGGCCAAAGGGCTCGTGTTTGTTAAATGAGCAAAAGGCTTGTGCTTATTAAATGAGCAAAAGGTGCGTACTGGGGTTGAATGGGCCAAGGGGCTCGTATTTGGCTTCCTTAATAGGTCAAGGGACTTCCTGTAGTTTGGAAACTAAGTATTTGGGTTGGTTACTTGAGTAGGCCAGAGGCTTGAGCTTGTGTTAGCTTCTTAAGCCCATAAGGATTTATAGCCGTTGGTAATAAAATTTTCATTTTTTTAGAGAGAGAAAGGTAACGTTTATTTTCAGAAAATAATTTACAAATAAGGATGGTGGTTTTTTTTTTTTTGAGTTTCTATTTACAAGTCTATGGATTTTATTTACATTTTCCTAAATGAGATTAAATAGTAGTTAAATGAAAGACTATTTATGAAGACGGGAATGTTAAATAATGATAAACAATGAACTAAAGAGAGCTTTATTATTTTGAAAAAGGAAGATCAAAATACAAAAACAAAAGCAGAGAACCTAGTATTTATTTTGAAACTTTATTCTAGGCTCTTTAGATCTGAATTGGAAAGACCCTACATCAAGTCCCGTATATGGGCCTTAACGTCCTCTATCATCTCATAAGTATCTTTAATGACCTGTGCCAAAAGGGACCTTAAGGCCCGGTTTTGAGCTTTTAGAACACTTGAATTTTTCCTTCAAATAGGCAATTTCATCTCTCAATACCTGCTTGCAAAATCTAAAGGTGTCTAGTAGCTTATTGCTCACTTGATCATTCGCTTAGTTGTCTACCATTCTAAGTTTACACATTTTATGGGTAAGAGTCAATTATCAATGCAATAAAAGAAAAAGAAAAATGTGGAAATATGTAGATATTAGGGTCATTTTGGGTTAATATATTACTCCTTAAGTTGGAACCTTATTGTAATTTCAAAAACTTGTTTGTAAAAAACTCTTGAACGATCAATAGGATCGTAATTTCTTAAGGGTAGTGTATTAACTCAAGCTTGGAGGGAAGTACATGCAATCAGGATGAGTTTAAAAAGGTCCTTAAGCTCTGTAACCTCATTTGTTTTTAGAAAATACTTTCATTGGTCATATCGAGCTTAAGTGAGGTGGCTTAATCAACCCTAAGTAGTGGTTACACCACAATACTCGAAGCTTACACAATGGCCCTTCTCCTAAGATCTTAAGACGGCCTGGGTTTGACTGTATCTACCCTGTATCTTTGATGTAATAAATGACCCCACCCCCTCCCCCCGTATCCCAATGCGTATGATATGTAAGATAATAGTACAAACAAATAAACAAAAGATGAGAGAATACAGAAGCTTTAGGTTTGTCTTTTCTTTTCTAATTTGCAACAATGTTGTCCTATTAGCCATTTGCTAAGCCTAGAAGAATGTATGCAAGAAAGAAGGGTTCTAGAGGTTCTTAAACTCTATGATCTCACGTGTTTCTTACAAAATGGTTCTTTGGTCATATCGAAATTTAAGTGAGGTAGCCTAATTAGCCCTGAATGGTGGTTGCCTCACTATGCCTGGAAGTTATACAATGGCTCTCGGCCCTAAGGTCCTAAGACGGCCTGAGTCTGATCGCATCTACCCTGCATCTTTGATGCAACAAATCAAACCCTACCCATGCCATGCCTCAGAGTATGCTATTTACAAAATGATTATGCTAATTAAAACAAATATATACACAAAGTGAACAATAAATAAATAAATAAATGAATATACAAATAAATAAATAAACTAATAATTAAATAAGATGGGCAATTTAAAAACCGATTTTAATTTTGAAACGTTTTTAAGTGGTTAACCTTTTTGACTTCCCCAGTGGAGTCGCTAAGCTATTGAGCCTGGTTTTTCACCCTCTTAGTTCTTTTTATAAAATTAGGCCTTCTTTAAACCGATTAGTACTAAACTCTACCTATTTAATATCAATCCTTACCTAGTGTTTAAAGAAAGCCATTTCTTTTTTTTTTTTTTTAATTTGAAGTGGTATTAGAGTCAGCACCCAACCAAAGTTGGGAAAAAGAGTTAAGTTATAACCAATTAGATAGATTGGTTGTAACTTAGTTATCGATCTATCGATTAAAAAACTAATTTATAAAAATGGTTTTTTTGAAAACTAGAGATCTAGATCCGGAGGCTAATTTATTAAACCCTAAATGGGTACCACTTTTTAACTTTACAAATTTAATTTCACTTTTCAAATATACCCTTTTTTAATTTCTAAAACAACTAATAATATTACACGTGACTAAAAATCAATCAATTTATACAAATATCTAAAAATGGAAAAAAATAAAATGTCGAGTTTGAATTTTTGGTTTCTTTTATTTAATTTGATTTCTCAATTTCTGATTAATATTAAATCTTGACCCGTTTAATATCAATCCTCAACTAGAGAAACTGGAAAATTCTTATTTTTTATTTAAAAAAAATTTTAAAGTTGGCACCTGACCGAAGTTGGGAAAAATTGTAATCAAATGGGTGAATTAACTACAATTTAGCTATCGATCTTTGATTTCAATTTAAATGAAAAACTAGAAGGTTCCGAATTCGGAAGCTAACCTATTAAACCCTAACAGGTATCACTATCTATTTACCAAAATCAGGTTTATTATTTCAAATTATTCTTTTCTTTATGTTTTTTTTTTTAAGAAAAGAAAATAAAAGCTAAAAATAAAAATAAGAAAACCTAGGTTTCTACAAATTTTATCGTTGCCCTGAAAGTGTCTACATACTCATTAGTTAAAATCAGACGATCGTAATTCTTTTCGAAAAATTTTAATGTGTTAGTTGATTTTAATTTTAAAAACCGACTGAATTTACATTTTAGTTGATTCAATTCATTCAAATAAAATATGAGGGGGTCCTAACTCATGAGTATTTAAAACACTCTCTAAGATGTTATATTTTTTTTTTTGTAAAAAGTTTCTTTTTTGTTAATTTTTTATTTCTAAAAAAATAATTTTCTATATAAGGATTACTAAAAAAATCTAATCCTAAAAAATCCTAAGCTAATATATATATATATATATATATATATATCTACACTAATACTATTTAACAATTATCTACCTAAGTAATTAATAATATTAGGAAATATACTTAATATAAAAACTAATCCTAAAAGTTTCCTAAACTAATATATGTATACTATTAAATAACTAAAGACTTAATAACATAATAATAATAATAAAAAATATTCTGCAACTGAACCTTAGTTGTTGTTCGTTACAATTATGCAGTGCCTCGTGCGTTTGGCGGTGGAGCAGCAGCTTGGACGTTACGCGTGCATGGACTGATCGGAGTACATTAATAGCGACTGGCGCGGAATTGGAATTCACTGCTGTTCAGTCGGTCAGTGGAGTGTAGTGGCGTTGCGGGCTTGCGGTTTAGTGTGTGTTGCTATGGTGTCGCCTAAATCTGAGCAAATTGGGCATTCGTATTCTTTGCGAGTAGATTGTTGAATCGTATTGTGCGTCGGACTGCTGTTCGCAAAGCAGTGGACGTGCTCGCGGAAGTGTGGACTGCGAGTTTAGCGTGGATGGAGCAGTGTTCAGTTGTCGTTGGCATCAGTTGTCTGTTAGCGTCAGAGTTGCGATCGCGGTTGATTGTGTGACAGCGTGGACGATGTGGAAGTGGACTGTGATTATGAAGGGGGATGCTTGGTTCGTCAACGGTCCATGCGTGTGAGTCCTTGGGCGATGGACACTGTGTGTCGTCGGGTGTGAGCTGGTTAGCGGCGTTGGAGTTGTGGTTTGGTGCGTGTGAGCATGTATGGAGTCATGTAGGTTGGTCTCGGGTGTCGGAGTTTGCTGGTTGTTGGACAATGCTACAGCAGTGGTTTTGGGTTTGACAATGGGCAACTGTGAAGTTTGTTTGTGAGTGATCGAGTGATGTTAGGGGTTTACTGCAGTTGTTGTTGATGCTTGGTTATCTTTGGAGTTTGCTTGCCATATTGGGAATGGGCTGCTTTGTGTTCGGCTGCTACAATCGCAGTGATGGTGGTCAGGGGTGAGTGTATGCTTGCCATCGGTGATTGTTTGAAAGCGGTTGCCAAAGTTTCTGGGTTTGATCGGAGGGGGAAGCGAGTCAAGTGATTGGTGAAGACCGGTCATTATACATAGTTGTCCACCTATATATAAGATCTGAACCAAATCATATCTATTGTGTTAATTTCAATATGATTTGATAAAAATTAAATTAGATTCGAATTATTTATATTAATTCAAATCCAATTTAATAAAAATCAAACTGGATTCGAATATTCTCTAACGATTTAAATCTGAGTAAAAAAGATTTGATTAAATATGATCTCGTTTGTTCAACTTGCTTTTTGTAAAAAATGAAAAAAAGATAGAAAAATAAGACACATAAGGGTCCAGTAAAATTCAAATTTATGATCTCAAACTAACTCTGTATCAAATATTCAAATACTTATCCGTTAGGTTGTTGGCTTGTGCCTTAATTTTTAATACAATTCAATTATACTGAAAACATACAACTCTTTAAAATAATTATTTAAACTAAGCTAAAACTAAAACTAAAACTAAAACTATTTGTCCCTAAAATAATTTACTTCCTAAAAAATCTAAAAATCTTTATAATTTTTCCTTTACTCATTTTTTTTCTATTTTCATCATTTTTTCAATTTTCATTATTTTTATATTTTTCTTATTTTTGAGTTAGGATTTATTTTTTAAAAAACTAAAAATTAGGATTACATGGGGCAAAAATTAGTTGCCTACATAAAACTTTCCATATTTTAAGTTGCTCTGTATTTACATATAAATGCCTATATACCCGCTATTCAGGATCAGACTTCCGTAGTTCGTTTACAAAAAATATAGCGGGTTGATTAATTTTAATTTTTGAAAAATTGTCGGATTTACGTTTGTTATCCATTTTGATTTATTTGGTGAAATTTTCTAAAGGGTCATAAATTGAATTTTAATTTTGAAAACTCTAAAATGGTCCTAATTTTGAAAGGATTTGTTTATTTTTATTTATTTTTGAAAATTTAATTTTCTCACTGATAAAAACAATTTTCATTATTTTTTATTTGATTATTATTATTTATTATTTTATCTATTTCTATTAAGCTTAAAATAGATAAATAAATAAAAACTAAACTATTCTTTTTTTTTTCTTTTCCTTTTCCTTTTTTTTTCTTTTTTCTCTTTTTTTCTTTCATTTTTTTTACATTACAAAGCATCACACGATAATAATAAATAAATTACAAAAAAAAAATTAAAATAAACAAAAGATGGGTCGAGCCAAATTGGACTAGGACTAAGTCTTCACGCAGGTTGGATAATGGATCGGAGTCAAGCTTTAGGTCAGTTAGCAGGTTACAAGTCAGGGCACCAAACGGTTATTGAATGGAGGTGATCCAAAGTGTTTTGATGGATTTTCAAAAGGGGTGAAGGTAGTTTTGTGTCGGATTTATTGGACTTTAGGGGTTTAAGGACGATGTCGTAGCCTAACTCAACTGTCAGTAGTGTTTGTCATAGTAATGGGAGAGTTTGTGGTGGTTATGGCCATGTATGTAGGTTTAGTGTTAGAATGGAGCTATGGTGTCGTGTGTGTGGGCCAAGAATGGCTGTGTAGGGCTTTGGTTGTGGCAACGGATGTGGTTTGTATATGCGTGGGTTTGGCTTGAGAGATGATGGTAGTTACGGATGGTGTTGGAGTGTGGTTGTGGCAATGTGTTCGGTAGGCTACACCAAGTATGGGTTGTTGAGGTGATCGATGTGTGCTTTGATTCGACAAAGTGGGTGCAGCGTGCAGTAGCGTGGTGGTGAGAGGGGGAGAGAGTTGGCCGAGATAGTGAGTGAAAAAGTGGAGAGAGAGAGGGGATCGAGAGAGCGAGAGAGAGAGAAAGTGTGTGGCGAGTTGGGGCCTAAGCCAAGAGAGATCTTGAGTTGTGTGTGAGAGAGTTTTTCCCCCTACGTGTGTTCTACGTGTGTGAGTTTGAGAGAGAGAGAGCAGACTGAGAGAGAGACAAACAGTGGAAACACTACGTTCCCCTTCGTGTGTATGTGCATGCTTGAAAAATCCAATCCCCTTTACTGTGTGCATGTTTTGTTTTTGATATGTGTCCTTTTTCATGTTTCAAATGTGTATGTATGTGTTTGTGTTTTTTTTTTTTAAATCTATTCCCCCCTATTCACTTTTTCTATCTATTCCCAAATATAATCCCCTCTGTATGTGTGTTTCCCCCCCTTTTTTTTTTTCAAAATCAAACACCCCTCCTCTTGAATGTCCCCCTCTCCTCCTTTTTTTTTTTAATTGTTTACTTGTTTATTAAAAAAGAAAGTGAAGGGAAGAAAGAAAATGGGCGGAAGGAAAATTTGTCATCATGGCCAATTATAAAGCGCCGCGTGTCACAATTAGATACATGGCCCAATGATGGCCTGACATGTGGCCATGCACAGAGTTTGAAAAAAAAAAAAAGAACAAAAAGGCATTTCTATGCCGAACTCCTGATCTCTAGTTAATCCCAATTGTAATGTTCATGTGTTTTACCGTTAGGGTATTAGTCTATGCCTTATCCATTTGTATAATTGGACTAGGTCACCTTGAGCTAGATTTAAATCGAAATCCAAGTCCAACGGTCCTTTATTTTAAGTCTAATTAAATTAAAATCTACTCTTCCAAGCAACTTAAAAATTCCTTATTTTTTAAATTTTTCTATGACTTTTCAAATTTCTTATATATTTTCCTAATTTTTTCCATTTTCTGTATTTTCTTCCAAATTTCTTATCTTTTTATGCTTTTTCCTATTTTCCTATTTTTTTTTGTATTTTTCTAAAATTCTTTTTTATTTTTAAATTTCTTCATTTTTTGGGGGTTTCTTTAATTTTCTATTTTTTAAATTTTTTCTAATTTAAGACCCTATAACCTAATTTAAAAAATAAAAAGGAGCAGAGGTGGCAAAAATTAAGTGTCTACTGTGATGGTGGTAGTGTGGTTGTAAAGGTGTTAGAGTTAACGATGGTGATAGTCATGATAAGGGAAGTGGTATTATAGATGGTGCATAGTTATAGTGGTGGCAACAATGTGATAGTGGCATAATTTTGGCCTAGTACATGATTAAAATATCTATTTTTCATTTCAAAAGTAATAACTAATACTATCTAATGGAAGGTAATAATTATTTATTATAGGGAAGGAATAGAATAACCTCTTAAATTATAATTTCCCATCCATAACTGTTACGCTCTGAAGTCGCAGAGTCGCAACAGTTTCACCGTGTAAACTATTCTATGATAGTAACCGGTCTCACAATGCCTACCATAAACATGATCTACACAAGGCGTCGACGACTCCTACCTTTGAAGTAAACAGTCCGATTAAAAGTTTAACTCCAATTATGATAAATATTATAAATTTCTAATAAACATGTATAATTATATGTAAGTCTACAGAACTTCTCAGGAAATTCTATATATTCACAACTGTTCACTAATTTACATAATAACTATCAGTCTTTCATCCTTAACTATAAGGACACTTTAGTTACACATTATTACTAACTTGATCATCACACCCCTAGCTTCAAAAGGACTAACCTCTGGGTAATTGTAAGGCGGCATAATACTTGAAGTGTTCAGAAATCAGGACCTGTAAAAGGATCTATAAGGGTATGAGCAATTACAGCTAAGTTGAATTGGAAACTTGTGAATGCATATAAGTACAAACAAGATTACCAAGCAATTATTTTCATGCAATGCAACAATCCAGTGTCATTGCACAACGTAGTCCGGTCTATTGTGAAATCAGAGAAATTTCACCCGCTCCAATCTAGGTTGAGCAGTTTCCATGTTATGCAGCAGCTCACAACCAAACCCAGGCTTATGCAATGGAGACCTTGCTCCTCTTGCGATTACCTTCGAACCATTGACTTTACCCTCGCTGCGACCTCCTCTCCTGTCACTTAGTTCGACTAAGGATGAAGAAGGGACCATTTTACAATCCTGTGCTATCCCTTTCGAAGGGGTCGGTATTTGGTTGGAGAATCCTATGATCCCCTAATAGGTTGCAATACATGACATTTTTTGTTATTAGAGTCGAATAAAGTTAAATTTCATTTAGGGTGTCCAAATAATTTCACACTAATTCAATCAATCACAAAATCACTCACATTATAAATTTAGCATGAATTCAGATACATCAAACAATGCGTAAACTACTTACAAACACAAGTCTCCGAGTACCATAAAACTAGTACTCTATCACAATAAGTAATAACCTAACTTACTTGGAATTTCTCAATCGCCCGATCACTTAGTTGCAAGCCGATTCGTCTCTAGGTGTCCTATAATACAAATAAGTCTTTTTAGTACTTATACTTTAAGGATTCATATTCTAAGTTATAATTTAACTCTGTTTTCCATGTATATCTATTATATACTAATAATTCTTTCTACTCTATTTCGAGATTCAGACCCTAAATTTGATTCTAGTTTTGATTCTTAAGTTCTAAATATGCTCGAATCCTAATGTGAAATTAATTACATTAAGCTCGAGTATTCAAATATCCTATTGGGTCTTAATTTAGTATTCTAAACTATTTGGTACACGTTATTCTTAATTAGGTTATCAGAATAACTCAAGTAAATAAAGCAATAGATGTTATTCTAGAGAGGCATAAACATTATTATATTCCCTCTCAAAAAAACCTTTAAGATTGAATAAAGAAAAAGCCCCGAAAGATATAGGACTAAAAATTACCTTTTCTTTCTTAAAAATTTTGAGATTAGCCATAAATCTTTTTGCATTCATCGAATGTTATAAACACTACTATAGATTTTTTTTAAACTAGTACCAGGAACATGATTAATTTTCTTTTCCTAATGTACAACTGCTAAAAAAAAATAAAAATTAAGGACTCTTAAATCTCGGCTTGGCTGCAATTTAACTTTGCTCTAAGCGTAGGAAGTTATTCTTTAAAAAAACAAGAGGTAACTTGAAATTTGAAAGAAATTGTCATCTCAAGAGACATCATCACGTTATGAAAATATATTTGAAACATGAGTATCATGTCCTCGTGCTTTATGCTCATACCTTATTAAACCAGCAAGACAAACGTAGAACAAAACAATTTTGCTTCTTTAAGCAAGAAAATCAAAGTAAAAGACTAATTGTGGTAATGGATTACAATAAGGTTTATTAATGAGAAGAAATTAAAATCAGGAAGGAAGGAGTTGAAGAAGAGTAGAGTTGTTAGGAATTTTTTTTTTTATTCCTGTAACAAAAATTAAAAATTCTACACAAAGTAATATTTATATTGTATAAGAGGAGGAATATATTGTAGCAGGGCATACAATAAATTACAATATAGCAGGGCATACAATAAATTACAATATACTTCTATCACTCCCCCTTATGATGGAGAGTAGATGTTAACCATTCCCATCTTGTTTAAAAGAAAACGAAATTGCTTTGTGGTTAATCCTTTGATAAAAAGATTTGCAAGTTGAAACTTGCTAGAAGCATATAAAGGCAAGATAGTTCCACTAGCTACTTTGTCATGGATAAAAGAGTAAATCCATTTCAAAGTGCTTGGTTCTTTCATGCAAAACTGGATTACAAGTTAAGTGTAAGGTAGATTGATTATCATAGAAGAGTTGTATAGGAAGTGCAACAAGAAATTAGAACTTCTGCAATAACACAACAAGCTGCATCACTTCACAAGTAGCAAAAGCCAATGTCCAATACTCAGATTCTACAGAACTTCATGCAATAATTGTTTGTTTCTTTGATTTCCATCTTATGAGAGAGATGCCAAAGAAAATGAAAAAGCTTGAAATTGAACATCGTGTATCTATACAGCCAGCCCAGTCACTATCATTGTAGTCACTAATCAGATTGAGTGGAAAAGAAATTCCCTTACCTTAGAGGTTGCTTAAAATGTTTCTAAACAAGGTTTAATGCTACTCGATGAGATTGACAAGTTGCTTACATAAATTAGCTAAGAATATGAACATGATAGGCAATGTTTGGATGAGTAATGGATAGGTACAACAATTTACCAACCAATTTTTGAAAACATGAAGCATCCATAAATCATTTTTGGATAACTTATGATTAGAAACAATTGGAATTGATGATGGCCAAGCACCTTGAAATCGAGCCTCTTGAAGAAATCAAGAGAAAACTTGCATTGAGATAATACCAAACCTATTGAAGATCATGTTAATTCTAACCTAATGAAGTATTTAAGGACTCTAAGATCCTAGACTTTGAAATGAGAAGCAAGAACTGCCTAAATTCAATAACAACATGAGACTTTTGCTTGCTATTGTAAGTTCATCAATATACACCAAGACCATAATAAAATCATCTCCACGTCTTTTGGTAAATAAGGAAAAGTCAAAATAAGATTGCTCAAAACCATGAACTAAGAGATAAGAAGTCAATTTAGCATTCCATTGCCAAGAAGCTTGCTTCAAATCGCATAGTAACTAATTAAGTTTACAAACAAGATTAGAACCACTCTCTCCCTTAACTTCCAAACTTGGGGGAATATCCATATAGATTTCCTCATGCAAATCACTATTTAGGAAAACATTATGAAGATCCATTTGATGTATATGCCAATTGAAAATAAAAGTGAGTCAAAAGAATAAACACACTATGGTATGCTTGATAATTGGACTAAAAGTCTCATTATAGTCAAAACCCTGCTTTTGACTATACTCTTTAGCAACCAACTATGCTTTGTACCTATTATTAGAACCATCAGCTTTTGTTTTAAACTTATACACCCATTTGTAACCAATTGTATTCTGGCTTAAAGCAAAGGTACAATAGTCCAATTGTTATTACTTTACAAAGCATCAAGTTCTTAATTCATAGCCTTTTTCCAAGGTTTAAGATGTTTAACTTGATGATAAGAAGTAGGCTAAAAAACGTTGTGACAATTGAATAGAAAATGCCTTAAAAGATGGAGATAAAGAATCATATGAAAGAACACTCTGAATTGGACAAGAAGGAGAAGAAACATTAGAAAGTTGATTGGTCAATGTCAAGCTAAGATTGTGATGGTAATGTTGCAAGTAAGTAAGATTTTTGACAGTCGATTACTATGCTTAACAGGTGGAGCAGAAATTGATTGTGTGGATTCTGGACCCATATGGGTATGCATATGTAATGATTAGTGAAAAGTTGAAGTGAATGGTTGTTGTAAGCATGGTTATGGACAGTTGTGTAGAGAAACTTTTGCTGTGATCATATTTGAAGGTTATGCTGTATGTGTGAATTAGAAGTGTGGTTTGGCTAGTGGTTAGAAAGTGTATGCAATTATGTGTTTGAAGAAGGATTAAAGAACTATGTAAACAATGGCTCTATTACATGTAAAGATTTAATAGAGGGAAAGGAAACAACATTATCAGAGATGTTAAAAGATAATAAAGAAGAAAGTTATTTAATTCAAAAAGTGAAGATATGCTCAATGAAAGATACATTTTGGGATATCAAATATTTCTTATAATGTAAATCATATAACTTACAACATTTGACACCATTAGGATCACCAACAAAGGCACACAAATGAGCTGGTGCATCAAATTTAGATCAATGTCTTTTAAGAGTCAAAGTAAAGTACAAACAACTAAAGACTTGAAGATGAGAATAAGAAGGAAGACTTTGAAAAAGAACCTAATCGGGTGAAATTCCATTAAAAACAACAGTAAGAATTTGATTAATAATGTGTGTAGCAACTAAAACAACATCCCCCAAATTTGCAATAGCAAAGAAAAATGAATCAATAAAGACTTTATAACATTTAGTAAATGTTGATACTTTCACTTTACTACTCCATTT
Organism: Lumnitzera racemosa; assembly: GCA_024138005.1. Taxonomy (NCBI): domain Eukaryota; kingdom Viridiplantae; phylum Streptophyta; class Magnoliopsida; order Myrtales; family Combretaceae; genus Lumnitzera; species Lumnitzera racemosa. The sequence goes on from JAMXBC010000012.1 coordinate 81,524,786, forward strand.
TATTGTAGAGTTTCAACACAAGAAACTTAATGGATTATACCATGACAAGAATAAAATTGAGAAAGGAAAAATTCGTAGCCATTATCTATACGAATTTCTTTGATGCACTTATCAAATTGCATAGCTATCATTTAAGCCATTAAAAAATTTAAAAACAATCCTTTTTTGCTATCTTTACAAACCAATCCAAATATTTTTTATTATATGTGCCATAAGAACAGTGAGAAAGAGGTCGAAAATTTTTCAGTTCTTCTCAAATAGTATTAAGTTCAATAAAGTAATCATTTACACTTCTTTTTCCTTAAAAAACTATATTTAACAAGTGATAGTTGACGAATCCTGGTATCGTCAGGTTAAGCAAATCTCATCTTAAATTTTTGCCATAAATCCTTTATAGGTGTCATATAAATCATCTTAGCTGATATTGAAGGTGAAATTGATCTTTAAAGCCATGTAACAATGAGGTTGTTACATCTATTCCATATAAAAAACAAAGGATCATCCTTTAATGGCATAGGAATCAATTTGTCAACAAAACTAGTTGTGCTTTTGATCGAAAGAGCCAACATGAATGATCTGCTCCATGTACCATAATTGAGACTTGTTTGAATTGGAGTAACCAACATAGAATTTTGATTATCTGAATGATGTATGTAATACGATGAGCTGATGTCTTCTAAGGGCAAAAGTTCATGCTCTGATACCATGTTAAACCAATAAGACAAACAAAGAACAAAACAATTTTGCTTTTGTGAGCAAGAAAATCAAAATGAAAGACTAATTGTTGTAAAAAATTAGAATTAGGAAAGAAGGAGTTGAAGAGGAGTTAAGTTATTAAGCATTTTTCTATTTTTGTTATTTCTATTACAAAAATGAAAAATTGTATACAGAGTAATATTTATACTGTACAAGAAGAGGAATCTACTCTAGCAGGGTATACAATAAATTACAATATCCTTTCATCATACCCCATTATTAATTCTAATAAAAAAGTTGTTGAAAATTTGAGCAAGGAAATATTGCAAAAATTCAAGCGCCTCATTTTGCATTGAGTCTCCAAATGTGCATATCTAACCTAAATAAGCATCCCTTAAACCACCTAAATACATGTCAAATGTAACCTTAATTGGATTTGCCACACTTGCACTAGATCAACATTCCACTAAACCATCCAAATACATGTAATTGGATTGACCCAATGGGAACTACACTGAATACATATGTACCCTAACAAACCGAGGCTTGTCTAGGTCCAAGCAGATTGGGTTGAATTTTACTTGATCTATCTTTCAACTTTTCTATTGTGAAATCTCTTAATAGTCACGTATATAATTTTGAATAAGACTAATTCAATCTTTACTTGGTTAGATACACTAGAATATTCAATTAAGACTAGTGTTTGAGCTAATAATAATTGAACCATGAATTAAGCAATTAGACCAAATAGATGAATAAATGATAGAGTGAAATGAAGATGTGCTTGTTTTCATATGTGAATGTACAAGCCAAAAGCAAACTTCTTTTTTCCAAAGAGAAGATTAATCTGTAAGTATGATTCATCCCAATCAATAGAAGAAATAAATTGGGACCCCTGTATCAAAGCAATGGAGCAACCAATGTACTCTATCCCATTTCAATGTTTATGATTTGTATAATAAAAAATTTCTCATTTTATGGAGAGGAATGAATTCTATCTCAAAGACACAGACAAAAACTGTTCCTTTTGAACTCTTGATGTTACACCTAATCACTGGCTTGAGAGCAACTCGTGGCTTATGGAGGGTCATTTACCGATGTTCAAGTATGATGGTTCATGTTCGAAAGTACACAAGGGCCGAACATTAATCAAATCAATCATGCAAGAAAGAATACAAAACGCTTCATACAATATTCTCTAAAGTAATAGGTCATGTCTTTGTTACTCATTAATATCAGCTTCTTTATGTGCGTCTTTCATGAATTTAGTCTCTTTTGACTTAGAATTAAGACATGAGATGATCTCATACGGGATAGGAACACATATGATCAGAGACAATTATGAGAATAATGTAATATTAACCATTTCTCAATAGCCGAATATACTACTATCAAAACCTTATAGATTATTATGCTTAATTGAGACAAGACAGAGGTAGAAAAATGAAGTACCTTTTGGATAATGGGCTTAGGCTGTGGTGCTATGTGTTTCTTTTCTTTTTTATTTTTTTCCTTTCCTTTTTAGTAGAATTCATAAGTTAGAAATATAATATATTGTTTTACATTTATTATTATTTGTTGATAATTTTTACAAGACATGTTTGAGGTACCTTAAATCTATATTCTATATATCTTAAACTACAGGTTATAGGGTAGACACATAATATGAAAATATCCACCCTATATTGTATAGAGCAAATTCTAGAAGATTGTACTTGAAACCTTTGTTATAAACTTTAATAACTATATGGGACCTATCCATTCAAGCAAAGACATTATAGAGTATGGAGTGTAACAAGTTTACTGCTCACTCCTTACACATACCAACAAATGATTAGGCTACCTAATTCTTAGGATAATTTTTTTTGTCAACAAATTATTTTGTATAATCTAGTCCTTATTACTTTATATTTTATTTTAATGGTTTTTATCTATCGACTTTATTTTCAAGAGCACGCAATGTTGGTGTATAGTTATGTTGTCCTCTAGTTTAAGCTTGAAACTCGGCACTTCCTCATTAGGGGGTATAAATATCACTAATTGAAATCTTTGGCATACAATTTATTTTACCCTAAATTAATTCTCTACCTCATTTTCGAAATGTTAGAAGGTCTTAACGGTTAACATAACAAAATGAAACTTCTTTGACTCAGGACTCGGGAGCTGGACTCACACGTTCCAATACCTTTACCCAAAAACTGCTAGTAACTGCCACATCCCATACACGTTTATGAAACCGCCCAACAATTTACGAAACTCATAACACGTTCATTCACTCCTATAATACGTCTGACGTTACTTCTTTTTGCGTTCATTTCACTGCACAAGCAACATTTCAGTCACATACGTTTGCTATTACTAGGAGAAAGAATGAATAACACAAAAATAGTGTCTTTTGGGTCATCTTTGGGTGGTTCTTTCTTCGCTGGATTTGTTGTTCTTTTAGCCATCGTGAGCCCTAGGGCAGTGGTTGAAGGAGCTAGGGCTTTTCAGGTGGGCGACAGTGAAGGATGGCATGTTCCTCCAGTGAACGATACTTCCATGTACAACGATTGGGCTGCTAGGAAAAGATTCCACGTTGGAGATTTCATTAGTAAGTAGTAATCGAAATTAATTTTCTATGTTACAACGCCATTTTCCAGTTATTTCTCTCATAATATGAAACTATATTGTGATCAACTACACTTATTATGTTTCTCTCTCCAATTTTCGTAAAAATAGATAATTTGATTTTAATTTTTCCCCAGTAAGTTCCTATTAGGATGTGTATAATTATAAGATAACGATGCATCTATATTATAGGCATTCGAAAAATTGATATTGTAAAATGGAATTCTCATTTTATCTGCTAGTATAGACAATTAAAAAAAAAAAAGTTTTTACTACAAAAACGTACGCTTATGCTAAAGTTTATTGCATTCATTTCCGACTTTTTCTTTATTTAAATTTTTTTTTTTGACATATCTAAATATTTTTCAGACTTTGAGTACAGCAATGACTCGGTTCTCATGGTAGACAAATGGAGCTACTTCCATTGCAGCACAACTGATCCTGTCATACACTTCGACAATCGAAACAGCACTATCAATCTAGACAGGCCAGGACCCTTCTACTTCATCAGTGGAACAGCCGATCACTGCAAAAAGGGCCAGCGTTTGATCGTCGAAGTCATGGGGATGCACCCGCCGCACATGCACCCTCCTTCCATTGCCCATCCCCCGGGAACTTCCGTTCCCAGGGGTTCCCTGGCGTCATCGCCTATCTCGAGTTCAGGATTTCTGGTTTCAGTTAGCATGTTGCCATTAAGAGTAGCACTTGCAGTCGCTTATTTAGTACTAGGACTAGGATTGTGGGCATAGGATGCAATTTTGCGATTATGGTCTGTTTATTTTTTTTTTCAGTTAGATTTCTTTTTATCAATTTGTTTCCATCATTAGGATCTTATGAGCAATTTGTATTTGATTAATTAGAAGTGTTAGGCATTGGAGCTATTTATGATGTTATTACCGTGTCATGAATGTGACTCATTGATTTATTTATCAGTTTTCCACTTTTTTTATATCCAACTTTATTACGTTATTTATTAAGATGATATGGTTTAAAAATTTTATTCAAGTTTCAACATATCATATAGCTTAAGGTGTTTACAAGTCTATTTGAATTTGAGTCAATTTTAAGTGTTGATCAAGTTCGCACTGATTCTAGGTTTCCATTCCATATTATTCAAGTTATGTGGAAAAAATTGTCTTTATTAATGAAATTAGTATAAATAACTTTAATTAAGTTAAATCTTAAAAGTGTAAGTATTAAAATTTTAAAGTTTGAGTTGGTAAACTTCCCTTTAAATTAAATGGATCAACCTATTATCAAGCCCAATTGATAGACCTACAAACAACGGTGGTGCGAACAACAGAAAAAAAAAAAAAAAGAAGCTCATCATAAACAGATCTTTTAAGTAGAATTGTGAAAAATAATCTTAAATACAAACAAAACAGAAAAAAAAAAAAAAAAAAAAACTCATCATAAAGATCCTCTAAGTAGAATTGTGAAATATAATCTTAAATACAAATAAAACCCATTTATCTATATTACCTAAGCCCGATCAACTATTTTATATTTTCACTTTTTTATTCTTTGGCATTATTTACCTAGTCCTCCAATAAAATGTTATATACCAAAAGTACTACCATTAAATTAATATTTTTTAATCTATAAATGACTTATAACTTGGATAAATTTACCAATTTTTAAATTTCTATTTCCTCATGACCTCTCTTTTATCTCTTCCTTCTAGTTTCTCTCTCTACTTCCCTCATTGTATTGGGTTAAAAACTCCCATTAAAACCTCCACTTCCCACATTTTAGTCCGAAAGTAGTTTTTCACTCAGAACTACCCAGCATCTATATATATATATATATATTTCACTCATTATTTTCTTTCATTAAGTACTAAGCAAACATATGTAAATTTATCACCCACATTTCTATTGAATCAAAACTTTACAACAAAAATCTAAAGAAAGTTATTAAGTTAAATTTAAAAAACAAATACTCTATGCCCATGTATTCATTGATTATTCTGTCTATTTATCTACTTTATTAAAATGCGAGAGCGTTTTGGTGTCTTTCCTGTTTAAAGTTATAATAATAGCCTAGACTGTTAAGTCAAACCTTATGGAAATTACAATTAAGATAATATTTCGAGAAGTGGAGTAAAAATTACAATCTCTCATCATTTTCTTTCACTAGGTACCAAGCAAACGCATGGAAACTTATCCCTCCACATTTCCATTGAATTGAAAGTTTATAATAAAGAATCAATAAAAGTTATTAAATTTGATTTTAAAGATTATATTGTATGCCCATGTGTTCATCGGTTAATTTATCTATTATATATTAAAACATAAGAGTGATTTAGTGTCTTTCATCTAAAGTTATTATAGTAGTCATTATTATTAAGGAAAAAAAAATGGAAATTACAATTAGGATCATATATCAAGAAGTGTAATAAAAATTGTAACAAAATGGGATATAGGAAAGTTATTTAAGTGTAAATAATAGTCATTGTATAAAAAAAATTGCATTTTTATAAAAAATTCTATACATGACTTATTATTATTATTATTTGGCCAAATATTTAACTTTGTTACTAGTAGTCAAGCATAGTCATACATCTGGTGCTCTTGAAGCACAATCACAGAACAATAAGTTAGCAAGATCGGATGGGGTGGGTGAATGTAATAGCTACAGCACATCTCATGTTTTGCTTGGATTGTAACCCAATGAGCGCGTTCATTTGCTTCACGCCTAATAGAAGAAAAACGACACTAATAAGCAGAGCTTTTAAAGATGAAACGTTATCAATTATTGTACAATCTGCCACGAACTGGTAGTTTGACTTTGAATTGCTATTACAATTGGCATACAATCTGTTTCAACATATACCCTGGACCAGTTCCTTCGTCTTGCAATGGTCAAACCTTGCTTTACAATTGAAGCATCATCCATTTCACAATCATTGGATTTTACTGTAATTCTGGTTGCTTGAATCAAAGTTCCTACTGCATCTCTACAAACCAAGCTTAGGCCCCCTTACGTGTTACTTGGTGGATAGCTGCATCATAATTAATTTTAGCAGTATCCTCCGGTGGAGCTTGCCATCGTTGTTTAAGCTATTGGTGTGCAACTTAGAGTTCTTTTCTCACTAATATCTGCTTGAAACATCTTGTTAGTAATTTGAATTGCAATAATTCCTAAAACTTAGTAGGATGGAAAATTTCTTTCTAAAAATATTAAAGATAATTGGTACACTTTATAAGAAGTTTAAAGAATAAGCTTTTGACATTTTTATTATACATATATGCTGAATAAAATCTAACTATTACATTATAAAAAAAAATTACATTAATATGTATAAGATTTTGTTTGCTTTGCATTACCTTTAGCCATGTGTCCATTGTTAACATATTGAACTGCTCGATTAGAAGATCATGAATGGCAAACTACACTATTCTGGCCTACACATAGTGAAAAACAATATGCTTAGGTACTTCCACTATATCAAAAAAGCTACACAAAAGGACTATCTTTAATTTTCCTAAGGAACAAATCAAAGTTAGTTGCCAAAGTATTATAACATAATCTCTATAGGAAATGTCTATAATTTGGCTAACAATCTAAGTGCCATATAATTTTCTAGACCCTCCAATCAGTTTCATTAGGAGAGATACCCATGGAAGATTCCTTATTTACTCTTCTTGAACTATGTTATGGTAGGAGTTCTTCATTGTGTAACATCCCCTTCTTTCCTAACTAATTTGTCCTCCACTAGCACACTAGTCATTGGCACGGTTAGACTTGCTTTCCTTTCCTCCTTTGTAAGTAAGTGACCTGTTTTAGCTAAATTCCAACTCCCATTATTTCTATCCATCACATCATTCGCTTTTACTTCCTATAAATTTTGTTGGAAGTCTTTATAGGGAAGTTTGAAACCCTACATGTCTAGCAAACAATGATCCGACCAGAAACTGAATTCCTACTTCTAATTCACCATATTACCACCTTTGCTATTGAATCCCTTCCCATCAATATGATTTGCCATCCTCATGAAGCCTTTCCTCCTTTTCTTGCATCTATAAAGCAACCATTTGGGAAGTAAATACTTTTTAATAATTGCACCTAAAAGACTTTGGATTTTGTAAAATTTGCTATGCCTCCCGACAAAGCTAAGTTAAAGGCATACAAATTCTCAAACCCAATCCACCCTTATCCTTAGCCTTAGATGACTCTTTCTAACTCTTCTAATGAACCTTTTTATCTCCCCTATTTTCTCTTCGCCAAAAATTTGCTATGAAGTTATTTACCTCTCAACACCATCTTTTAGGAAAGCTAAACAAACCCACAGAGTAAGTGGGTATTGCAAAATCTACAGATTTAATTAAAACATTCATTCTTCCTATAGACAACAAACTTCTTTTCCATCCTTGTAACTTTTGTACTATTTTTTTTCCTTCACAAGAACTAAGGCATGTGTTTTAAATCTTCCCCAACTAACAAGCAAGCCTATATATCTTCTAGCATTATCCAAAGGATTTATAATAAAAACGCTACAACAACTTCTCTGCATATATTTTAGGATAGATACACTAAAGAGTATTAAACTTTTTTAATAGTTCACCTTTTGATCTAAATAGTTTTAAGACTATATATTTTTCTTGTTAGCTTCAGGAAAGAATAAAGGTCATTGGCAAAAAACAAGTATATCAATAAAGGACTGGACTCTTTAATTTGAATTCCTTTCAACAAATTCTACTTACTCATTATGTCATTAATAGCAAACATTTCACAACTAAAATAAATAAATGGGGTGAGAGGGATCACCCTGTCTTATGCCTCTATATGGAACAAAACTCCTTACTCTTCTATTGTTTAAAATTAAGTTTAAAGATACAGATCTGATACAACTGAGTATCCAACCAACCCTAACTTCACAAAAACCCATTATATTCATAATTTGTTTTAGAAAGGACCATTTAACCCTATCATTTGCCTTTATCATGCCAATTTTAACAGCACATAAATATTTCTCTCTATTTTTTTTTTATTAAGCTTTAGATAATGGAAAACTTCATGAGCCATTCTTATGTTGTCTTAAATTGGACGAGTTGGAACAAAGGAACTTTGGAAAGGCGATACTGTACTATCAAATAGAGCTTGTAAACGATTAGAAAGGAATTTTGAGAATATTTTATATATAAAATTACAAAGACTAATTAGTTCGAACTTGGTGATATCTATAAGTGAAGCAACTTTTAGAGTCAATATAAGGTTGGTTTCATTAAAATGAGGGGGAAAAGTAACTCTTTCAATATAGTTCTCCATCGTAGTTATCAAAATTACAATTTTATTTATGCGATTTTACGAGTTTACGATTTTAAGTGTTTTTTTTAGTTAACTCGGGTGTAGAATCTTTTTTTTTTAATAAAAACTTATATTTTTAACTTAATTTAAATATAAACTTAATAGAAATTTACGTTTTTTACTGAGCTTACCAATTCTATACATCTGTGTTAAATGGATTAAAAAATTAAAGAGAAAAAATACAACTAACCTTTTACAAGCTATCAACTATTAAGACATTGTAATATCTGTTCTATCCTATTCTAATTTTCTTTATCTCTTTCTTTCTCTCTCAATCTCTTATTTTATATTTATAGGTTAAAATGAGTTGAAATATTTTGTTTTTTGTTTTAATTTACAGCTTTTTTTAAAAAAAAGGGGAAAAGTTTAGTTTCAACTCTATTTTTCCTTCTTCTGCACATGCTAGATTATATATTAAGAATTTGTATAGAAAAAGAAAAACTTAATTTCTTCATTTTTTTTTTATTTTCATCATGTATTTTAAGTTTTGAATAACTACTATAAATATATCCGTAACTTTTTTAAGTTATTTTATATAAGTTCTACAACTTATATAAAATAGAGTCATGAGTTTGATAACTTTAAATCTCCACTACTCCATATATGTAGGGTCCAATAAGGCTCCGATGTTTCTAGAATAAGATTTGGCCAAAACCGTTCCGACCTAGAGACTTTTAACTACCCAACTAGAATGCTACTTCTTTAACTTTGTTTACTTCAATATGCCAAATCAACGACTGATTTTGTTCTTTCAAAATTACTCTACTAATTTGGTTTAAGACTAGCTCCTCATGATCTTCTTGTTTAAATGTGTATAACTTAAAAAAATAATATAGGAATGCATTAGCTAACCCTTCATCTTCTTACCAACAACTAGAGGCATACAAATGAGTTAAACGAGCTAACCTAACCTAACCCACTTTAGTCCGTAGGTTAAATGGGCTAACCAATTATAGCTTACTTTATAAATGAACCAGAATTTTGTTAGCCTAACCCAACTCATTTTGGCTCATAGTTTAAACGGGCTAATCTACAAACCTTTTAACAAAATTAATTACTAATGAATTCGAACTTTTTAATTTTGATGTTGTTTCAATTGTGGATAAATATGAAGGATAATTTTCATTTCCATCAATTTATTAGTATAGTACTACTTATGTTACTTAGTAATTTTCGCTTTGATTCACTTATAGATAAAAGACAAAGGTTATTTTTCATTTCTAGTAAGCAGATGATAGTAATTCATTCGTATGTAGTACTCATATTGATACGGGTTTGTAGATGAGCACATGAGCCCAATATTAAGCGTAATCAAGGGCTAGGTGAGGATAGCAAGATGATCTGAAAGATGAATAAGAGCTAAAGGTTAAGTAGGAGTTCTCATGCAGCAACGATGGATATGATGCATCAATGTCTCACATGAGTTCAAGTTACACTTGATATGATGCATAAGTATAATCAGAGATCACTCGCCACTAGTCTACGTTCAATAAGCGAGATAAAAGTAGTTCAAGAGTAAGCAAAAAAAACACTTAGCTTAAGAGAGAATAAAATTTAAATGTATTCTCTGTATGTTGTCCTTGTGACTATTACAATTTATAAGTATTTATAGTACTTAATTAGAGTAAGTCCAAGGTTATAGAAAATTACAGAAAAGGATCCTTACTAGCTAAGGAAAAAGGGAAATAATTTACAGGGGTAACAATGTAATCTTGCAAAAAATAATATCTTTTGCCAAAAAAGATAGTATGGATGTAAAAAAAAAAAGACAATTCATGTGCAGATTGCTAATTTTGTGGTCCCTATCACATTGTTATCCGAGTAGTAGTGAATTCCGATTAGGTAAGGTCGGCATCGGCAGTTCAGTAGCTAGGACAGTTGAGACTCGATTAGGGTTGACTCAAGGGAAACTCATTTTCGAGGTCAGCTTCGATTAATCAACTCTTAATAGGTGTCAGCTTGGCCTTGACACTGGTGAGGCAGGCTGTTTCCTTAATCGATGCTTAGCCAAGTGAGTGTTATGGAGGGGTCAGCTTGGAATATTGGTTAATCACCTCAGAAGGTTCCTGAATGATGTAAAGAGTGAAGAAGCTGAGCGAGTTAAACTAAGAAATGAATTGCTCCTTGGCACTTAACTTACCTTATACAACTTAGTGAGCTAACTGGCTAAGCCCATAAGCTCAGGAGCGCGTGATTGATCCATGATGCTTATCATCCTCTCTAGTCTGTTTAAGATTTGGAATCAAATTTGGCTTGGCTTTGGGTTACTCATCCTCGGGAGTTTAAAGTTAGAGATTGGCAATGTAGAAGGAGTCCGAGACTCCATATCCTTTAGGTAGTTCAATCCTGTAAGCATTAAGATTGATTTTTTCAAGCACCATATAGGGTTCGTCGGCTTTAAGGGACAACTTGCTCTTCCTTAAGTTTGGGAATTGTTCCTTATTGAAATGTATCCAAACCAGATCACTCTATTGAAATTCTGTTTTTTTTTTCTATCCTCGACCTCGCTTCTCAAGCTTAGTAGTAGCTTAGATTAACTACTATATAACCTTTTAGTGCACGGCTGTGATGGCCTTGACCTTCTCTACAGTTCGTAGGTCATCATTGATTCTAGGCAAGGGAACCTGATCCATCATAAGCTCAAGGTTAAACCCATAGGCTACCTCAAAGGGAGACTTATTCATTACATTGCAGGTTATCCTATTGTAAGAAAATTCAATAATTAGAAGGCATAGATCCCAATCACCCATGATAGTAACTTGTAGCAAAGTTCACACTATTCTATTGACAACCTCGGTCTATTCATCAATTTATGGATGGAAGGATGTGCTGTACAATAGCTTAGTTCCCATTCGCCTTCATAGTATCCTCCAGAAGTGGCTCATGAACATCAAGTCTTGATTCGAAACAATGGTTGAGGAACCCCATGAAGCTTCGTTATTTCTTGTAAGAAAAGAAAAGAAAAGAGATAGTCGAAGCGTCATTAGTTTTGAAACAAGACATGAAATGTGCCATTTTGCTAAATCGATCCACAACCACCATGATGGAGTCCTTCTCTTAAGACATCTTCGTAACCCCAACATGAAGTCCATGCTTAGCTCTGCTAAGGTTTGGTCAGGATGGGCAAGGGTAGATAGTACCCTTTCTCTGCTTGGTTCGGCTCTTCACTTTTCGACAAGTCACACAGCTTTCTAGTATAGATTGGACATCTCTCTTCATTCATTGCTAAAAGAATTTGGATGAGAGTACCTCATGGGTTCAACCCTGGCCGAAGTTTCTTATCAATCTGCCCCCATGCACCTTGTGCACTAGCAATTTTCTTATAAAATAGGTTAGGATATACAATCTCCTCTTTCTAAAGAAGTATTTGTCCTCCCTATGATAGTCATCTAGAGTTTGTCCCTCCTCACACTGAGCATAAATAGTACTAAAGTGTGGATCCTCAGTATACAAATTCTTTTTTGTTGAAAAACTAAGTATACAAATTCTTTTTTGTTGAAAAAATAAGTTGCCTTGTTAGCCACTATGTTGTTCTTCTTATTCTTATATTTCAAGACATAGGAAAATCCTTACATGATCTTGACCCATTTGGCTTGTCTTTGAGACAACTTCGGTTGGCTCTTTAGATATTTCAAGGATTCATGGTCAGTGTAGATCACAATTTTCTTAGGTAACAAATAGTGTTGCCATATTGTTAGGGCTCAAATTAAGGAATATAACTCCTTATCATAGACAAAATAGTTGAGTGTAGCTCCACGAAGTTTCTTGCTGAAACCTAGTCTAGGTACATCATACTCTATTTCAAAAACTTTGTCGAAGCTCGACAGAGCTAAGACGGGGGTTGTGATAAGAGTTTCTTTCACCTCCTCGAAACTCCTCTACTCTTTCTCTCCTTATCTGAATTCAACATTTTTTTTTTTTAGAGTTCGGTAAGTAAGGCCTTAATCATACTAAATTTTCTTATAAACCTGCGATAGAATGATGCCAGGCTATGGAAACTCCTCACGTCAGCTGAAGTAGTCAACATTGGCCATTCGATGATCGCTCTAATATTCTCTTCATCAACTCGTATGCCACCAACACTTACAATAAACCCCAACTCATTTGGGTTAGCAAAAGTCACACTTCTTCAGATTTGCGTAAAGTTGTTCAACTCGGAGTTATGTAAAGACTCTTTGGAGATGTTGCTAGTAAGTCTCCAATTCGAGATTATACACCATGATGTCATCAAAATAAAGTACAACAAACTTTCTTATTAAGTCTTAAAGCATATGATTCATCAAGTGCATAAATGTGCTCGACATGTTGGATAGTTCAAACGGCATTATAAGCCATTCATATAATCCATGGGTCATTTTGAATGTGATCTTTCACTTGTCACCTTCGCGTATTCAAATCTAATGGCATCGAGATTTGAGATTAATCTTAGAGAACGCTCTTGCTCCACTTAATTCATTTGGCATGTCATCAAGCTTAGGTATCGAATACCTATACTTGGTGGTGATTCGATTAATTACTCGGATATCTACATACATTCTCCAAGACCCATCTTTCTTTGGCACCAACAAGGCCGGTGTTAAGGGACTAACACATAAACCCCTTTTTCAACAGCTCATTTACTTGCTTCTGCAGCTCAATGGCCTATTTAAGGATCAGCTTATAGGTAAGCTTGTTCGGCAGTATAGCTCTTAGCTGCAAGTCAATTGCATGTTCAACGCTTGGGATGGGAGGTAGTCCTTCTTGTGGCTTTTTTGAGAATTGGTTGGCAAACTCTCCCAGTAATATTTTCACCTTGGTAGGTTGCTCTGTCTCCTCAAACCTCATTTCTAGCATCCACTGGACTAGTAGATAGGTTGGTCCTTTAAGCTCCATTTCTTTTTTCAGCTCTGCTTGGGTCATTACCAAAACTTCTTTCTTTAGGGTTCAGTTAAGTTGGGACTGCATGACCTTTACTTGCTTGACAGTCATAGGACTCAATTTCATCCTCCTACCATCATGCTCCACAGAACATATATTCCTCCTTCCGTCATATACCATAGTTTGATCGAACATCTATGGTTATCCAAGAAGAATGTAGGACACACTTATGGGTAACACATCACAAAGCACTTCATCTCAATATTTGCCAATACAAATCGGCACATTCACTTGTTTGTTTCCTTTATTACTAAGCCAATGAGCCTTATAAGGTCTCAAGTGAGGGTTGGTCAGCAATTTCAATTGCTAGACCATAATTACAAAGGCTACATTAATGCAGCTCCCATTGTCAATGATTAAGGCACATAGTAACTCATTTACCTTGCATCCAATGTGGAAGAGATTTTCTCTTTTCTTATCTTTGGATACAGGATCGATATTCATTGTCCTCCTTAACACTAGAGAGGTTAGCATAAAGTTGCCTTCCTCATTGTAGATAACTTCTTCCTTAGATAGCTTGGCTTATCCATCTTCTTTCAACTCCTCTACTTTCTCATCAATACTATCTACTTCAACAATCAGCACTTCGCCTCGTATCACCATAGTCCTTTTATTTAGGCACTAAGTGGCCATGTGTCCAAATCCTTAACATTTGAAATACTTAATCTCACTCGTCTTTCTCCCTGAACTTTAACCTTTCTCAAACTTCCACGGGACTTCCTTCTCCTCTGCTCAAGTAGTCTAAGCAAGTCAAATCTCAACAACCTTACTTGGTTCCGTTTACATAGGTCTGTTCGGAATGATTCAGCTATTGCTAGGTTAGCTGATTGGTGGTCAAAATCTTCCTGTTCGGCGCATTTCTATCCTCTAAGTGGTCCGGATTGTGTTGTCAAGTGTCATAATATCCATGGTTTCTAGGATATCTCTGATCTTGTAATTTAATCCACCAATGAATCAGGATACAGTTTGGTCTTCTGGCTCGCTAACTTCACATTGGATCATCAACATCTGGGATTCCTTGACATAAGTTTCAACAGTTGAACCTCCTTGCCTCATGACCCTTTTCATTTCATTCTAACTCTTAATTTCTCGTTCCCCTTCCCTTTGTCGAGTGGCTTACAAGTTCTTCCACCATAGAGCGGCGTAACTAGTAAACTCCAGCATAATAAGTTTAACTTTTGCATTATCGAGCACTTCATGGTATTCAAATTGTTTCTCAATTTTTTCTACCTAACTTAGGTAATCCTTGGCATATCCACTTCCAGAAAAGCTTAGAATATGCATCCTCAACCCTTCAATGTTTAGGGCTTGTACATTCCTTTCTTAATGCTCATAGTATTCCTTCGCTCCATTGCTTTCTTCCTCCTCTTCCTCAATCCTCAAGGGCTAGCCTTCATCTAGCATCACTATCCATTCCTTCAGTTTAGGGTGGTTGACCTGGAACATTAGCTTGGCTAAACAAGCCATTACCTCGCCTTTGTTACTTACGTCCTCAGGTTGGGCTATTTTTAACTCATTGTCTATCTTCCTAGATAATAGTCACCAAACTAGTTACCAGGTTGATGAGCTTATCTAATCGGTCACCTACTGACTAGGGTATGAAGCTTCCTTCTTATCCTTAACCATTTCAAGCACCACTTTCCTAGTTTCCTAGAATTCCTTTGACACTAGAATTTGACATTGCTGGATAACCCTACAGAATTAATGCCTAAAATACCACTTAAAATCCATTTCACGAGTAATAACAAAAGATTACTAACTAATATTCCCAATGTTAAGACAACTATACAACAAAACAAGCAAACAACCATACTCTATTTTTGCGTAGGAAAAATAGAGGAAAGATAAGGCACCGAGTTTTCCCTTAACGCCTTTCTATTAACCAAACAACAGAATTCTTAACACTCAAAACAATAACACACCACTTAAAGAGCAAAGTAGCAAAAAATCCGGCTTCGAGCATAGTCAAGCTCTAATACCAAGATGATACGAGACCATGGATGAACACACGAGCCTAATGTCATGCGTAACCAAGGGGTACGTCTAGAAGGCGAGATGGTCCAAAAGATAAATGAGAGTCGAAGGTTGAGTAGGGGTTTCATCCACTAACGATGGATATGACGCACCATCACTTTACATGGGCTCGAGTCACACTTATATGATACACGAGTATAACTAGAGGTCACTTGCCACTAGTCCATGCTCCTAGTTTTTGCTTAATGGGCTAAATAAGAGTAGCTCAAGAGTAAGCAGAATGACACTTAGCTTAAGAGAGTATAAAAGTTGAATGTATTCTCTGTATATTGTCCCTGTGACTATTATAATTTGCAAGTATTTATAGTACCCAATTAGGGTAAGTCATAGGTTACAAGAAATTAAAGAAAAGGATCCCTATTAGCTAAGGAAAAGGGGAATAATTTATAAGGGTAGCAATGTAATCATGCAAAAAGGAATATCCTTTGTTAGAAAGGATAGTATGGATGTTATCTCAGCACTAATGAGGCAGGCTGTTTCCTTAATTGATGCTTGGCCTGGTATATGTTGAGGAGGGGTCAGCTCGAAATGTTGGCTGATCACCTCAGTTGCTTTTTGAATGACATTAAGAGTGAAGTAGCTCAATAAGTTGGATTGATAAATGAATTGCTTCTTGGTGCTCAGCTCACCTCATATAGCTCGACCAGCTAACTAGGAAAGCCCGCGAGCTTGGGAGTGCGTAATTGGTCTATGATCCCTATCACTTATAATATGATACCATTACCACATTCCAATCACAAACCGAACTTAATCTTATTTCTATGGTGCAGGGTAGAAGATTCCACAATCTACATTCTCATCTCAATTCTCAACGTTATGATGTTGCAAAATAAAGTAGAATGATGTCTCTTCCCTTAGTGCAATAATAATAACAATAAATATATAAATAAATAAGCAAGTAAATAAAATCATATTTTATCTTAGTATTTCATAGATTCAAAATTTTTCATCAACCATAAAAGTAAAAATCTACTATATAATAAGCTTAGGCAAATATAAAGAGCATACATTAATAAGATATAAGAACATCTAAAACCAATTGCACAAGTTGGATGGATAACTAATAAGGATAAGATAGCTAGTTTTCGGTCGACTGAATCATTGTAGCATAATCTTCTTTAGCCAAAATGGCCTCATTAATCTTTTGTACAATTAGCTTGTTCCTTAAGTTTGTAATAATTGCAGAATAACCCTCAACCAAAAGATATATCCAAATATAACAAAACTTTAATCATCATTAATCATTCTTCATCAACAACCATTGTAAACACCCCATTTTTACTCCTTTTTTATTTTTTTTAATTTTTAGAATAATATAAAGGGTTCTAAATTAGGAAAAATACAAAAAAGTAGAAAATTAAGAAAATCCCAAAAAAAAAGAAATTTAGAAAAATAGAGGATTTAAGAAGTTTGGAAAATAATAAATTTCTTAAATAGTTTAATAGAGTAGATTCTTTAATTTAGATAAAATAAGAAAATGACAATTAGGCTTGGTTTTAGACATGAATTTAGCTTAAGTTGACCAACTCCACATATAGATAAGGCACGAGTCAATGGCCTAATAGATAAGCACTTAGAATCAACATTACATTAAGTTAGAGGTTTGAACCTCACTAGGTACAAAATGCCTTTTCCTTTTTAAAGGGAAAAGCGTATAATAATAATAATAATAATAATAATAATAATAATAATAATAATAATAATAATAATAATAATAATAATAATAATAATAATAATAATATGTGCAATTAAAATAGGGCTTCATCAATAGGTAGTTAATTTTTTTTTTTAGTTTTTAACTTAATAATAATAATAATAATAATAATTAAAAAAAAGGTTGGGCTAAATCGCTCGGCTTAAAGTCCAACATATATAAGATTTAGACTTGGTATGCATTTGCATACCTTTTATTTTCAACCACGCAAATGCATACCATGCATGCTTGGGGTGTATGGTACATGCTTTGTATGTAACCAACACCTATTCCAACTTCTTCTTTATTTCATTTCCAGTTTTTCCAAAAAAAAAAAAAAAGAAGAGCAGCTCTATGGTCTCTATTTCAAGTCCGTTTTTGCGTGATTTTCACATAATTCCACACATTTAATTTACGATTTCTTGTGCTAGACTTAGCCCCCTTTGCATGAAGACTCAAATCTTGTAAAAATTCATCCATTTCCTTAATTAAATCAGGTCAAGAAATTTGGAAAAAATAAAAAAATGTGGTTTCATAAGCTTACGTATCCGAACTTTCTAAGCAAAAAACGAGAGCTTTCATGACTTTATTATTTACTATGGGCTTCTAATTGATCGAAATAATTAATCAAAACCAATTCCTTCCTTCAAAACAAAGCCTAATCAAGCTTGCACAACCCACACCTGTGATTTTTTATTTGGCCATTAATGGTCTTTCCAAGTGTGTTTTGAGCTTCCCGAGTATAAATAAAGGTCTCCACTCTTCGTTTCATCATCAACTTCACTCAAGAACGACTACACAATCCTCTAATTTCAAGTTTCCCTCTCTTGCATGAATTTTCTCTCTCTAAGAGTAGCTAACTTACAGTGGTTTTCAACGAAAACTACTACTACCAACAACTTCCCCATCCTCAAAAAACCAAGACTCAACCTCTTATTCACTTCTAGCAACTGCTGCACACCACCACTAACAACCACTATGAGCTACCACCTTTAACCGCTACTTAAATAGACTTCGATTGCCAAGGTGTCAAGCTTAAACCACCCCCCAAAGTCAATACAAAAAACATAAATTTCCAATTTCTCGTTCATTTTGACATTGATAGGCATCCAAAACCACCCCAACAAGTTGCTACAATTAGAGTTTAGAGTTGACCCAATTTGCTATTTTTTTTAATTCTATTTCATTTATTTATTTTACTTTTTGTTTAATTTATTACTCATGTATTTGTAAATTGTGAAAAAAAGAAGAAGAAAAAAAAAAGAGAAAGAAAGGACATTTAAGTTTTTTTTTTCAATTAAGACTTAGGATCATAAAATAAAAATAAATAAATAATAAAAAAATAGATTAATAAATTGGGTTTTATCACCTAGAAATTGGTTTTCTTTTAAGGACAAAACAAAATTGACCCTTTTTCAAAACAAAATTAGAATTTTCAAATAAAATCGACTTTAGGATCCTTTAGCATTTTTTCAAAAGATGAACTTAAATCAATTTAAAATGTAAATCCAACTGGGTTTTTAAAAGTTAAAATCAACTCACCTACCTAAAGTTTTCAAACGAAATAACTACGTATGTCTGATTCCGAATAGCAGGTATATAGGCAATTACGAGACGACAATAAGAAATTTTTTTTTTCCTTTTTTAGTTTAAATTACTTAATTCAATTCATTAGCCAATAATCAAGTTTTCACTTTATAAAGTAGTCTTTTAAAAGGTGATTTTTTAATAATAAAATTAAAATTGGAAAGTTAATTGTAAGGATTTAAAAATCCTATTCCCCATACCTGTTTCTTTGGTTTCTAAAATCATTTACAAAATTGGTTTAATTGAGAAGATCAATAGCTAAATTATAACTAATCCACCTAGTTGGTTATAATTTAACTTTTTTTCCCAACTCCAGTCAGGTGATAACTCTAAAGCAATTTTCAAAATAAAAACTGGTTTTATTTAAACCCTAGTAAAAGGTCTGCATTAAATTAGTAAGATTTAATATTGAACGGTTTAAAGAAGACTAAATTATAAAAACCGAGAGGAAAAAAACTAAGCTCGATAGATTAGTGACTCTATTAGGGATTGTCAAGAGAATTAGCCATTTAACTTTCCAAAATTAAAATTAATCTCTAATAATCACCTTACTAAGTGTAATTTACTTATTTATTCATTTGTTAATTCATTATTATTTGTACTATAACTAACGTTTTGGCAAGTTTTTTTTTTTTTTGGGTCATGGGAGAGGAATTTATTTTTCCACAAATGTATAATAGAAACGATCAAACCTGGATTGTATTAAGAACTTAGGACGGTAGGTCATTGTGTAGGCTTCGAGTGTTGTGATTTAGCCATCGTTCGAGGTTGATTAAGCTATCTTACTTAAGCTTGATGTGACCAATGAAAGTGAGGTTATACAAGCTTAAGGACTTATAGAACCCACGTATGCGTTCACGACATCCACAATCAACAAATAATCAAGCAAGATGGGAATGAAAATATATAATGGCTTAGAGTTTCCTTAATTTCCCTTGTAAATATGTTGTAAACGTAGAATTGTTGTAAATAGATTTTGTTTGTTGTAAATAACGGTCAATTAATCTTATAACATATTTTTTCTTTTGTAGTTCAGATTAGAAAACGACCTATTCATCTAACTCCATCCACTTTAGGGAAAAGTTGGTTGGCAAGCCCATCTGTCCTAAGCCCATCCTGAACTAATGGTTTCGATATTTTAATCCAAGGGAACAAGGGACTATCATCAACAAAATAAGGCCCATTCTATCACTTCTCAAGGTGAAAATAGAGATTAATTTAATTAGGACCCTGACCAACTTTTGGAAACCCAAGGAAGTAACTTTTCGAGTTAGGCCTCACCTAAGTAGTCTAACACTTCAAGAGTATACCTAATTACTTCAAGCCCCTTCCGTAGAAAATATATATATCCCAAATTTGAAAGTTGACCCAGTGAATGCCTTCTCAAGATTCTCAGGGATAAAAAAAGTTGAAGTGAACAAAGCCCTCAAAAGCTGTAATGAGAACTACATCAAATTGGAAGACTTAAAAGTCTGGTTTGCCATTGAACCTAAATCCAACCAATAAGGCATCTTCTATGGCAATCTCAAAGACTGGGGATAGAACAAAATAAAAGCCTTAATCTTTGTTACATTTGGGACTCTCCTATTCCCTAATGGAAAGTTCCTCATCCATTTTAGGTTACTGAGTTAGTGGGCTAGTTTCTTGAAGGCAAATCATATGTCCTAGCCTTCCTCGCAAAACAAGTCAGAAGCCTCAACATTTTGAAAGAAAATCATGAAGGTGTACTAAAGACCAGCATGGCATTATTGACAGAATGGTTTGTGAGCTACATGAAGTGTTATCGGCTTGATCCGATCCGAGGAAAGTTTGCTTGTAATATTGATCTGATCGATTCTTTTGTTGATAAGATCCATCTCCTAGAAGGAAAGTCTACTTATTGCAGGGTAGAAGTAATACAAAATTTCCAAGTCGCTAATATCTTATGGACAGCAAGATGGAGTAACTTCAAAAGGATAATCTTAGTTTGCAAGAATTATTAAGCAATACCCCTAATCGGGATGAACTTATGCACAGGTTATTACCCTAACAATATGATCAGAAAATTCGGGGGTATCTGAGATATGGTCTATAAGGCTTCGTTAGATATCATGACTTTAGATTATGAGGACCTTCAAATTTCACTACCATAAAAGATGTCCAAATTCCAGATAATCAAACAAATATGGGAAATAAGGACTATGGGGCCAAACATTGATTTGAGAGAGTAGCTAGGATAAGTAGATAAACATAGGGTCACTAAAGAATAGTTGTATGATTAGCTCCATAAGACAGGGGAGATCTAGTAGCGAGCACTAGAAATCATCAAACCCATACTAGCTGAACCAAATCCTAAAATCAAGACCTACATGCACCAAGTACAAGCTCGTATAGAAGTAATATATTAAGAGTAGGACATATGGGAAGATCTCTTTTGAGAATCAAGACAACATTCTTGAGCCTTAAAACATCAATTGAGGATGACCTAGAAAAGACTCAAAGAACTTAAAGAAATAGAAGAGCCCAGCCCATAAAAGAGGAAGGAAACACTAGTAGGTCCAAGTAAGCAGAAGAAGGGAATGCTTGCCAAGTGCCAAAAGAGCATTTATAGATAGGAATACTCTTCTTAAATGTATTTTCTTTTTTAAATAATGTAAAAGGGAACTCTAAAAGCTATAAAATAATAAAAATTACCATCTTATTAGTTATTCATTGATTTTATTTCTCTTCATTAATGTACCATGCATTTTCGCATTCCTATACATTTCTTTGTTTTGATTCATCTCATTTAAAATATTCATGTGCTAACTTGTTGAGAAGTGATCTTAAACCGGGTCACCAAGATAGCTCCCAAGTGTGAAACCTTTTAAAGAAATCTTATCAGAACCGGCTCTCAAATTAGAATGGCCAGCCAAGGAAACGACAACACTAATACCAACAACAACAGTGCTAACCCTAAAATTATTGATCCTACCGAGTTGAGTTATACTCTTTAGAACGAATAATGGGGAAGATTGCATATCAATTGAGCTTCTTTGCTGACAGCATTACCTTGCTCAAGTTTATAGCTCCATGATATGAAGAAAATTCCAAAGCCTAATATGGAAAGAACATTAAAGCCCCACCCTTTGAAGCAAAAGAAGCTTACCCCAAAGTCAACTAAGCCTTTGAATCCCTTGAGATAGAAGGGATCTATCCAAAGGTAAACCCAACTTTCGGCCCATATACTTACTTGTTTTTAGTTAACTCAAAACTTAAAGTTGATCAGGATATATTGAAAGAACTCAAAAGCTGATTGACTCAACAAAGCATTGAGAAGATGAAAATGCTCGAAGGGTACAATGGATTCGAATAGGCTGGTATTATAAGCTTCTCTGCTTATGACTATGGAAGCTTCCAAGAGAAAATTAAAGTACCTAACGTTGAAAAATATAATGGAATTGGGTGCCCTAAACTGTACATTAGGTCGTATGTACGCAAAATGGGCAAATATGTATAATATGACCAGCTTATGATCCAAACATTTTAGGATGGCCTAACGGGACCTACTTTGACCTGGTATGCCTAATTAGATCTGAACTAGATAAATATATGAGAGAAGATGGCTAGGGCATTTTATGAGCAACATAAGTTCAATGTTGAAGTGGCACCAACTATGATGGATTTAGTTGCCTTAAGGAAGAGGCACAATAAATCTTTTAAAGAGTACCCCCAAAGGTGGAGGTCCCTAGTAACAAGGGTATCTACCCCCTAGTTGCAAGGGTATCCACCCCCATGATCGAGAAAGAATTGACTTTAGCTTTTATCAACACTCTTGAGAGACCTTGCTTCTCTCACTTGATTGGGAAAGCCTCTCCTAGTTTTGTAGAGGTGGTAGTAGCAGGGTATCAAATCAAAAGTGCCATCTCCTCAGGCATATTATAAGAATTGTCAAATAGAAGACTACCCTCTGCAAAACCCACTACCTGCAAGCTTAAAAAAGCTACTATCGGCATGGTCAATCAAAATACTAGACCAATGATTGGGTTTCGTTCAAGACGAATCCTCTACCAGCTCAACAATAGTTCAGAAGCCAATCATAAGTCAACAGGGTCCTAAGGCAGTTCACCAAAACACCTATTCCTCTCAGTCAAATACTCGAAAAGCTAAGAAAGGATAATTTGCTCCACTCTGAGCCACCTAATGAAAGGTATAGGCCAAGATTTTTTTTTTATCCTAATGCAAGGTGTTAATATCATCCAGGGCAAGTGAGCCATTCAACAAACTCATGTTGGAGATTAAGAAATAAAATTCAGGATTTAATCAACGAAGGCATAATCTAACTTTGTAGAGACTCCAATTCCAAACATCAATAATAACCACTTATCTAACCATAGTCACATCATTAATATGATATTTGACGATTCAAATCCTACCATCAACATGATTTGCTCTAATTGAGAACCCAAGTGTCATGCTTTAAAGCGGCGAGTTGTAATAGCCCCCCCCATGTAAACCATTCTAAGATAGAAATTGACCTTACAATCGCTATTCTAGACTTGATTTACATAAGGCATCCACAACTAACTTGCTTTGAAGTAAACAGTTTGTAATTTAAATAAATCATTTACCTAAGAAAATGAGAAAATATATATATATATACACTATAATTCAGTTATTACAATTAACATTTACAATGTTTCACCGTAATATATTTCCTAGTTATTACATTATTCAGAAATGAAAAATTCTAAAATAAAAGCTTAAACCTTAAAAATATATGTTTTTTTTTTTTCAAATATTTTTCCTTACTCCCTAAGATGCAGTAGTTGCTAGCTTCAGAGTAGTTGTAAGCTGCTTCTTAAGTAGGTTGTATATCATATATTACTGTACAAGATATGATCCTATATAATAGTCTAATACCTGCTAGATATATCTGTATGAGTTATGTGTTCATATGTATTAGGTATTATGACAAGATGGCCATATGTCTATTTATATATGTTGCTATAATCATAGCATTAGATCTTCAAAAAATAACGGGAATTAATAGAGCACGGACGCATAGCGTGCGCAAAAATAAATGGAGCAGCTTAAGAAAATAATGCATCAATGGCCTGAAAATCAATGGCTATAACAATTCAATCGAGTGATCTTGCAATTGACTTTATAAATTCTGTCGATGCATTAAATTTACCGATTCCAGAAAATATTAGCCAGGAAAGAAGAAAAGCCTCCAAGAGCTATTTGAAAAAGCCCATTTATTTAATGGGCCTACGAGCAATCAATGGTGCAAACAATAGGGGTAAAAAAAAAAAAAGAAAAAAAAAATCACCCTGTCATAAACGGACTCGTATAAATATTAAAAAGAAAAAATCTTAAATACAAACAAAACCCATTGATATATATTATTTAACGGTGAAACGAAACGCAATCCCCGTCCGACATTATAATAAACGGATTATGTGTGTAAACCATTTACTGCAACCAATTATTTTCAATAGTATCTACTATCTATCCTTTCTCTACGTAAATGATTAAATAGCAATGCACATTAATCACAATGTCTAAGTTTAAAAAATGGTTTATTCATATCTATTGTTTGAAAAGTTGTTCCTTGCGAATGTACAGGAGAGATCGATTTCCAAAAAGATTATTCATCCTCAACTTTTCAAGGAACTCTTGATCATCAAAAACCAATTAAAACTTTAAGATTTAGGCAAATGGCTGACACGTTTATAGATTAATGTTATCATTATTGTTAGGTGTTTTATTAAGATTGGAGGAAACAGACTCAGCGGATCGAATTTGAGTAAAAGTTCAGTTATTCGTTACTTATATTTTGCAATTATAATTACTTTCATTGTACTTATAAAATTGCAAATATATATATATATATATATATAGTAAGCTCTAAAGTTCAGTTAAGTAACCGTAGGATTGAACTTAGAACCCAAGGTTTAGGGCGATCGGCTAAAGGATCCGATCACACCCAAATTATAAATTATTGAGAGAAATATTAGTAAAAATGACCCCGTAAACTTAAATTTAAGAAAATAAATAGTAAAATAAGAGACTATAAAATTTTCAAATTTTAAGCATAATAAGTATTAATTATCGAAAATGCGAAAAGTGTAATGAAATAACTAATAAATTAGTAGAGATAGATTATATGTATACTAAAAATTTTAGAATGACCAAAATAATATTTAGGAATGTTCACGTGTACCCCACATGTATTTACGTGTAGATAAAAATACGCGTAATTACCTAAATTAGCCTAAAACTAAGCAAATAATTAAAGAAAAATACAAAATAATTATAAAAAAAATCAAAAAAATCAGAAGAGGATAAGCTGCAACAAGATAAGGTTGTGGTCAGTAAGAAAAAAAATAACCAATAAGAATTTGACAAACAAAAAGCCAAAAATCATGGAATTAATGCAAAATCCCATCAAATTAATGCACATTAATTTTTAAAATTGTCTATAAATAGGGAAAAAAATTCTAGAAGTCTTTTGGTTGGTTTATGATTTGAGAAAAATCAAAACACCGAAAAAAATCGAGAGAAAATCCAGAAAAAAAAAAAAAGAAAACTGTGCAGATAGGGATTTTAAAGGGAACCCACACCAGACGAGGAGCTGGGAGTAGACGGCCACTACCACCACATGGTGGTGGCAGCGCCCAGGCCGGCCGACAAGGCCACAGCGGCCCGCGGTGGCCGGAGCCACCAAAACCGATGAGTCCAAATTTCAGCCCGATTCTTGTGAAATTTTGTAAAAATAGTAAATATAATTAGAAAATTATGAATTTTTTTATTCTGGGATATTTTTATATGTAGTTTGTAGGAAAAATATTAGTTTGATGAAAACATACCCCGTAATATATGATCCTTAAAAAATTATGCAAAACCGAGCATATTTCGGTTTAGAAATAAATAACCTTAGAAGTGTAGTTTGGAGCTCAATTTTTTTCTGTAGGATGCTCATGTGATATATAACAGCGCTATGAAGCCATTTTTTTAAATTTAATTTTTGAAATTTTTAAATTAATTTTTAACCCTAAAATGATGGAAAAATTGGGTAATTTGGAGTTAATTAGGTGATTAGGATATTAATTACTGATTTGATAGTAATTAGATGTTTAGGGATGTTAATCTCTAATGTGGAAACCTGATCCTAGTGTATGGAGTGTTAAGTATAAGTAATGAAGATGTTATGTGGTAAATGTAGAAAATTAGGAATATGTAGAATTAAAAATTAATAAATATGGAAAAATTAGGTTTAATTAGATAATAAAATAATGAAAATCAGAACATAACAAATCTGAAACAAAATTCAATTTTAGGTAATTATATAAAAAATTCTCACAACATGAGTAAATTCGGTACACTAATACGGATTTAAGTGTACCGGATGGAATAAAATGCTGACTAGGGGTAGTAATCGTATTTAGGAGATCGGGAAGTAATGTGATTAATTTCACATTATGGGTTGAAACGGATTTCTAGGGTTGGAATCTAAAACATTACTTAGAAATCGAACTAAAAACCTAATTTAGAAAGCGATGCGAAAACCGAACCTGAACCTAACCCCAAACCTAAAATAATTATAAAAGACTTAATACGTAGATAATTAGGTATATTTAACCTTAAACAAAACATAACAATAAGCGTTATCGGATAAAATGAACTTATAATATTATATGAAATACTGAAACCACGTTCGTGTTATAGGGATGATTGGCGATGGCCTGAGCAAATCGGACCTCGAGTGAGTGAGCGAGGAGTCGAGGTAAGTTGGGATTAATACGGTGCTGTATTTTGGAGGTTTAAGATTATGCTTGGTTATGCTTGTTAGATAGAGAATGTGTGCATGTGCTTGATTATGGGTGATGCTATGATTCTGTTTGTTACTCTGGCACATATTGTATGACTTCTATGAAAGGATTGATCACCCTAAACTGGACTTAATTAAATATCCGACCAATAATCATAATCGGACATGCATGGCAACCCGTTAGGGGAACTTAGGACTCTCCGGCCAAATACCGATCTCTTCGGAAGGGATAGCGCAGGATTGCAAAATGGTCCCTTCTTCATCCTCAATCGAACTAAGTGATAGGAGAGGAGGTCGCGGTGAGGGTGAAGACAGTGGTTTGAAGGTAGTCACGGGAGGAGCAAGGTCTCCATTACACAATCCTGGGTTTGGTCGTGAGCTGTTGCATTAACGGCAACTCCTCAACCCAGATTAGAGCGGGCGTAATTTCTCTAATTTCACGACGGGCCGGACAACGTCGTGCGATGGCATTTGCTTACACATGCATTGCACTTAATAAGTGATTGAAAACCTTGTTGTGTGTATGGTATAGTTTTAAGTCTTCAGTCTTAACTTACTGAGCTGTGGTTGCTCACATCCCTATAGACGTCGTGCAGGTGCTGGCTAAGAAGCGGCAACAACTACTCTGAAGCTAGCAACTGCTGGATCCTGGAGAGTGAGGAAAAATATTGAAGAATAAACACATATTTTTAAGGTCTAAGTTTTTTTATTATTTTTCATTTCCGAATGATGTAATGATATAGAAAAGTACTATAGAAAAATATTGTAAACTTTAACTGCAATAACTGAATTATAACATATATATAATTCCTCACTTTTATAGGTAAATGATTTATTTAAATTACAAACTGTCTACTTCAAAGCGGGTTAGTTGTGGATGCCTTGTGTAGATCAGGTCTAAGATAGCGGTTGTAAGGCCAACGTCTATCTTAGGATGGTTTACACGGCAGGGCTGTTATGACTCTGCCGCTTCGGGGCGTGACATATATACGTGCTTATTATGTACATGTCGTATAGTTTTGGCATTTATCTGTACTAGAGTGTTTTTCTTTTTGTCCTTTTCTTTTTTTGGCCAAAGCTGTTTCTCTATTTTTAGAATAATATTTAGAAAACGAAAATTTTCATATTAAATCATAAACAACCATTTCTGAAATTTTTACTAAAAGCACACCCAAAATGCCGTACCTAGTTAAGAAAAGATTTTTAAATCACTTAAAATGAAAACATCAATATATACTAGTTATTTTTAAGTTGATATCTCTCTTCCTCTATAAGCAGTGTATTAATAAGACTTAACCCTCTAAGCATTTGCCAGTGGGATAATTATATAGGAAATTCCGTGAAATAAAATTAAATTGATCTAAGTCAGCATATTTGAGATATAGCAAAACTCATTATATAGATGTGAAGATCCAATCACAATAGTTATGTGCATACAACGTGATGTAATACTTTATGCAATTTTAAAGAAGTGACATGAAATGACTCATGAAGATGATATGGAGAGATAATTTAGATAAGAGAACTTGAAATCATGTATAACAATTGGAGAAGTTATAAAGTATCAATTCCATTATTCTCGATAATAGGTAATGTGTTTTTCATTTTGAACTTGTTTTGATCCCTCATGATAGCAATCTAATAGCATGGTGATATTTTTCTAGACTTCTAAAATTTTCCAAATTGAAATTCTTAAGTATTTGTAGAGTTAAATTGTAGATGATGCCTATCGAATTGCTTTAGCAATTGATAACTGAGATGAGTTCTTATCTTGATAAATCTATCTTTACGCTCCTCTTAGCTCTCCTTTTAAGTGCATGGACTTTCTTGAAAAAGGTTGAGAGCAGAAAAACTAGTTTAATGCTCCTTATTCCAAACCTATATTACAAAATCTTTCTAAATCATTCTAAGCCCATTAACTTAACTCTCTACATTCTATCACTTTATCTAAAGAGTTAGACTTAGGATCTGAAGGGACTTAAAACCAATGTTAGTAAATTCAAGTTGACTACTATGGTTAAACCCAATTCAACTCTGGTTCCACTTCTAATCAAATCAGGTTTTCTCCTTAATTTTTTATCCTCTCAGATGTCTAGGTTAACTACCTGGCTTGAGTTTGACAACACTACTTAAAATCCAAAATACTTTATAACTCCCTATATATGAGGGGAAAAAAAAAAATCTTTTATTTGTTTTTGTTTCTTTCTTGCACAAATAAGGACGGGTCAATTATGATGTATTTGTATATTTAGCTATAAATACAAAAATATTTGTTATAATTATCTTATGAGATCTTATATTTATGTACAACATATAACCAAATATAATAGTCCTTTTTTTACCTTACATATATAATAGTCTAATATATGCTAGATGTAAGCATAAGTAGGTGTTATATATATAATATAACATTGTATAAATATATATATTCTCTTATGTCTTTATTGGTATTTTGTTTTTTGTATTTTTCTTCCTAATGTTTATCGATGTAAAATGTAAATCAAATATAAGGAAGGCAAAAGTAGAAATATGCCATTATTTTATGATACTATATTGGACAAAATCTTTAAGTCACTTTTGGTATGAAGAACTGTCTAGAATGGAATAGAATGAAAATTGGACTGAGGAATAATTTCCTGTACTTAAAAAATACCCATGAAATAAGTTTGAGCTTGAAAATTTCCATCTTTTCATTTTCCTTAATTTCATTTAAACTAAACTCTATACCTATTTAATTTAAACCATTGACCAAAATTAAGGAAACTCTGTTTCTTATTATTATTTTTTAAATAAAAAACTTCAAGTCTTTACCTGGTAAAACTAGAAGAAGGTGTTTAAATTAGAACCAATTAGGTAGAACGATTCTAATTTAACCATTAGCTTACGTTTTGAAAATTTTAAAGAAATTTTCAAGAAACCAAATTTTCGTAGGTTAGAAGGCTATCCTATTAAACTTAAATGGGTACCATTTTAACATTCCGAATTTAAATTTACTTTCAAATTACCCGTCTAAGAACAAAATTTATTCAAAAATAACATATGAAATTATATTTAATGATAAAATCGAAAAAAAAATGAAAATTTATTTACAAGAAGAATATTTTTTTTTCATATTTTAAGTAATGAAAAATTATTTTACAAAATGGGAAGAATTTATTTTTTTCATATTTTAAGTCACACCTTAGATATCTACGCATCTATTAATTAAGATCACACTATCGTAATTCATTCTAAAAAAATTTAGTGGTTAGGTTTATTTTATTTTAAAAAGTATTCCACTTTAAGTACTTAAATGTTAATTAGTGTATAAAACTATATTTCCTTTTATGACCAAATTTTGAAAAAAAAAAGAAGGAGAAATCCTTGGTTCTTTTAAAAG
The DNA here is from genome assembly GCA_024138005.1 of Lumnitzera racemosa. Taxonomy (NCBI): domain Eukaryota; kingdom Viridiplantae; phylum Streptophyta; class Magnoliopsida; order Myrtales; family Combretaceae; genus Lumnitzera; species Lumnitzera racemosa. Next base: position 81,554,807 of record JAMXBC010000012.1, read on the forward strand.
TAGGTCTATTTAGATTTTTATTATACAAAAAAAAACATTTTTATAGTAGGAAAACATTTTTTTTTAATAAAAAACACTTTTTATAAAAAAGAAACCCATTAAAGATATATATGTTAAATAAGTCATATAAAGCACTTAAATAAAAATTCATACAATATTCATATAATCACAAATATGGCATGTTTATTATTTATATACAAAAATTTATTTGTAACGAAATTTTGCATCAAGACATCCATTCATCAACATGATTCATCAAAATAACTAATTTCATAATTACATGCCAAACATGTATTCAATAATTTACATATTCAAACATCTATTCTATATATTGCAAACATGATTTATGACAAATGCTCTACGGTTTATTAATCAAAACATCTAGTTCAATTAAAATAATCAAGCATAATTGCACATATTCAAACATGATTCATGATAAACATTCTACAAGTCAATAAATCAACAAATCCAAAAAACATGACCATTATATTATAGAAATAACAATTCCTATTAACTATATTATAGAAATTGCATCAAATAAGTGTTTTATATTTATAAAAACATGATTTCATAATTATTTAATACACAACATCCATCAAACATACAAAGAAAATAAGAACAGGCAAGGATTCTAAGAGTTTATCTTGCATAGTTTTGAACCAATAGTTGGTTTAGTGAATTTTTAGGCAACTTTCGATAAGGTGGTGCTATCTTTAAAAAGAGAAAATTCACACCTTAGAGAAAGCCTAGTTGGAGTGAGTTTCAAATCATAACATATGCTCAGCGCGAAGTGTAGTACATTATTTACACTAGAGAAGCATGGATTTAATCCCAAAAAGTGCAAAAAGGGAAGATCATAGGTATAGAGGCCTAATATGTTTTTATCCGATTCAGCTTCGAATTTTAAAGAAAGTGTTGGTTTGAGTATTGAAAATAGACAAGAGCACATTAATAAACAATACTTACATTTTGGATTCCGAGGAAATTGCCCAAAGAATAGAGTTTTGCAAATTTCATTTAAGTGTGCTAATATATTCTTTTCTTTTTTCAAGTTCGAATTAATCTATGATTTAAGGGATTTAGGATATGTTTTTTTTTTCTCCTAATTGGAGTATGCTATGTGTAGTTTCCAAAAACCTAAAATTCAAGTGAATATTCTATGATATAGAAATAGAACAAGAGTTGAAATAGAGGGGTTCGAATGGGGAAACTTCCCTTTATTTTTTGGAAATGCAATTTGCTAATTAGACATGAAGGGAAAAAAAAAAGGGGAGGATAAGGAGAATAGGGGCGCACATCACATTGTAGGCACATTACTCATGTGCCTCACCTAAACATGTGCCACATGGATGGGAGTGAAACTAAAATGTAAGCTTAAAAAGTCTCTATCTACTTGGGGTTTCAAACCTTTATCAAGGCTTCAGTCTTAATTATTTTCGAAGCACGTAGATTAGGTCTTGAACTAGTCCAGTTTAATATTATTATTTTAAAATAACAATAAAATAGAAAATAAAATAAAATAACACTGATTTTAAGTTCAACCAAAAACTAACCTCAATCAGTTACATAGACACACTAATAATTTTGAAAACACACTTAAAATTAAAGATAAAAATAAAGTAAAATAATAAAATAAATAAAAAGAAGAAGCCTTATTTGGGTGTGCTCTAACGACATTGAAAGTTTGAAATAAGAACTAAAATTGTGAAGGGTAAAAATGGAGTATCTACAAAATATAATGGAATGGAATAACACTAAATGCGTAAATAATATTGCCTCTTGGAGTAGGAGTTATCGATTGTATGGAATCGTAATTCCGCCTTCTAAATATATTTCTAAACATGAGGAAAAAGAATAGAAGCCAAAGTCGTAATTCCATTCCAATTCCTTTCCTTATATCATACATGAAGTTATAATTTGGTTTAGGTTGATCATGCATGTTTGAACTAAATTGCAAATTGAACTATAAATTGAATCCTATTGAATAAAATTTAGTTTAGGTTTGGATCAATTCTTTGTTTAGTTTTTTTTTTTTTTCCTATCCATAGTTTAAATGCAAGGAAATATTATATTTCTCATAATTTATTTATATATCTTCATAACTAAAATGTGCTCTTTAGATAAATATACAATGTTATTATTAATGATTTTGACAAGAAGTATATAACGCCTCGAGAACCCTATTAGCATTACAACCCATGACATACCCCAACTAACTTGGAGTATATTAAGGTTCTAAAATCTACAAATATCAAAATAGTACATCACCCAACACACAAAAGAGTCATAAGACTTAATTAATAACCAGCTCTCTACAAAGAGGATTCATCCAAATAAACATAAGCGAAAGCATAAGATTTTAGCGGAGTCTCACATGCTCCTCAAGTCATAACGAACATAAGGTTTTAAAAGGAAGACTTTCCACTCTACAAAATACAATGGAAACCAACATAAACCAACAAAAGTACATCATAAGTCTCTAAAGTATCTAAATCTCCAAAAGTAATTAACTCTCTAAATTAGAACTCATCTTCAACTCCCGAACTTACGTTAAGTTACTAATCATCGTCAAAGTTAAAGATAATCTACACTACCGTCTTCTTCTATCCTGTCAATAAAGGACTCCTTACAAATAGCCTAGTCCTCACTACCTATGCTTGAAAATGAAAAGAATGAGTTGAATCCCAATACGTTGTAAATAAATACACATGAATACCAAACCAATCATGTCACATGCACATAATGCAAAACAAGCAATCATTTGATTGTTATCTTGAATATTAGGTAAAATACAACAAATGGGTACCCATAACATCGCTACTCCATGAACTCTTATACATATAGATAGATATAATAAAATAAGTCTTTTAGATTACTACCATATATTGCTCTAAAGGTCATATGACTAATACCTGAGAACTAAGAAGCTTTAGATCTAGTTGCATTATCCCATATGAAAGTCTATTAAGGAAACTTCGAATATGATCAACAGTTTCTCCTAAGGGATCTGCTACTGTAGGCTTCTAGGCTGAGTAAGCTAAGTATAAGTAACAAGCAATTCGTTTAGGCTAACTAATACTTAGTTCAATTAGGTCATTACTACCCTAATAAGCATAACCATACAAATAAGTATTACATACCTAAGTCATTAAGTAACTCATTAAACTAGCAAAATGACCCAAAGCTTAGGAATGTAAGTACCTAACTTAAGAGATAATAGATTTCACTTAGTTCCTTAATACCTTAATTTAAGTAGATGCTTGCATGATACTAAACCAATCAATTAACAACACTTAGCTTACCTTCATCCTATCCTCAACTTAACCTCTATTAAAGGTACCTAAGTCCATAATTGTATTACTCAAATTAATCTAACTTTAAGCTCTAGTGAGTCATATTACTATTTCCAACTTCTTCCTTTTAGTCTTCTTAATTAGATTACTTAGAATATTTCTAAAATTCTAATTTTCTAAATAAAGATCGAATATTTTGAAAGCAAAAAGGCTAGACGAGGAGTTGATCGAGCTATGAAAGATAGAAAAGACACTTAGAAAAAAAAAACACTGAATAGGGCATGGCATTCAAATGTTAAGCTTTTGCTACTTATAATGGCCTAGTGTCCAAACATTAAGCTGTAAAGGTGTCTAGATGCCTTATGATATGTCTCTAGGGTTGTATACATAGAGAAGCACCGTAACGAATTGAAACGAGGAAAAGCAAAAAAAGGGTTTTAGCAAAACTAAAGCAATGACCAGTTAGATATTGTACAGCAACTAATCCTACTTAAACTAACCTCCACTTGATATGATAGACAAGCAAGGATTAGGATTACTCGTTACTACTTCTTAGTAAAGGAAATAGATAAGAGTTAAGGAAAGAAAAGATACGACCAAGTGCTCTTAGAGGAAAATTACTATATTCAATAATGAACTTGTGTATAAAGAGAATGAGGTATATATATGACATCACCTAAGGTTACATGAATAAGAAAAAGACAAAAATGATAATGTGCAAAAAGATTCGTAAAACATACTAACAAGGGTAAAAAAAGACAAATAGTATAAGGTACAAAGAATAAAAGAATCCTTCTTGAATGTTATGTCCTAATACACGCGTTAGATAGTGGTTAGCGAGCTAAATGTACATATGTCTAGCTACTCTTATAGCTGTAAGATCTTTGATGGTTCGGCATTAGTTGATTTCAGCTCAAAGGGGATTGGAAAGAAGATAGAAGACCAGGCTATCCTAATCTAGATTAGGTCGAAGCTCAGATACTAGGTATTATTAAAGGTCTCTTTAGGTTAGGTAATTTGGTAGCTCGATTAAGAAGAAAGTCTAGTGCTCGTCAATTCGGGAATTGCCTTGATCATAGTTAAAGCTTAGTACTTAGGTCAAGTAAGATGAAGTAATCCTAGGTTGGTGATGGAATCATTGCCTTTGAAGGGTGCTCCGACTAATATACATTAAGTAAGTCCTTGTAGTCCTCTAGGTTGACTTCAAGTAATAAGTCTGAAGGGTTGATTCCTATCAAATATCTTATGCACAAAAACTAAAATACAAATGATATTGTAAAAATCAAACGACTGATGTTCGACACATTCACTCTTGATCCTTACACTTGTCTCAACTAAAACATAAACCAAGTTTGAATATCTTGGTTTAAACATCTTGTTATGAATTGTAAATATATCCCTAAACTATTTGGGTAGGAATGGAAGAATTTTATGTGCTTCTAAAATGTTTTTATACCTCTCATAACTTTTAAAACTAATACATTAACCTAAAACCATGCTAAAGTCTTGAAATCATCCCTAAGATAACCATAAATAGCAATAATTATGATATTTTAGCAACAATTAGGGGTATGTATGCATATTTTATAAATATAACAAAATTAAAGACACCATTGGAAGCTTAGGCATCTATTGATACTTGACTAATGGTTCTCAGGATGGATTTGCAATTTTCTTTCTTTCTTTTTTTTTTTTTTTAACCAATGTAGATGGTATAGACTTTAAATCTCTTGCTCCTTTTTAGGTACAATAAATTCAACTTGTTAGGACATATTTTGTAGGATACTAGGCTGAATGCTACATTGAAAAAGTATTTTAGAGGTAAGCATTCTTCTTTAAGAGCACTGGATAGATAGATCAATTGTCTCAAAATTTTCTTTACTTTTGCAAATCTTTTAGACGACAAAAGATCATTGGGATAGGAAAATGAAAATATCGAAGTGAAAGCTATGCTTTATAGAGGTATAATACTAACCATGAAAAAAAAATACTATAAATTTTTACTATATCATTATACTGTCCATTTAAGAAAATACATGTGTATATATATATATATATATATATATTATTAAAGTAGATTGGAGCTTAAGTAACCGCCCCTTAACAATTTACTATTTAAGCCTTAAATATAATATTATATAACCAAAAAACCAATATTAAATTTATTTTTATAAAATTATGAACAATTTACTGAATTCTTCTATTTCTAAAACATCAAATTTTTCTCTTTCCATTTATTTTCTACTACCTTCCTTTTTTCTCTCTACATATACCCACTAATCTCACCATTTACTTCCCACTACCTCTCTTTCTCTTTCTTGTACTCACATATCTTCCCATAAGTTAGAACCCTCTCACTCCCCGTCAATTGGTTGATTTTATTTGGATTCATAATGAGGTCATGTAGAAGTATTAATATCTTATTGAAAAATTAACCTTTTATTCTTAATATGTTCTAATATTTATAAAAAAAATTATGATTTTTGTTAACTTTATTATTTGTATAGTCACTCTTAATATTTATCATATGATAATTTATAATAATTAATTTAATAATGTTATAGATATTTTTATTTTATCATAACATTAAACTATTTTAATTCCATGGAGAAATATTTGTAATTTTTTATTATAATTTTAAATTAAAATATTATAATTATTTTATATTTACAATCTGAGTGCATTGTTTGTTAATATATATATATATATATATATGTATACGTGCACACGTGTGTAGTGTACATAATGACAGCATGGGCATGGGGAACATAATATCCTAGGTTACCGGTAAACCACAGATTTTCAACCTTAGCTTTTTGGACGATATTTCCTAGTCAAAAATATTCATCTGGTCGGGTCTTCCACTTATTTTTAGCTTTGAGTCAGACAAAGCGTCGCAATAATTGAAATTTGAACCACCTTTTCTTGGTTATTTTCTGTAAGAACAAACATGGGAAAAAGAGTTATGTCCAAGCAATAGCAATTTGTTGATTTCAAATAAAAAGAGAAAATGACGTGCTTTCCCCTTTATGTGATAGAAAAGGAAAAAGGCATCTTTTAAGCATATCAAAATATTATTAGTATTGGAATTTAAATCATATATAGAAGATCACATTATACTTGCAATTCATTATAGTTCGTGGGACGATATCGGCTGACTCTTGAATAGGGTTCCTTTGAGGTTTAGTATGTACCACGTTGCTACGTTCCATGTGTATATCGGGTGATGCGAGGCTTTTTGCAAGATTTTATAAACCCACCAATACTAGCGCTGTTTCGGATTTTTTTTTATTCCGAACGTGTTGTATCAATTACATTAAAATATCTAAATAAGAAATTAATATTGATTCGAGTGCGTAAATATTGATAAAGGCACGCTAGACACTAAAGATCGGGATCTCTAAATTAATTGCGTACGAACGAGTTTTCTGATGTGGATGTAGCAAGAAAGTCTTAAAACGCGATTTTACACCTTACCAAATATTTATTATTTCTTATTGAAAAAACAAACGCTCGTTATTTAGTTGTTTATTTTCCTATGCTACTTTGCATAAAAACCAAAAGGACAAATAATTTAAAGTAATGCAATATAAAGAAGGGAAAAAAATTTAGATTTGGCTAAATAGGGGGGAAGGACTTCACCACTTATTCCTTATATGACTCTGTCGTCCATAAACACTGGTACGGAGTAGTTATCCGGGGGGACTGAAAAATCGCCATCTTATTGAATATCGATAACTGTTAACAACGATGAGGCATAAAAATAGCTATTATTACAATCTTATTTGGAGACGGTGGATTCACTTTGTCGTCATAAGAATTTCAAATGTTTGGAGAAGGTGGATTGTCATTATAGCATTTTCCCCTTGCCACTAGATGAGTGAATCACGATAAGTGACGATAGTATCCCTTGGCTACGATTTAACATTTTATATGCATTCAGATTATAATAGTTTAATAATAGAAATATTAATATTCTAAGAAATGTATTAGGTTTGAATTTTTTTTTTCCTTTCAAGTTGTCAAGGACTTAAAATAGAAAATAATTTATTATCTATGTGACCGTATAAATACATAAAAGTGATGGATGATGATAATGTATCAATAATTTTATGATAAAATTGTTGTTGGATGGTTCATTTTTTAACACCTATGTATTATAACATAAATCGCTTGGGGTAAGTACTCCATTTAAAGTTATATCAATTGGGATTCGAGATAGTACAAGAGTTTTTTTTTTTTTCCCAATTTCTAAACATCACTTTTCTTTTGTATAATTTTAAATGAAAAAAATATTTTTATTGTTAACATATATATTACATTAAGTTTTTGCATAGCAAATCTTAGTGTGTTGATGAATTACACAACAAAAACATAAAAATATATGAGTGGGTTAAATTTGCTTATTAATGGATAGCCCATTTAGACCCCTAATTCATGATAGGGCTAGGTGGCATAAAAAATTTTCAACACGTTTATTATATAGATTAGTCTATTCAACCTTAGCTTATTTAGAGTTGGATCAAATATTGTAAACCCTAGGAAAAACAATAGTTGAACCTTAACTCGAGTCCGAGTATTCTAAACTGTACAATAAATCGATAAGGCGAATGATAATAAAAGAATATGAAGTTTAATGAATCAAATATAACACCGATAACAAAACCTTCGGAACTTATCAAAACCCTAAGTCGCTTACTAAAACTCTAAAACTCGTTTATGCATCATTAATCGAAACTGAGCTCAAAATTGCTCGAGACCCTAAAATCATAAACGTAAACCTATAAAATAGGTAAATATTACACAATAGCAATAAAATTATAGTCGAATGTAAATTTTGACTAAATCAACTATTTATACGACATTGTAATAAAATTTTCATAATAACTTGTAAAAATTATAATTGTAACGGGTACTAGTTAAATTGATAAAAATTTCACAGAATTTTCAAAACCAATCTACGAGGAAATTCATTATAATTTATATGATCCGAAAAATTGCACATATTTGTTAATAAATTTCATTTTTCCTCTCTTTTAATTTCAATTTATCTCTTTTCCACTTACTTTTATTCCTTTAAGTTTCACGTTCTGCACTTTGTCATTTGCTTTTCTCTCTTTAAGCTTCCACGTGATGTTTTGTTTTGTTTTATTTACTTTAATAAAAAGTAACTTAGCTTAAAATGGAAGCCAATATCACGTGAGGAAGGACAGATTGATATAACTATGGAAAGAGAAAGAAAATTCTGCACAAATACACACATACAATTTACAAACCGTGAGCAAAAAGGAGAGAAAAAGAAAGAAAGAAGAAGAAAAAGAAGAAGGAAATAACTAAAAGAAAAAGGTAAATATTTATTTATGTAGATGTATATTATATATAGTATACATATGTATAAAGATAGTATTTGTGGAGTATTTTCTTATAAAATATGGTATATGTACACTAATACATAAATTAAATAGTGTATGTATGTATAAGATTAGATATGTATACATATATGTACAAAGGTATATTATACATGAGTAGATGTATTATGTATATTTGTTGGAATACATATGATGGGTATTATGTATTTTATAGTATAGTATACATGTATGATTTATACCCAAATTATATATATGTGATTATTCTTGTATAAATATTTTAGTATATATATACATATATAATCGTATAATATAGTACATATATACATACTTCCATAAGTAGTAGTATGAGACACATAAATATATATAATATAGGCTATAAGTAATATAGTATACGGTATATGTATAAAATGTATTGTATATATATATATATATTTATGATAAATACTATATATAAGCATATGTATACCGCACATATATATATGTATATATATGAATGTATGCCGAATATATATATATTTATATATGTATAAGAGTATGTTTTCAATAAATACATATACATATATCATATGAGTAATATATATATAGTATATATGTATATATATAATACCGTAATTCATGATTTTACAATAACATAAACTATAAACTATATGTTATAATTATTGGAATACATATATACGTATAACCGTAAGGTACATAAGAAGAAAATAGGAAAAGGAGAAAAATAGGAAATATACCCAAAATAACAAATATATGATTTAAATAATTAGTAACTTATAAATATGTTACGAAAAAGAGAAAATCAATATTTTATAATTTTTAAATTTAAATAATAAATTTTGTGATATTTTTGTATCACAATTTAAGTTACGAGTCACAATGTCCAAAACGGACCTCAGTACGGGAAAATACGCTCGAAAACGATCAAAATGGACTATAAGTTCATGACAATCCGAGCTAAAACGAAAAAGTTACACGCGATTCGATAAAAAGCTCGAATCGACAGTTTCACGTAACTAAGTGAAATAAACCTTATACATTATAACTCTAGCTAGTTTTAAAATTCCCTATCTTACAAATTTTCCTTATTCTCAGGTGATCACGATATCGACCCTGAGCTATCCACCGATTATTACGATCTCGGAACTAGCCATAGTCGAGTGAGTTTTTCCTTATGATTCCATACTTGTTTGTGCTTGTAAGTAGTGACTCTAAATTATGATATATAAATGAATGTGTATGGGGTTGGGTTATGCTTATGCATGATAATTGTTGTGAATTGTGAATCTACTTTAAAGTTCAATAATATAATGTTTGATGCATAGTAGATTCAACAGATTGTTTGTTTGTGACTTGGAATGATCACTGATTAAATATGACATAACTTTTATTCGACTAGAAAAGTTAACTTGGATCATTCATAAATCATGCACTGCATAACTATTTCCGGGCAATCACATTACACGAAGGTAGCGAGAGGCCATACTTGGGTTGATTATTGAATGTTAGTGATTTCGTGCGGTGCACACGTGCGATATGACCTTACCCTCGCCTGCGGGATGACTAGGCGTTGGAGGCGCCAACCGCCTGGCTATGGGTCGAGTCCAGAGGCCTTCGTTTAGGGGTGAGTGAGGGCTGCGTGAACCTACTCATAATCATATATAGAACTCGTTTTGATAAAGCTAGTAATGGATGTACCATTACATTTTAAATACGAAACGCGGAGTTTCGTTATGAAATAAGTTCTAATATGATACCCGGATCTGACTGTACTGAAGAATCTCCAACCCTGACTTCGGAGGGTGTTAAATCTGAGTTACATGCAGTACCTAGTCACCTGCATGTATTTGTTTGGCACACTGCTTGATCATGCATTCATTTGGTTGAACTTAACTGTGATATAACTTAATTGCTGTATGGTTGAGGGAAAATATCTCACTAAGCTAGTAAGCTTATAACCTCGTAGACTTCTTTTGCAGGTTGACTTATTCGTGGAGTCAGACCGTTGTATACCCGAGGTTAGCTTTCTATACGGGATCCTGGTGAGAGCTGTTTGAGGACAGAGAGTACTTTTGGCTAAATGTAGAGTTGAATATGTAATTTCTATATAGTTGACTTTAGGCATGTTTCAAACGCTATATCTGTAAATCTTTATACACATAAAGTATGTGTTATGTTTTCTATATTATTATTCGTCATGAAATGCTATTACTTAAGCTTGCGCACTCTTGGTAGTTAGCAGTAGTTGTAGCCTGGTATATCGTATAAAAGGGTTGTCGATTGTAAGGGAGCTCAATCTACAATCCTTTGTACAGTATACGACGACTGCCACGACTAGCCCCCTCGGGTCGCGACAAATATTATCTTTTAGCTCACTTGTTCAACTCTAATTAGAAAACTTGTGCTAGAGCTAAATGTTAGGGATATAATTTTCAAAAAGGAAGTGAAGCTCTACTAATACAATCACTTCCCATAACATGTAAATTAGTTTGATTTTGAATAATGAAAGATGATATTATTTTTACTGAGCTTTCTTTTTTATAAAAAATACAAAGGAATTATGGATCCAAAATTTTAAAGTCATTAGAACTCTAGAAGAAGTGAACCTTGTGAAAGTAAATCTTGAAAGTGTCCATTGGAGATTTGGATTATCTTAATTTTTTTTTCTTCTTACTTTCCCTCAATTTATAAATTCATAGTTGAAATTATTTAAAATTTCGAAATATCATGCAATCATCATTATGTCATCTTCTTCCATATAATATTAAACATTGATTGCATATAACAGCATCTTAACGGAATAAATTAAGAGAAATTAAGGGAGTAAATTGAGATGACTCATTTTCATCTATCTCATCTCATGTAACATTTAGAAATTTGTGGATTTGAATACTCTAAATTTGTATTCCTCAATTTATATTAAAATATGTTACATGTAATCAGTGATTGGAATTATAAGAAATAAATAGCATCACAATGATGCCATAAAGTCATTCAAAATTATAATCTCAACTATTGATTTATAAATTAAGAAAATAAAAATTAAGAAAATTTATTTTGAAATATGCATATACCTTGAAAAAATTGTTAAAGCAATAAAGCCATGGCCAAATTGACCATAAATAGCGACGATCTTGGTATTTTAGTGATGGTTAGGGATATTTATATATATTTGTAACAATTATGATAAAGTAAAAACACACATTAAAATTTTAAGAGATTATTCATATATACCAAATCAATTATTTTTGGATGTGCAAATGTCTAAATTCGTTGTGAATATCACGTGTGTGTAGCTTGTGTACAATTCTTTCACATGAATAAAAGGGATTATTATTACAACTGAATGATCATCAAGATAGAGTAAAAAGATGGTTTGGAAAGGGATCATGGGAGCGAAATAAGCAATCTCAATGGGCACAAATATTCATGACAAATGGGAGCGAGGGGCTAGGTTCTAGGTCTATCTCTTCATGAGCAATATAAAAGAATATTTATAACTATCATGAGTTTAACAAAGAGAAAAGTATCCCAAAAAAGCACAATGGATCTAGGTCATTACTTGAACCTACCGAAAAAGTATAAAGTTGTATTGTATAATTTTATTGAATCTTATTTAAAGTCCATTAATTAAAAAACTCTCTAAATTATTTCAATAAAATAGATCTAATTCTTTGGATCTTGTAACTAATTAAACTAAAACACAATTTATTACTATTGTACTGAAAATATATTTTACAAATCAATCTCTCTATAGGATGTATTTGCAATTACTTTGTCTTTTTCTTTAGATCGTGTAAAAGTGGTAAAGACTTTCATCCTCGGCTCCTTATCACATAACAGGAAGACTAACAGGGCGCTACAGTCAACGTCGACCTGAAAAAGCATTTCCGAGGCAAGCATCTCTTTCAAGACGGTCATTAAATTAAAATCTAAAAAGTCATAAATCTTTCTTTCTTTCTTCTTCTTCTTCTTCCTTTTTTTTTTTTTTTTTTATTTCCAGATTTTTCATGCCTTCAGAAGGATGAAAAATTAGATGATGACAAAAGAGTGGGAATTTTTAGGCAAGTTGCATATTAAGTCTTAAGTCATTTGGTATGCTATGCGATCTTTTTGGTAACACTGTAAAAATAGTATCTACCAAATTTTCTTTTCATTGTTTTGACAACAATGTATTTTGTGGTAATATTATAGTAAAATCAATGTGTTTTTTAAGATTCGATATTAGCCGCGAATTGGCAACTTACCTCGAGGCCCGTGTATAACCCCAAAAGAACGTATGGAGCCAGGAGCCAAAATTACTCTGCACTCATGAAGACATTTATTCTCAAGGACTACAGTACATAAGCAAGTACTATACTGTATCACGAAAACAACTATTTATAAGAATTCATAACTATGTAAATTGACAGCATGGTGGCAAATAAAATCCCTGGGATTTGTATAATGCTGTGGAACTGTCGTGATCATGGGTAAAATGGTGCACTTATTGAAAAAATAAAATAAAGTGGAAAACATCATAGTAAACCACAAATTTTCAACCTTTTCCTGTGAGCTTTCCTCGTCGAAAGTATTCGCCTGGTCGGTCATCCAATTAAATTTTAGCTTTAAGTAAGACAAAGCATGGGCAATAATTCAAATTTGAACCTGCCTTTCTTGATTAAACTTCTTCAACAGCAAACATAGGAAAAAGAGCCATCTCCGAGCAATAACCACAATTCATTGATATTTCACATGGAGGAGAAAACGATGTGTTTCCTTTTCATTTGATAGAAGAGAGATTAAAAAGAGGTTATGCTTGAAACACGTCTAATCTATATAATATTGGAAAATCTAATTCAGTACAAAAGATCATATCGTGTTGAATATATATAATAGCTTATGCGGGATGATATGTTCTAAATTGTTTTTTTTTTTTTCTTTTTTCATGAGGTTTAGAGTGTGCCACGTTACATGTGTGTCTCAGGTGAAATATCAGGCTTTCGCAAGGTATATTTGTAGACACAGCTACGTTATTTTCATTGTTCTTGTTTGGTCCCAATATTAATTGCTTGGGCATGAGCTTTATTATCTCAAGTGGGCAAGAAAGTCGTTAATCATGAAGCCTGATTTTACACCTTACCAATTTTTTGTTATTTATTTTCATATGCAACCATCGCATTAAATATAACAATATATATATATTTGAAGGGAAAAAAAGTCGATGCTTCAATTTTTCATTTTTGACGACATTAACCATATGTGAATTTAGTTCGATAAGGAGTGGAGTTCCAGCTTATTTCGTATGATTGTATTTATATGCACAAAGGAGCCAAGTTAAACAAAGTATTTAAAAACTTAAACTCAACTCGTTTAAAAATTATTAAGGTCATGCTTGAATTGAGTTTAAGTCAATCTGAACTTGACTTGTTTATTTTTTAGTTGAGCCAAGCCGAACTTAAACTTATTTGTAAGCCTAAGTATATAAAATAAAGAAATATATAAATGAATAAATTAATGAATAGTGATTAGGATTAAATTATATATTATATATTGTTATACAACATATTATATATTTATATATAATATATATTATTAAAATTTGTGAGTTTATCCATGAGTCTAAATAAGTCGGCTCACGAGCCTAATTGGAGCTCCTGCTCAACTCATTTACTAATTAAGTTTGAATCAAGTCGAACTTGAAGTGAGTAGAGCTTAAGCCATAAACAGTTTACGAATAGTTCAGCTCATTTATGACCCTTGTGCACTAATGTGTATGGAATGCTAATTTGGTAGTATTAAAAAATCATACATTTTATCAGATACAATTATGAAGCAAGTAATAGCTATTGTAATTAGGGATACAAGCAAGGTAAGTTTGAGACACGTTATATGAACCTACAACACTTCACTATCCCAATAAAACTCCCAAATTCACTTCAAAACCTTATTTGGTTTTTTACCCTTTTTGCAAAATCCATTTTGCTATTTTGATAAGGTACATGCTTTTTTACCTACAAAATCTTTTTTTTTCTTTTTTTTTTTTGCAAATAACAATTTTTTACTTCATTATATGGGAAATAGATTATTAAAATAGAATTATAGTTATATCTAACAAATGTTAATGAGCATGTGATTGCATCCTTTATTCTATTCAATTCCATTCTTACACATTGAACTATATGTAATATGAAATTATAAGATAAAGAATCTTGAATGCTAAGATCAAATTGAACTTCGAGACTTTCTTTTTTTTTTTTTCCCCAAATATGCAATTGTTGTATAATTCATCGGAAATCTATCAATCAAAATCAAACTCTCCAACTGCTTAATTAAAATCAATCCAACATCATGCCAGTTTTATTAATTTACTATTTTTTTTTTTTTACCATGTAATAGGTTTTCCATTAAGTTTTTTTTAATCTCAAAAGCCATCTTTGAACTCTAATCAATTTTAGCCATATCCCATGACCGGTACCAATATCCTATCGGGTGGTACTCTATATGGTTTTTAACAGATTGGATACTCTTTAACAATCTACTCAATTGCATTCCTAATTACAACTTATTTAGAGTTTTAGTTAGCCATTTTGAGAATTTTACTACATTTTGGAGACAGTAGGTTTTTACGGTACAATGTCCTTGTCCCTTTCCTCCTTCCCAAAACTTTCCTCTTTATTTTCTGTATGTTGAAAAAAGTGATGAGGAGAGTGCATAAGAAGAAGAACTGTACTAATGTTAAGAAGCTAGAACCTAAACCTCCTTAAGCTAAACAATTTGACGCTCCAAGGACTAAGATGTAGTAGTCGGTCAATTTGGTTTAGAGCTTAATGGGCATAATTCAAGGATAATAGCAACAAATATAATATACTATGTCTTGTAGTATGTTGCATTAATGCAATAAAATGGATACAAGGAGTAACCTATGCTACATGGAGATGGTAAATAAGGTATAATCTTATGATAATAAGATTTGTCAGATTGGTGAAGCCTTTAGATAGCGTTTAGTTAGACAATTTTCATAATACTGAACTAGATAAGACAAAAAAAAATTATTCTATATTCGGTTTGTAAATTTGCTTGATGACTAGATAAAAATTAGGCTGTTGAACTAGACAGAATATCTAATTTTTTTTCATATCTGCATTATGATACAAAAATAAAATTCACCAAACAAAAAATATTTTGTATTCCCAAAAAATCTCTCCATGTTATAATATTAAGTTAGTGAATATTATTTTTATTAAATAATACAAAAAATTATTTATTTTATAATATAAACAATTAACTTTTTAATATAAATTTTTTATCTAATACTATACATACCAAATATATAAGTTTATACTGTCTACTTCTTCTTATAGTTATACTATCCATTTCTCTTTATCCTATATAATCCTTACAATTAAACGCAACTTTAGTGTTGCAATAGTAAAACAGAGTATGTAACCAAAACAAGCTACTACTTCTTCTACTTGCTCTAACATTTATAGCTAACTTCTTGGTAACTACAGCACAATACTACAACAATCACTACTCATAAGAAAGGTTAAACAACTTACCCAAACAAAACCTCCTGTTTAATACCAAGATTATGCAAATCAAGGCCAAAAACTAATAAAGTTGGTCGCAGAGATGAGTCCAAGCTTATAGAAAACTTGAAGAAAATGATGAGAATTATGCAATAACAGTACAAAGTAAAACAAATAAACTTATGAATAGCTCCAAGGATATAACACATTAGGAAGCTTCTGAGGACTCATGATACAACTTGATATGATATACAAGATCGTCCAATAAGGTTACTCTTGACTTAGCCTTGCTTAAAACTTAGGATAAGAATATAAGCTAACGAGAAGTAATGTATAAGGGGTATTTATATGATTGTGAAAACTTATATTTTTAATTGAGTTTACCGATTCTGCATATCTGAGTTGAATAGACTAAAAAATAAAATAAAATAAAAGATACAACTAGTCTTTTACAAGCCATTAACTAAGAAGGCAACGTCTATCCTATTCTATTCCAATTTCTTAACTCTTTCTCTCTCTCTCAATCTCTTATTTTATATTCATAATTTTTATCCAAGTTTTAACTCCAATAACAAAATTTACAAAGAAAACTATATACTTTATTTTATACTGTCAATAACTTAAATTTAATTGAAATGTTTGTTTTTTTTTAATTTACAATTTCTTTTTAAAAAGGAAAAAGTTTAGTTTCAACTTTATTTATCCTTCTTCTATACATGTTAAATTATATATTAAAAACTTTTATGGAAACAAAAACTTAATTTCTTCATTTTCATCATGTATTTCAAATTTTGAATAACTACTATAAGTATATGAGCAATTTTTTAAAGCTATTTTATATAAGTTATAGAAACTTACGTTTTTACGTTTCGATTTTACGTTCCGATTTTACAAACTCTTTAACAATTCTAGGCAAAATCGCGAGTTTGACAACCTTGATCCAACCTATGATTAATCCCAGATCCAAGACCTAATCCGCTAGCAAGACTGTAGACCCAATGAGTCTTGTCTTGTGACCATTTAAAAAATGGAAAAATAAAAAAAAATTAAAGAAAAAAAAAAAGAATGGAAAGAAGGTAAAATTAAATTAAAAAATAAATAAATTCTTGCATTATCAACAAGCATATTTGGTGCATCTTTTTTTTAATTCTGCTTTATCTGCGATATGTGTAATTTTGGTAGAAATACAAAGGCAAGGACGAAAAAAACCTATTCATTGCCATAACATACATCTTTATCATGTTCACATGGATTTCCGGGGACTGTGTTTGGATATAATTAGCATTGCTGGAAAGAGAGAATAAGTAAACCTTGGTGAAACACTTCTCTCCTTATTGTCATCACTGTTTTAGGGATGTTATCGATGGCTAATGCAGCCGTCACTACATTCACTAAGGTGTTTATTGATGTGGGTCTTTATGTATCCTTCTGTATTGTATGTTTGCTCCTTTCTAGGGTTCGCCTAAAAAGCATACCATGTACCTGTGATAAAAGTCTTATCCTCTATCTAAGCATAATTTCATTAATGAAACTAACCTTTATATGCACCCCCTAAGATCTTCAATACAGGCTTGCTCGTCATTTAGATGCCAATTTGACCACATTATGCATTTCGATGGTTAAACGTGCGATTTCATCGGGCAAAGCCTAATATGTTTTATTTAAACCTCTTGCGAGATACCACATTCCATGGCATCTAACCTACAGGCTGCTTAGTCGGCTTACCTCGATCGATACAATAATTGTGTAAATGAGTGGAGAGCACATCACTTTCACATTCCTGGCAAAAGTAGGTGATTTTGCGACAATTCACTTCTGAAAGCACATCCACCTTGACTATACTACTGTTGTCCTGTTTTAGGGTGTAGTTTCATTGTTTTAAATCCTCATTTTGATCCACAACTTTGCATGATGGTTCACGTAGGTAAACGCTTATGGCATGCTTCTTGATTCTTTTATGAATTGTAGCCAACATGGACATAGAATAGAATGTGTATTGTGAAACTCAACAAGGAGCTCTTTTTGACAGAAATCGTGAAGCACACCGTTGAAATGTTAAAAGGAACTCAATCGCCTTAAATCCCTTCCTAACATTTCTTTTAATTAACACCATGCATGTCATTAAACTGCTACGTGCTAAGCAGCTCTAGTTGAAAGTGGTCACAGGAATTGGCATTCTCCTGAAGATGACCGCATCCATACAACTGTGAAATTCAGTTGTTCAAAATTAAACCATGTTGAAGAATTGTGCCATGCCCACCAGGCCTCAAACTTAGCAATTTAAACATTAAGGTCCCTAATTACAGCATTGTTGTGCATATATGAAACGATAATCCACTCACCAAGATGCTATGCCGTGCTAATTGCTTTGGCACAGTACAAAGAATTAGTATTAAGAAAAACAGTTCAGAGCTCACACATTTATTGTTTGTCAATGATGTTTTGTTCTTTATGAAAGCCGATAGTCATCTATTTTCAAGTCTTGAAAGGATTTTGGATAAGTATTCCTACATCGAGACAGCTAGTGCATTTTCATAAATCCCTAATGTTCTCCATCAAAAATTCATCCAAGGATGTCATATCATAATGTTGTGCTATGTTTGGAATTGACTAACAAATTGAACTTGGTAAGTACCTTCGTATCCCATCTAACTTAGGGTAGATCTAAATATTGGGTCTTAAAAGAAACACTAAAGAAAAAAGTTCGTTAGAAAATACAATGATGGATTAGGTTAGTATCTCCTAGTGAAAAGGAAGTCATAATTAAGTTAAGTCAGTAGGAGATCCCACTCGTCCCAAACATACTTTAGAAACCAGATATTCGGAACCAAGTTGGCAGCGTTTAAAATTTAGCAAATTGATGGTTAAAAATTTTACCTAGTTTTGGAACTTAAACCCTTATAAAGTAATTTCTGAGGGGGTAGGAGATATTAGTAATACATAGGATTCCACTGACACTGTAGGTCCTAGAAGCAACCATTTAGCTTCCACCACCTCTTTATACCATCTTGCTTTGACACGACCTCCACGAGGTGGACCTTGCCCTCATCCCATGCCACCTTGTACTGAGATAACCACGACTAGATGTTGAATATCCCGTGGATGTGTTCTATGTCTCCTTCAAGCCACTCATAATTTGCTCAGATGTTTTTTGCTTCCCCCAACAACTCAGCTGCTGTTTATCAATGCATCAGATTGTACAATGTCGGTTTACCATTTAATGTGGCTAACGGATGAGAAGAGCAATCACTTCTATTAACCAAGGGAACAACTCCAGTGACGGTGACAGGATTTTATTCACATCAAAAGTATTCTAAGATACCTAAATATATGAAATGAAACTTACTTATAGGGGGTGAGAAAATTACCATAGCAGCAAATGTAAAAATCCACGAGAAGATAAATTTGGAAATTAAAAAAATAAATAAATTTAGTGAAAAATGAAACTTACTTATCGGGGGGTAAGAAATTTACCATAGCAGCAAGTATAAAAATCCATATGAAGATAAATTTGGAAATTACAAATAAAGTTAGTGAAAAATAATATTAAAGAATAGAATTAAGGAAAAAAAAAAAAGGGGTCACTATTAATCTTTACTAATTATGTTCTGCAGGATCGGCTTATTTCGAAAATTGCAACAAAGTAGACATAGTATGACACAATGTTGTTGAAGCTACTTGAACAGATAGACCAAGATCAATGAAGTCCATTAAGAATTCAATAATAAATAATGATCCAATAAGATGTGAATTAAAGAACTTTGACTCTGACTAATAGAAGAGAGGCGTCCCAAAAAGTTAAAAGTTTCGTCGTATTACATTAATTTCTTGAACACCTTTATGGTCTCACCATATTATATGAATAATAAGAAGAGAATGAATTGTACGTAATCAACCAGCATATGGCCTAAAGTTCAAAATAATGATAGAATCTCATCATAGCCTTTTCTTTTCCATTGAGCATAAATATGAAAGAATAAAGTCAATACAATATAATCACACATACTGGCATCATAGGCCCAGAACTTAAGGGGAAAACTAGCAAGCACATGAGGAAACGTGACATGTACAACTTTATCTTTCAAAAAATTAAAGTTAATATTAGGATTAGCTTTATTAAAATTTCCCTTTGTGCTCCTTCCCACCAAAAAAATACATAATATGTCACCAAAATAATTTGCATTTCTTTTGTAGCTCTAGTAAATTTATGCTCGTAACATCTATGGGTTCTTAAGCCATTAGATCTTTTACAAGGAGAAAGCAAATTAATCAATTATTTGAAATTCTCATGGAAAATCAGTTATATAAAAAAAATATTCATTGTACTAATATACTAAGTGTTTGGATATCAATGGTGAATAAATATAGATGACATTTATCACTTAGTGGGTAGTGTTTTAAAAATTACCATTAATATTTATGTGTATTAAAATTTTATATATGTTTATTTTTATTAACTCATCTATGCAGTGTATTAATATTATTAAAACTTTTCTCATTCTGATGAGGGTATATTTTATTAGATAAATTCTTAGTTTAGGATATAAGAGTATTTAGCTTCGAACCTTATAAAAAACATAATTGCGGAAATTACTCTCCTTATGAAATCCCTGAGCGAGCATGGTTCTCACTATGTGAGTCACCGGTGGCTATCCTTCTCGCTGCCCAACAACCAGGAAAAAAAAAAAAAAATGTATGAAACCCAAAGTTTTGTTGATTTTGACATATTTCTTGCGAAATTAAATATTGATTTTCCCACCTAACATATTTATCCCACAACAAACTAATTTTATCGACCATGATAGGTGTCAAATAAGGCTTCGATTTTTATCAAATATTGGAGAATCTCACATTTATACTTAAATAATTTAATATTCCTAAGCCGGGAAAAAAACCCAACTCTGCTCCTGTAAATATCTAAAGAATCAGAACATTTGTGGCCCTTACATGGCAGCACATGAAATGCCCGTCGGCACATGACATTATTGAAATCGTCACCAGTCAGCTGTACATACCTCCCCCTTATTACTCTAAAAATATTATTTAATATCTGTATTATATTATCATTAAGCTAATACTATCTTATTCGACTTTATATCTCCTTATAAATTATCAATAATAGATAAATTATCACTAAATCTATTCTATTTAAGTAAAACTATATTTTCAACCATTTAATATTCAATCACATAATCTTCATAATCTCATGTTTTATGAAGATAATGAAGTCGATGAAACTTAAAATTAGAATCCGGCTCTCGTATCTTATTATTTTAATTATATTTGAATGATTCTAAGGCATCCAGACAATAATATCATAGTTTTTATGCTCATACTTACGAGAATCTCAAGATACATCATATTTTCAATCGTCCATTGAACCTGAAGCGTTACTTTTTTATCATGCATATTAAAGTGAGAGTTGAGATCAGATAGAATAAAAATAACAAGGGATAGGAAAGCAAAGAAATGATGTTGTACCAACTTAACTCTTTTTAAAATAAAAAATAATTAGTAAGAGTACCGTGGTTTTGCTTGAAAAATAAAAGGGAGAAATTAAAGATCTTTTTAAAATACATTGTTGATCCGCTTTCTTAGGCCTAAGCCCAAGTGCCTCCACTTGCTAGGACACTCTCGAGTACTTTTCTATGGCAACAACTCAGTCTCCTTCAGTAACCTAATTGGTTAACCCCCACTCGTAGAATTCCTCCAGCCTAAGTCCAGCATCCTACTCGGATCCCCACCAATCACGCCTATCTAAGTCGTGTTTAAAGGAACACACCGTTCAGTCTACCTAGTGCTAACATAACTTGTGCAAACTTAACCTGAGCAATCCTTTACCCTAAATACTCAAGCCAACAAGATCCAAGTTTAGTTGGCAACCACGACCCTAACCCCTAAAGTCATGCTAGGTGCTTGATACATGACTCGAAGATCTCGATGCCACGGTTGCTCTGTTGCTCTCTTTCTCTCTTTCCTCATTAAATACTCTTTGATAATTTACAATACAGCCTATATGCCTAGCCGCCTTAACTAAGACGGCTAGCTATACTTGATGTGATGGGCCCCTTTGTTTAGAATCACCAACCGGTAGAAAGGTGTTATCCTCTCCCATACTATGCATGCCTCGACTGCACCAGCCTTGCATAAGCTAACTTACTATGTGTCCTAAGCAGTAAATTTCATCCCCTATAAATAGGCTATAGAGTTATAGGCACAAGGACCAACCCTAAGCATTTTTTTATGCCTATTTAAATACTTAAAACTCTCTCTTTCCCTTTACTTGCTTAAGTATCGAAAGACCGTCACTATTATTGCCATAAGAGGCTTTCTTGTAGGTCCACCACTATGTATGGAAACTAGACCACCAAATGACCACTTGATAATGATCTAAGCATCATCATACACCAAGTTTTTCTTTTTATTTTGTTTTCAATAAAAAATTGCCAGAGTATGAAAATGGAATGATTGCAAAAATATCCTTAAAACTATTAGGATGGTAGGGATAAACTCCTAAGGCATAATTTCCCTATCTTAGAAATTATAATATATATATATATATATACATCTCCAAGCCATTGTTGAATCACAAGAGTGTTGCTAAAGTTACTATAAATTGCAACAGGTTTGAGTCTTTAGCGATGATTCAAATGCATTTATATTTTCAAAAATTATGAAAATGTAATTGTAATTTTTCCAATAACTAAGCTACTAAACAAAAACCTAAAAGAGGGTTAAACATGTTTAAAATCTTTTAGTGTTTTCAATTTTATAAATTTTTTATTAAAATGTTAAATATTATGTTGTGTTTATTCTTGAGCTTACACAAGACTCTTTTATGGAATAATATTTAGGAAAATAAATGTACAAAGGTCTAAATCAACTAAGCATGTCATCAAAAGTATCTTAATTTATATTTTCTTCATGTCTAAATTATTTCCTATAATATGTATTAGCTTCTTGTAAATCTCTCTCTCTCTCTCTCTCTCTATAGAGAGAGAGATTATGTGAGAATCACTATATCATTACTAGTACACCATAGTAGGTTGATTCCTTCTCACGTGTGGCCTTTTTAGCTCTTTTTTGGGTTTCACATGTACTTAATGTGTCTTTCTTTCTCTTTAAATGCCATATCTCTTATAATTGTTTATTTAATGATATAACCAAAGTAAAGTTAAGAGATCAAGAATTTTGAGAGTTTTCGATCTAAATGCTTAAGAGATGGCTATTAAGTATAATGTTGAAAAGTTAGACAATTGCACAAATTTCAAGTTATGGTAAATCCTAGTGGTCTTAGTGTAATCAAGCTTGAAGAAGACTCGAGATTAGTAGCTAAAGTCCAAGAAAGATGATGACTTGACAAAATTTGATGAGAAAGCCTTAATGGTTGTTACTAATGATTTTAGTGTCTTAAGTTTCATCAATGTAAGCTCAACCCAATGCTTCCGAAGCCTTGAATATGAAATAAATGCTTAAGAAAAAAGGGATAAGAAGGGATTTGGATAGAACCTTCCCACTTGAAATCAAAATGAGAGGGGCCTATGAACCTCTAATGACCTATGAAAGTCTTAACATACACTATAAATGAGAGGTAGCTACCTTCAAGTAAAAGGATGGGCTCTTCATACTTGGCCTCTCTCTTTCTTTCACTCTCTTTATATTTATTGGTTGATTATTCTCTACTACCTTCAATGACTTAAGTGTTGGAGTGTATACATTTGGCATATCTGATAGCTCATATTTGTTCATCTTGTAAGATAGCTTTCCCATCAATCATCTCTAATTTGTGTAGGGTACTTGTAAGACCTACAATTAGGTATTCGAGGTTCAGTTTGTAGAATTTAAAGTGATTGAATAAATTGTCCGATCCAATCCAAATTTTACGATGAAGCTAAGATTATTAGTAGAAGTAATCCCATGAGTCTGAATTTAGGAAAATAATTAATTATTATAATATTGAATTATACATAAATGTCCTGTTAATTATTAAAAAAATGTAAACCGAGTTCTGATAACTAAAAAATTGATAAATATAAATTATATGTACACTAAAAATCATAAAATAACATAAATCATATTTAGTAGTATTTAATTGTACCATATATGAATTTACATGTAAGTGGAAATACGTGAAATATGCCAAAATAATACTAATTAATGAAAGAAAATTTATAAATAATTAAGGAAAAATCAAGAAAAAAAATAAAAAAATGAGGAAATGTCTAGAAGTAAGGGCATAGTAACCTGAAAATTAAAGAATAAAATTAGCAGAAGTAGGGGCGTAGCAACCTGAAAATTAAAGAATGAAATTAACCAATTAAATTTAACTAAATAGAAAATAAAAAAAAGAGATAAGGTTAATGTCAAGTCAAATTAATGAGAAAAAAAAATATCTAAACAACTTTATAAATACCCAAATTAAATCAGAAGCTGATTTAGTCAGTTTAAAATCCAAAAAAAAAAAATAGGGAGAGGAGAGTAAAGAAGAAAGGGTATTTTTATAAGAAATCACAAAAATCATATGCAAACAAGGGCTATAAAGAGATCCCTAACCTGATGACCACCTGAGAGTAGACAGCTGCCACCACCACACAATAGTGGTAGCATCCAAACCGGTCGACGAGGCCATGATAGCCGGCGATGGTTAGAGCTACCAATTCTGGTGAGTCTAATTTTTTTTTTGTTTTAGTTATTTTATTAAAAATATTAAATAGTTGTACAAAATTATGAAATTTGGTATTCTACGGTTTTTTAGTATGTATATTTAGAAAAAAAAATTAGTTTGATAATTTTCTATTTCGAAATATATTGTATTTAAGAAACCATATAAAACCGAGTATATTTCTATTTAGAAATAAATGACCTTATGAGTGTAGTTTTACGCTTAAAATTTTTGTGTAAGCTAGCTAAAGCATTTAACATAGTTCTATGAAACCCTTTATAAGAAATGAATTTTTGAAACTTTTAGATAAATTTTAGAACTTAAAATGATTCATAAAATGAGTAATTGGGGCTAATTAGGTAATTAAATAGATAATTACTTATTAAAATCATAATTATATATTTTAGGATATTGAAATTTGATGAAGTATGATATTGGTAATATTTAGGGTGTTAGATGTAATTATTAGGGAATTATGTAGTATAAATGTAATAAGTAAAATGGTATATTTTAGGAAATTATAATTGGAAATTAAATATAATTTGATTTAGATAAACTTAGTATTCGGTGTTAATTATTGAGAATGATATTTGAAGATGGAATTGATGTATAATTATGTGCTAAAGTTATATGTAGTATAAGAAATAATGATTAAAAAATATTAGGTTAAATTAATAATTTTAATAATAATGAATATATAATAAACTGGTAGAAATTAAATTAGGATTAATATAAAATGTAAATTTTTACATCAAACTATGGTAGTTTAAAGTTTAAACTAATGTACCATACTAATGAAATATTGATTTAGGAGCTAAACGTAAATTTAGGTATTTAATCATAGTGATGAATCCACATTTTGTTTAGAGAATCTATGTTACTAATAAAAATAACATAAAACTAAAACAAATTGAATTTAGAGACTAATATTGAAATAATTTGAACTAATTCGGTTATAGGAATATAAATTAGATAAATGCGTAAAATTATAATCCTAAACTTATAAACCATAATTGAAAGCTATTTATTTAATCAAGTATAATCAGAATCTAATTCAGAAGCCAAAACATAATACCAAACAAAGAAAAATTCTAAACCTAATTGAATAAGGAATTAATTCTAAAGACTTAAACCTAAATTGCTGAATGTAAGAAGATCATAAACCAAGATACAATCTAAATATATAAAAACATATTTAGGATATGGAAACTAAACCAAAATTTGAAATTTTAGGATTATGTTGTTTGTACAATTACATCTTGGAATGAATATGGGTTTATAAGTTAGGATAATGCATTTACTAAATTTGGCAGTATAATTTGTAGTCTCAGAACTTGAAAATTGTACTTGATATGTTGTTAGATATGGCTATGCACATGTGCTTGTTTCTGAGTAGAAATTAATCCAATATTGGATAATCTAATTCTAATTAATTGTTAATAAGGTGTAATTGTTAAAAGATGAACTTAAACTAAATTGCAACTAAATAGATATAATTAAATAGATATACATGAACCATTAATAGCAAAACAATTTAGGTTCTCGTAGCAAATAACCAACAGATTGTATTGAATTGTATATTGGTCCTGTTTATTCATTATCACTAGTGATGAATGCAATGAGGGTTTAGGTAAGTTAGGATTAAGGGCATTACTATATTTTGGAGTATTAATTTGTAGTACTCAGAAGCTTGAAATTGTACTTGATTGTGCTTGTTAGATAGTGGCTATGCACATGTGCTTGTTTCTGAGTGATGTTATGATTTTGGTTTGTTGTTTTGGTTTATAATTGTGTAAATTGTTTAAAATGATTGAACACCTTAAACTAAACTTAACTAAATATATGACTTATAATTTTAAATTGGATTTACATCGTAACCCATTATGGAAAATTTAGGGTTCTCTAGCCAAATACCGACCCTTTAAAAAGGAATAGTACTGAATTGTATAATTGGTCCCTTCTTTATTCTTAGTCGAACTAAGTGATAGGTGAGAAGGTTGCAACAAGGGTAAAGGTAATAGTTCGAAGGCAGTCGCGGGAGGAGTGGTATCTCCATTGCACAAGCTTAGTTTAAGTCATGAGTTATTTCATTAAACGGAAACTCCTTAACCCGGAATAGAGCGGATACAATTTTTTTAATCTCATGATGAGTCAAACAATGTCATGCGATAGTATTTGCTTGAGCATACATTGCATCTAACTAATTTGATTGATAACCTTGCTTATATTTGATGTATAGTTTTAAATCTCCATCCCAATTTATTGAGCTGTGATTGCTCACATCCTAATAGACATTATTGTAGGTGCTAGCTAGAAAGCAGTTTATATTTACCTTAAAGCTAGCAACTGGGGGATCCTAGGAAGTAAGGATATCAACTGAAGACCAGCTACATTCTCAAGTTTAGATTTATCTTTAAAGCTTTTAGATTAATTTACGAATTATTCAAGTAGATTATGTTAGGTTGCTAAATCTTGTAAATATCTTTAGATTATTTTAATGTAAGTATGTATTTTTCTTAAGTTCATAAGTAAATAACATATTTAATTTATAAATTGTTTACTTCAAAGTGGGTAAATTAAGTCTAAGATAGCAATTAAACTGTTAGCTTCTATCCTAAAATGGTTTGCACAGTGAGACTGTTACAACTTTGCTGCTTTAAGGCGTGACAATACTAGTAAAGAAGACTATTATAAGATAATCAAAGAAGTTGGAAGAGTTGAATATGACTAAGTCTTTGCAAACTTAGTTGGTGATAAAGCAGAGATTACATTAGCTTTAGATGAGTGATAGGTTATAGGTAAGACACAAGATATTTTAGACTTCAAATACCTAACTAACAATTTAAAAAATATTGACGTTAAGGCTGAAATTGAACATTGGATAGTAATCTTGTTATACTCTTTACCATCTTGGTTTCACGAATTCAAAGACACCATAGTCTATGACAAGGATAATTTATCGATGGATAGATTTAAAAAGCAACCCTTGTGGAGTGAACCGAGACCAAGAACAAATAAGACCAGACATTGAAAGGGTCCAAACTTATAAAAAAACTCAAAAGGATTAGTAGGGGAAAGATACGAAAAAGGACAATTACGAATAAAATAATAAGCAAAAACTCACGAACAGCCCGAGTGGATATGATGCACCAATGGAACTTCCAAGAACTTACAGCATAATTCGATATAACGTACAAATTGGTCTAGTGAGGTCACTCGCCATCTAGCCTTACTTAAGGGTTAGGACAAAAGTGATGCTAAGAGTAAACAAACAGTATCTACGCAAGAAAGAAAATACTCAAAAGTGTTATTAAAGGTAATCTAATTCTAATGTTACAACTATAAGTATAAGGATATTTATACCCATAAGGTAGGGCAACTTGCCTACAAAAAGGGCATTTTCTAAGGAAGTAATGTACAAAATATAGAAGGGTAAAAATAGATATAGAAGGAAAACAATCATTAGTACAACAAATTCTACACATGATACTATACACGTGATGATACCACATTAGCGAAGCTATTAAAAGATGCAGACAGAAAGTATAAACAGTTGGTTTATCTAAGCAGGGGGTGGCTTAGTCAGTCCGAAGTCTCTCTATCTCGGTTTCTTAGTAAAGAAGATGTCGAGTCATTGATCGGCTCTAGCACAAGTGAGTCATCTCCAATTTGGCGTACTATAGAGAGTTAGGCAGTCATTAAGCTCAACATAAAGAGTGACTCAGTAAGAAAGTACTCAGCCTCAATTGGAGTTGGCTAGAACAGGAGTATTCGTCTTGCTAGTCCCTCTGGTCATCGAGCTCGATTAGTAGTCTGGGTGATACGGACTAAGGTCGGTAATATTAAAGGTATCAGAAACCCTATAGTCCTCGGGCAGCTCTAATTTGTAAGCATTATCATTAATCTTCCAAAGGATTCTAAGAGTTCCTTTAGCTTTCGCAAACAATTTGTTCCTCCTCTTGTTCAGGAACTATTCTTTGCTAAGGTGCAACCAAAATAAGTCTCCAAGCTAGAATTGTTTAGCCGTCTTACACTTAGTCTTCTCTCGCATTCTCGTAGCAGTTTGGTCAATGTACTAAGTGACTTTATCATAGATGTGCTTAAGGGATCGTGCTTGAGCTCTTGCATTAAGGTCTTCTTACGCGGATATAGGTACAGGGGTATGATTGAGGGGTAACCGAGATTAAAACCATAGACCACCTCAAAGAGTGTTTGCTTAGTAGTGTCATGCATTGTACAGTTGTAAGCAAATTCAACCACTAGCAAGCAGACGTCCTAATCAACCAAGTTCTTTCCCACATCTTGAAGCAGAGATCCTAAAGTGCGATTAACCACCTCCGTTTAGTTGTTAGTTTGGGGATGATAGGAAGCACTAAATAGTAATTTGGTCCCTATCTGACACCACAAAGTCCTCTAGAAATGGCTCAAAAACTTTGGATCCCTATTAAAGATTACATTGCTCAGCATACCATGTAATTGCACAATCTCCTGCAAGAAAAGAGAAGCAATAGCCAAAGCATCGTTACTTTCCGAGTAAGGCACAAAGTGTGCCATGTTATTGAACCGATCCACGACGACCATTATAGAATCTTTACCTCAAGTAGTTCGTGGTAGTCCGAGAATAAAGTCAATACTCAATTCAGTCCACGGCTTTGTCGAAACAAGTAAAGACATTGCTTTCCCTTACTCAGATCTACACTTAGCCTTCTTGTACACAACACAGCTTTCAACAACACGGTATACATTTCTCCTCATTCTTGAACAGAAGAAGTAACCATTTAACAGTTCACAGGTCCTCCTTTCTCCAAAATGTTTGGAGAATACTCCGTCGTAGCCTTCCCTGATCAATAGTTCCCTCAGTAAGCAAGTCAATACACATAATGTTCCACCTCGGAACATGTAACCATCCTCTACATAATACTCATCCACTATCCTTCCATTAGTGCATCGCATGATTATGGGTCCAAACTATAGATCCTTAGAATATTATTTTTTGATACTTGTAAACCCAAATAACTTAGTTTATAGTTCGATTAAAAGTGTATGTCCCCTTGAAAGAGCATCTACAACTACATTGCTCTTTTTCTCTTTCCTTGCTTGTATTTAATTACAAAATTGAATTCTTTAAGGAATTCAACTTATCTAGTATGTCGCTTCAATAACTTTGTTTGACTTCGGAGGTATCTTAGTGATTCATGGTCAATATATATGATAAATTCTCTCGACAGTAAATAGTGCTACCATACTTGTAGTACTCGGATCAGCACTAAGAGTTCCTTGTCATATACAGAGTAATTCAACTGTAGTCTTTTGAGCTTCTCACTGTGAAAGGCAATTGGTCAGGGTTCTTGCATTAGGACTGCCTATTTTAATGCCTAATGCATCACATTCCAACTCAAATATTTTCTCAAAGTTAGGTAACACCAACACCAGGGCAGAGGTCAATCTCTCTTTTATCTTGGCAAAGCTTTCCTCCTCGCTTTCTCTCCATCGAAAGTCGATGTTCTTCTTCATAAGCTCAGTAAGAGACATGGTGAAGGTACTAAAATTATTGATGAATCGTTTGTAAAATGAAGCTAATCCATGGAAACTTCTCAAGTTGGCACAAGTAGTGGGAGTTGGCCGCTTTACAATTGCTCGGATCTTTTCATTATTCACTCGCAAGCTTCCTCCACTAACTATATAGCTCAAGAATACCACTTCCTTCTAGTAAAAGCAACACTTCTTCAAGTTGCTGAATAATCTCTCGATACGAAAGATATTTAACATGGCACATAGGTGTTCATAATGACTCGACTTATCGGTACTGTATACAAGCATGTCATTGAAATAAACCATGACACACTTCCTAATCGAATGTCTTAACACATGGTTCATCGGGTACATGAAAGTGCTCGGGGCATTCAAAAAGCCAAATGACATGACCATCTACTCATAAAGTCTATCGAGTTTTAAACGCAATCTTCCATTCATCTCCCAACCTCATGTAGATTTGATGGTAGCCAAACTTCACATCAATCATACTGAACACCTTAGCTCCACTCAATTCATCTAACATGTCATCTAGTCTAGGAATGTAATACTTGTATTTGATTGTGATCTTATTCACAGTTTGGTTATCTATACACATTCACCAGGTTCCATCCTTTTCTAGCATCAGAAGCGCCAGTATAGTGCATGGGCTGAGACTTTCTTGGACATACTATCTCTCTAGCAGCTCATTAACTTGGTGTTAAAGTTCAAAAGCTTGCTTAAGATTCATCCAATAGGCTGGCTTATTCAGCAACATGGCGTTGGTGACTAAGTTAATGTAGTGCTCTATACCTAGGGTTCCTTATCTGTACTGTCTACTTCTAGCTTCGAGATATCTCCCTTGATAACTATTGTCTTGCGGTTCGGGTACTGAGCAACCATATATCTGAACCCTTGGCACTTAAAATACTTGATATAGCTAGTCTTCCTGCCAAACCCTTACCCTTTCTTTAGTTTAAGTCAACACTTTGCCATCAGGCCGGCCTTTCTACTCAGCTCGGTACTCAATTGAGCTTAGTGACTTACCTATCCAGGTCGGTTACCCTAATTGTTAGTCGGCTACTCCTTTGCCTTTCTACTCACTGGACAATCCTAACAGCTTCATCCATTGTATCAAATCGTTGGAGCTCCACAATGTCTTGAATGTCTCCTCTCAACCTAATAATGAATCTTGAGACTATTCGGGCTGGTGGTTCCTCCACTTTGCAACAGATCATAAGTATTTAAAATTCTTAAGCACACTCGTTAATAGTTTGACCTCTTTGTCTCAGCTCCTAAAACCGAATGGAAGTATATTGAAGATAAGTTTCTGGCACAAATTTATTTCTGAGTATTCTCTTCATCTCCGGCTAGGTATTAATCTCTCAATAGCCCTCTCATCTCCTCATGACTTGAAAATTCTTCTACCACATAGCAGCAAATCTAAATAACTCAACAGTAGCAGTTCTCGATTTCTCATAGTCCTCATAATGATAATAATAAAAAATACGCTCCACCTTTTCTTCCCATTCCAAATATTTATCAGCATTTCCAGATCCATTGAAGCTCAGAATCTGAAGTTTCACATGGTCGGATGCTCTAAGGACTCATACGTGCTCTTCTTTGAAATACCGTTCCTCTTCATCTTCCTCTTCCTTATCCTCTTCATCAAGTTCTCTTAGGTCTATCCTTCGCCTTACTCATCCACTTACTCCTCTCCCTCGAACTGGTCAAGCTAGGTTCTGAACCTTAATAGGTTTAGCAGTTTGTAGGGTATTTTGCATGGCTTTAGTAGGTCAGCAACTAAAGCCATTACATGAATAGCTCGAGTCAAATCTACCAAGAGATTAGCCACCTTGTTAAGTTTCTCATCAATGCTTCTTGAAGTTTCTTGAGACTGTTTATCCATGGTGGACAACTCCACTATTGTCATCTCCCATTCTAACATTCATACTGGGGTCTATCATTTTCTCCACAAATTCAAAATTCACACAAACACTTCAGGAAATTAACAATCAATAATATAACACTCAAATGAACATAGTAATTTGCTCTATTTCATATATGCAGAACAGAACTTCAAAAACCAACTGCAGTTCAAACAAAACCTTCCCTCTAATATCAAGATGGTGCTAACGGTGACCAAGAATAGATAAAGCCAGTTGCTAGATGGGTCTAACCTTACTGAAAGCTGTAAAGGGTTAATGGGGGAAAGACGCGAAAAAGGATAACTGCGAATAAAACAGTAAGCAAAAACCCACGAATAGCTCTAAAGGATATGATGCACCAATGAAACTTTCAAGGACTCATAGCACAATTCGATATGACATACTAATCGATCTGGTGAGGTCATTTGCCACCTAGCCTTACTTAAGGGTTAAGATAGCAGTGATGTCGATAGTAAACAAACAGTATTTATGCAAGGAAGAAAATGCTCAAAAGTGTATTAAGGGTAATTTGATTCCAATGTTACAACTACAAGTATAAGAGTATTTATACCCATAAGTTAGAGTAACTTACCTAAAAGGGAAAAGACAAAGAGGGCATTTCCTAAGAAAGTAACGTACAAGATACAAAAGGGTAAAAATAGATATATAAGGAAAATAATCATTGGTGCAATAAATTCTACTCATGATACTATACACGTAACGATGCCACATTGGTGAGGCTGTTAGAGGATATGGACAAAAGGTATAGATAGCTGGCTTATCCGAACAAAGGTAGTTTAGTTAATCTAGAGTCTCTTTATCTCGGCTTCTCCGCAAGGAAGATACCAAGTCATTGATTGGCTCGGGCGCAAGTAAGTCATCTTCAATTCGATGCACTTTAGAGAGTTAGGTAGTCATTCGACTCGGTATGAAGGGTGACTAGGCAAGAAAGTACTCGGCTTCGGTAGGGGCTAGTTGGAATAGGAGTATTCATCTTGTTAATCCCTTTAATCCTTAAGCTTAGCTGCAGATTAGTGGTCCGGTAGCCTGATTCCCATAATTAGATAATGCGAACAATGATCAAGAACGGACAAGGCCAGTCACTAGATGAGTCCAAGCTTACAGAAAGCTCAAAAGGGTTAGTAGGGGAAAGATGCGAGAAAGGACAATTGTGAATAAAACAGTAAGCAAATACCCATGAACAGCTTTAGAGGATATGACACACCAATGGAACTTTCGAAAACTCACAGCACGATTCGATATGACGTACAAATCAGTTCGCTGAGGTCACTTGTCACCTACTCTTGCTCAATAATTAGGATAAGAGTGATGTTGAGAATAAACAAACAGCATTTACGCAAGAAAGAAAATACTCAAAAGTGTATTAAAGGTAATCTAATTCCAATGTTGCAACTATAAGTATAAAGGTATTTATACCCATAAGTTAGGACAACTTACCAAAAAGGGAAAAGACAAAAAGGACATTTCCTAAAGAAGTAATGTACAAGACACAAAAAGGTAAAAATAGATATAGAAAAAAAAAACAATCATTGGTACAATGGATTCTATACATGATACTGTACACATGGTAAGGCTATTAGAAAGTACGGACAAGAAGTATGGATAGTTGGCTTGTCCGAGCAGGGGTAGCTTAGTTAGTTCGGAGTCTCTCTATCTCAACTTCTCGGTAAGGAAGATGTTGAGTCATTGATTGACTCGGACGTTAGTGAGTTATCTCTAATTTGGCGTGCTATAAAGAATTGGGCAATCGTTCGGCTTGACATGAAGGGTGACTCGGTAGGGAAGTACTTAGCTTCGGTAAGGGTCGCCTGCAATAGGAGTATTCGTTTTGCCAATCCCTCTAATCCTCAAGCTTTACTACTGGTTAATAGTCTAGTAACTTGATTCCCATCATCTTATCATGGAGGGAGAAGCAGGGCTAAGTGCGAGAGAATGGGGGTAAAACTAATGTTGATGTAGCGTTTATTGAGTTAGTGGATAATGTTTTGTTACTTGTTTTTTATGGTAAGATGAAATTTACATATTAGATTATAAACTCTAGTAGTATTTCCTACATCTATTAGAGGAGAAATTGCTTGCAAACCTAAAAATCTATATAGAGATGGTTTTATATAGATGGCAAATAAGGTTGAAGATTGGGAATAGATGGAGGTTGGGTTAGACTACATAATGAGTGCATACGGACGATTCAACTGTATGGTATATGTTGGTGTTATCTCATAATGTTTTATCTCTTGACTCAACTAATCTTGTTACTATAATAATTTATTATGATTTGGCAGCATAAAGGTCCTTTGTAGAGGCCCGGTGGTAATCAAAGGACTCAAGCATTGAAATTTTCTCTTGTTATAAGAGTTGTTGATTCCATCTGGTTATGTTGGTAATGTTAATCCCAAAGTGGAGGATCTTAGTACTTATGCTATTCCTTTTGATAAAAAAAAAAATGTTGGTTATGAGAAGGAAAAGTTTATTTTCTTTAATCAAGTTTTAAATGATATCCTACAGTAAAGAGAGTGTTGAGGAAGGTAACACTAAGAGGATTTAGAAAGTATTTGGTGATTAAGAGTGTGCCGATTTGGAACAGTAAAAAGGTGATGTCATAGTTAGAGGTGCACATCAAGCCAAGTTGATCCTGAACCGCCAATTCACAGGACAATAATTAATTGAAACAAGCTCGGTCCTTACACATGAACCAGTAGTTCAAGAGTTGCTTCAAAGGCCCTTGAATCATGCATTTTTTTTTATTTTGTTTTTCAAATTGAATTTTTTATATTTTCATCAATTACTATTAATAATTTATCACTTATTTGCATATTTATAAATTTTTTTCCAAATAACTCTATTACTTTATGTAGACATATAGTAATGCAAAAATGGTTTGCTTGTATTTTCGATTGAAATTTTTTTCTATTTCGAAATAATTAATTTAAACTGCATGAAAATGATGGTGTTTTTTTTTATTTAAAAAAAATTGAAATTTGGGGGGCCTCGAACCAATAGCCAAATCACAGGTTCATAGGCTTTCAAAGTCAGCGATTTGTCAATCAACTCAAGCCCTTCCCCATTCGAGCTGGATCGATACCAATTTACGATTTGAAATCGACTCTTACACAAGTTTAGGCATATCTAGACATAAACTTGTCTAAGGGCTGATTTCGAGCCATAAACTAACTCGACCCAAATGGGGATAAACTCTTGGAGAACCGCCAACTTGACAAGTATTAAAACTAGTGCGTTGACCGATTTAGCCACCTGTTCAAGTCAGCTCAAACTTCAATTTAAAAAGAAAAACGAAACAAAACAAACACCATCATCCTTATGCAGTCTAAATCAATTATTTCGAAATGAAACAAAAAGTAAAAGTAAATCATTTACATATAACTTTATATTCGCATAAATTATTAATAGTAATTGACACAAATGTAATAAATTAAATTTGAAATAAAGAAAAAACATATTTTAAAAGTCTTCGAACCGACTCTTAACCTACTAATTTAAATATATTGATCCAAGCTCGTAGCCCTAAAAGTCAGACCTAATTTAATTAATTACTGATCAGTAAACTAACAGTTAAAGGATGGAAATTAGATTCAATACACACCTCAAGGTGAGCATGATTATTGAAGTACATAGGAAGATACGGATCATAGGGATATGCAAAACACTTGATTGCCTAAATATGGGCAGCAGGCAAAACTAAAGAGGAGTAGCTACATTTGTACGAGTGTACTCATAGATGTGCTAACCTACGCAAAATCAAGCTAGCGAGAATTTTTTTTCCTTTTTTTTTTTTTTTTGTCTTAAATTCACATGAGCTTATATCATGGAATAGTATTTAGTCAAAGAGATGGGTTTAGTGCTAATTTGCAACGTGGTCTTGCTCCTTTAAGATCTCCTTCTGCACAAAATGGACACATTTGTCCAAATTAAGATTGAAGTATTCAGAGACAATTTTTGTGATCGTTTCTTACTGTCCTTTAGCAAGATATTTATTATGCACATGGTTTAAAAGTCATGTGGGATAAACAAGATGGACGTTATCATTATCCAAATATGATGGGACGATATGCATCACTCCACTAAGATGATTACGATTCTTCATGATTGTTCCTAACTAATCACACTCGAAATTGTCGATTATCTTGCTAATCATGGGAAGGCCTACAACGAAAAGTCGTCAAGCTATTCCATAATAGTTATACACGTATAATGAAATTGCTATAACTATTCATGGACCTTCATTTTAATAAGAGATATTTTTTGACAATTATTTGTTGGCAATTTTGTCCTATAAATTTCGAACCCTGTTTTTTTTTTTTTTTCTGAAATTTATTTAGAAAATCCGAGTTGGTGATGAGGGAATTATTGGGTATAGGTAATCGCAAAATTCATTGAACTCCATATTATTTTGGAGACCCTTTTTGCATAGCTATTTAGAAAACTTTGTAAGGAGAAAAATTAGGAAAATTCTAAAAATATAACCTGTGATATGAAGTTTTTGTAAACACGTAATCTACCCTGTCTTTTAACAAACAGATGACCTATGCTTTGTTATTAATTCACTTTCTCCTTTTTTCTTATCGAGTTGTTCGACGGTCTTTGCCTATTCTTTAAATTATATCCAGAAAAAAAATAAAAATAAAAAAAGCCCTTCATAACCGTTTGATTCTTAGTTCTGAAACTCCATTATCTTATGAGGTTTACCACCACTTAATTTATAGTTGTTTTGCAAATGGTTAATTATAAATTTGGACTATTTTGAAATTATTTTCTCTGAAGTCTCCTATAATTAACTTCTTCTAAAAATACTGTTAATGAATAAAATTATAAGAAATAATATAATGTTATAATGCTGTCATATAATACAGTGAAAATATAGACAATCTCTTAACTTTACATAAAGCAACATAAGATAATCCATTTCCTTACCTTTGGTCTCTCCATAAAGCATTAGCGTTTTTTCTTCGAACTATATCTCTTGAACTGTCTTCTTCTCTCTTTTTTCTTTTCCTTTTTCCATGGAGCAGCTTTTTGAATTAAGCGCACTCGGTATTACATGATCTTCTTGGTTCCTCCATCTGCATGTAAAAAAAGTCAACTTATCTTTTTTTTTTTTTGTTTTTTTTTGACCGAACTCATCTTACTCTCAGTAAAAAAAGAAACAACGCTTTTTCTATTCTATTACGTCTACGGCAAATAAAAACAGCTGATATTTCAAACGGTCCTTCTCTCTCTCCCTCCTTTTGTTTTTTTTTTTTTTTTTTCTCTCTCTCTCTTCATTTTGTGGCATTTTTTTTATAATTTTTTATGAAATTTAGTTTGATATATTTAATAATATTATCTTATTAGATTAACTAATTGTGGACCAATATATTCCTTGACTAGCATTGTTGGTACTCAGTAAGTAAAATACAAATCCTGGACGGATACAGGACATAAATTTGCAAAAAAGGTCAAATTACAAAAAAAAAAAAAGAAAAAGAAATCAAAATGCAGCTCATATTTTTATAATTTTCTCGAGAAAAAATCGTATTTTGTAAAGAAAGCAATGTTCATGTGAAAATGAAATTGGTTGAATATATTTTTTGTGTCCTAGATGTTTTCAAATATGTGAGAATGAAGACATGAAAAATATTTTCACATTTATGAGAAGAAAACAGATTTAAAACGTAAAATAATAATAATAATAATATATAAGTTTCCTATTTTTTAAATGGAAAGGTGGTGGCATTTTTATCTACAAGTTGAACAATTTTTAATGGCATTTTTGTAGATTGATCGAATTGCCTCAAATGTATTGTGCAGATAAGTTAAAAACATTTTTAATGGCATCTTTTTATTATATGAATAAACAATTAAATTTACATGTCATGCCCTTTCTTTTCTCTTTCCTTCCTTTTATCTCCTCTACACCACATTTAAAACGCCTGAAATTCGAAGACCGTGACTGTCTACTGGACCCTTATATGTGGCAGGAACATACAAACTTGGAATTTGCTATTAAAATCCGTAAACTATACGCACTAAGCACATTTATATCTTTTTCTCCAAAATCTCATAATAATATATCAAATTGTAGATTTAGAAGAATAACCTAAAATTTCATAATTAGCATAATATTCTCCAAAGTATAAAATAAATATAGATTCAGTAATTCTTAGAAATCTAAACTAAATCCATATGTAGTTTGTAGTTGTCTGGAGCGTTTGCTTCATCACCACCCTCAATCTAGACGTTATGCCTAAGATAGTTATAATTACTGGTTTTATGTAAATTATTTCCACCCAAAATAAAATGTTTAAGCCGCGAAGCCTTGATACTGAGAAAAATACGTTACACAAGCATATGACAAACTAATGTATCTTAAACAAAAATTCACCAGTGCACAAGCATCCCAAAGAACAGAAATAAATTCAATTAATTATTTTATTTTATTTTAAGTGAAGTCAACAAGTATAAGAAAACAGTATCTCGTACAAAACTAGAGTACATGAATCAAAATTTGCATTCTCCGATCCATAGAGTCCTTACCATTGGTGTAACCTCTTAAACATATCGACAACCTACCTACCTACCGACACATGATGCCATTTCACGAAAGCCCGACATCCAATCCTTGGCCTGCTTATTTGATTGGGTATGGTTTTAACATAAGAACAAGCATCGAATATAATTTAGAATAAAAAAGCTATTAAGTAATTATCTAATTTTACACATACAAAAACCAAGCGGTAGTAACTAACTTACCTTGAATGACTTACTAACTCGTAATTAATTTTGAATTTGACGAAAACACTCTAGTTATTCAAAAAAATGAACAATTAATACTTTGATTAGACTAAGAGATAATGTTCCTAACTCTAAAATCCCAAAATAATCTAAGCCGGTTAGCCACGGATGACAATTTAACAAATAGAATCCCATTCTAAAAGTAAAGTGATCAACCGCTTTTTCGATCTAATCATTTTCATTTTCCCCTAGCATTGATGTGGTCGACCTAATTAATATCCATTTGAGCATATTATTATGTGCTTGACCACTTTTTAACGCAATCAACTACTTTGGCTCTTGCTCCCAATTTTTTCACTTCTCTTGTCAAGTACTTGTCTTCGAGCATCGCCAGTTGAATTCTTAACCTCTAAATCCATTCTCCGACACCTCATCCAATTTACAATCACCCAAAGAACAATTAACTGCAAAATTAGTTACTCGAATTTTCTCTTAAAAACATTTTGTGATTTATCCTCAATTTCCATGATCTTCACTTATTCACAAAGTATGTCAATAGTTTGTAATTTGAGTTCTAGAGTTTAAGGTTCTTAGTTTACTACGGAATGCAATGGAAATTGACAAAATTCTCCGGACCACAAAACTCCTCTCATCAATTTCATGGTATACATCCTATATTTCTCTTTTTTTATTTCATTAAATGAAACATCATATAGAAACACAACTTAAAACCCTTTCTATCTTGAATAATCTATCCATATTATAAAATCGTGGTTGTGCTATTACTGTAGGGTAAGAATACTGGTGATGCCTCAAGGCAGAGAAGTAAGAGACATTTAGGTTTAGGAATGTACTAAAGAGACCAATGTTTTAGTCCTATATAACAAGAAATAGGTGCTAATTTACCATATTACCCCTGCCTCTAAAATATTATCTGGGGTATTTTAATATTTTTAGCATTTAAATAATTTTTATTTGAAAAATAAAAACTAAAAAGCAAGCACCAAAGTTTTGAAATTTTTCTTAAAAATCCTGATAACTTATTAAAACCAAATAGCTTTTTTAACATTTATGTATTTTTCTTCCCATTATTTACCTTAACAATTTGTCATTGCAAAATGCTCACATGTAACATAACTCCAAGTAATGCTATGCATTTTCCTTGGTTCATTATAGCTTATTTAACTATCTCTATATAAATCAAAGGACTAATGGTTAAATGAAAGTACATACGAGAGGTAAGCAAGTATAGGATAGATAGGATATAAGATTCTACTTGTATCTTATCATGTACTTACATGTTTTTAAACTTTATTAATTATACTCTACTCTATAACACTCTAAAACCATCTCGTAGTATCCTGTAGAACCTATAAATCTTTTATCCTTATAAATTTTAATATAGCTAGTTTCTATTTATTTTCCTTCTCTTCCAATTTCTTTCACTCATTTTTCTTTTTAATAATTTTCTTCATCAATCATTATTATACAAATATATCAATTTAAATAAAATCTCAGTCTCAACTTTAAATATTAAATAAATAATTATAAATTGGACTCATTTGGGAGGCTAACTTATTTTGGTAATAATAATATTCCTATATTACAAATTATAATTTCTTAATTCATAGTCAGCATCCATAAAAATGCATCATGCATTACAATTAGTAAATCCTAATCTATTAATTAAAATTTTTTCAAACCTAGTATAAACTCTAATCTTGGATAAGGGAAAATGGTATAAACACTAATTTAGAATAAATCTTAACTTGAACAACATTATATAAATTTATTATGAAGTATTTTTCAAATCTAATATAAAGAAATTATTGCATCAAAAGAAAATAAGTTAATAATAGACCTTATTTAGGTGACTTCATGCAGATTCTTTCTTTTTTAACTTTAGTAAAGTTAAACATAATAAATAAGGAAGATGGAGTAGAAAAATAAAATGCAATAAAGAAAATGTTAAGAGAGAAAAGACTAACATGATGACATCAAGTTTAGCCTAGGGTTTCTTATAGGCTGTGTTTTGTTATTTTTTTAAGTTTATACAAATGGAAAGATATTCTTTTTTATTTATTAACTTTATTTAATTATTATTATAAAGTAGATACAAGGTATCTTAGAATCTATACCCCATATACTTCACAATACAAGTTACAAAGTAGGTATAAGGTACCTTGACTACATATCCATATCCAACCCTATAAGTATAGGTTTTGGGAAATTATTATTTAAAATCTATCCTATGACCATAAACACTTACTTATAACTTATTCGATTAAGTAGGGTTTAGGTGAATACTCTGTACAATAGGGCTATCTACTTATTCTTAGTACGTATTCAAAATTCCTTTATGTTTAAGGACATTAAAATAAGAATCAAATGACTTTGGCTTAAAAACTACGTGTAAGCCCCACAATCAGTTACTCGAGGTTGGGTTCATAGAATTTGGGATGATCGAGCAAATTGTGCAATCCAGCTTAAATTTTACGATGAAGCTATAATTATTAGTAAAAGTGATCCTATAAGTTTAAATTTAGAAAAATAAATAATAAAATGATTAATTAATATAATATTGAATTTTATGAAAAATATCTGTTATTTATCGAAAATACTTAGAACGAACTCCAATAACTAACAAATCAATAGAGACAAATTATATACATACTAAAATTTATAAAATAATTTAAATAATATTTAGGAATATTTATTTATACTACATATGAATTTATA
Source organism: Lumnitzera racemosa (assembly GCA_024138005.1). Classification (NCBI taxonomy): domain Eukaryota; kingdom Viridiplantae; phylum Streptophyta; class Magnoliopsida; order Myrtales; family Combretaceae; genus Lumnitzera; species Lumnitzera racemosa. The sequence goes on from JAMXBC010000012.1 coordinate 81,596,567, forward strand.
TGTAGGTAGAAATATACGAATTTACTTAAAATACGCAAAATATGTCAAAATAATACTAATTAATTAAATAAAATTTATAAAGAAATTAGAAAAAGTGTGGAAAGGTTTGGATTGTGGTCATAGCAAGCTAGAATTGAAGAAATAAAAACAACTAATTAAATTAAAACAAATAAAAAGTAAAGTGGAAGAAGATAAATGACAAATGTAAAGTAAAATTTAGAAGAAAAAAATTAAAGCAGCCTTATAAATACCCTAGACTTCAACAAAAACTCATTTGGTTAGTTATAAAGCAAAGAAAAATAAAGAGAGACCAGAAAGAGTGAGTTGAATAATTTTACAAAAAAATAACAAAATCTAGTGCAAATAGGGACTATAAGGTAAACTAACACCCGACGGCAACTTGAAAGTGGACGGCCACCACCACCATACGGTGGTTGCAGCGCCCAAGCTAGCCGATAAGGCCTTAGTGGTCGAAGCCACTAATTTCGGTAAATCCGATCTTCCTTTTGATTTTACATATTTTGTTAAAAATACTAAATATACTTAGAAAATTGTGAAATTTAGTATTCTAAAGTATTTTTGTATGTAGTTTTAAAATATTATTTTGATAAAAATATGTCTCATGATATATGGTATTTAAGAAATTTTGCAAAATCAAACATGTTTTGAGTTAGAAATAAATAAGTTTGGGAGTGTAGTTATGGACTTAAAATTTTTGTGTAGACTATTTAGGTAATATAAAATAGTATCATAAAGCCTTTTTTCAAAGATTAATTTTTCAAATTTTTATATAATTTTTAGGCCTTAAAATGAAGTATAAAATGGGTAATTTAAGGTTAATTAAATAACTAAATTGGTAATTACTGATTTAATACATAATTATATATTTTAGGATATTGAAATCTAATGGAGTATGCTATTTATAGCATTTAGAGTATTAGATGTTGCCATCACCCTAAGGGAAGCTTAGTAGAATTGCTTAAAATTTTTATATTACATGTGAATTGGCAATTCAAAAATTAGAAACTGTAAGATTTTAAACAATTAATCACTAAGGTTTTCGATTTTTAATTAATTAACTTACAATAAAATATAAATGACTGTAAATATCCAATATTCCACAGTCTACCAGAACTGTATAGAATCGATATCCCCCTACCAAATGCTAAAATAAGGTGGTAAAGTTTTAAAACTTAAACTTACGCAAGTTATAAAATCTCAATATAGTATTAATAATTATATATAATAATTAAAACAAAATATACAATTTGTTCTTAGATTCTAACTTCTATATATCTTTTCGCTAGTACTTAACACTCAGTTCTTAACCTGTGCTCAATTTTCTAGCAACCTACAGGAGAAAACTATTGGAGAGTAAGTTATAAAAACTTAATGAGATATCTCTCACATTATACTAGCAAGCAAGTTATCAAATAGTTTATTAACAAACATATAAATGCATAAACAAGCAGTATTCCAAACAATATATATGCAGTTAACTGATGCTACATATATCCGATTTAGCGTCATCCAAAGTAAAGGTTGGATATACATCGGCACCAATCACAACCGGGCTGTAGCACTTGGGGTTATTAACCATAAATTTAAATTCCGCATTTTATGTAATACATTTTTATTTTAAAGAAATCTAGTAATACACAGAATCTCAAGTCTAGCGATGAGGTGACTTTTGCAGTCCATACTCACTCCCTATAGCGGTGGTCCCTAGACACAACCCCCAACTACCCACGATTAGTGTCTTTGACGTCAAAATAAGTATAAAATCATTAGGAATACTCACTTAATCATTAAATCTATTGACGACTATAATCGTCCACTTGGTCAGTTAGTATTTATATCGGAATCACCTAACATTTAGGAAATATGAAAAGTAATGAGTATTTAAGTGGAATAACTAAGTTACTTATATATTTGGTACTATTTACTTAAATTAGTTATCTATTCTTATGAAATGCTTGGTTCGAGCTTTCTCATTAATCATATATAATTTTTTCAATTAAACTCTAATTTTTATCATTTTCAGATGTACAATTTCATAACGTGGTTCGTTTTGAACATTGCAAATAACATTTTCTATTATGCCATAAAAATATTATGGAATTCATTATTTTGACTTAAATAATTATAAAATATTATTTTAAGCTTGTTTTTGTATTTTTTTATTTAATAAATATCTAAAGCTTATATTTTGAAATTTTCTTATTTTTAAGTTCTTTTTATCATAATTTGTGTATTTCATTATTTTTAAGGTTTAAAACTTATTTAATTCATTTTTTCTATTTTAATAATTTTATAATTAATTAATTATTTTTTTAATTATTTTTTATTACCAATTTAATTAAATTTAGCTAAGTGATGATGTGGCAATATAAGGAAATACCACATGTCACTCTTGAATTTTCTTATTTTCTTCCACATTCTCTTATTTTTGTATTTTACGTCATATATATATAATAATATTTACTATTATATTTTACTAAATTTTATAAATTAGTTATTTCTTATAATCTTTTTTAAAGTTACAATATATATGTATATGTACTCTTATTTACTAAATTACTTTATTTATTAAATTAATATTATAGTATATTGTGTATATACGATTCAAATATACTTATATTTCTACATATATCATACTATTCATATACGTATTTTTATACTATAATATACTTATATAATACAATAACATAACCTTAAATATATTATATATACTATACGTATGGGTCTATATATACACATGTAATTGTATTTTATACATATACAAACATATACGATTATATTACATATATATATACTAAAATACTTTATATAAGTAGTATTATACATAAATACATATACATATACATCACGTTCATGGTATATATATATATATATATAATCTATATAATAAAAATACACTATATATACAATACAACATACACATATACATACCTAATATATATACACTTTATTATATTTATACTATACTATACTAGTATTTTGTATTTTATAATTATATATACATATTTCGGTTACATATATATATATATAAACACACACATATTATATATGTTATTGTTTATACCAACATATATATTACATAATAAGAATACAAACTATATATATATATATATATATATATATACTATACTATACTATGCATGCATACATGTGTTTCTATGTACATAAACATAACTAACTATTTGTAGAAATTATTATAACATGTATAATGTACATGTGAATACACCTTACTATCTATACATATATATGAACATCCATATACAAATAAATACTAAAATTACACATTTAATTCTAAAAGACATGAATGTAAAAGAATATATAGAAATAATTATTACAAAATACATAATAATATACATAATAAATACCATACTTTTGGAATGCTCTTGAATTAAAATCCTCGATCTTCTTCTTAGTTGTCTTGTTGAATTTCAAAAATCAAAAGAGGGAAGGTAGATGCTTCATGGATTGGAAAATGGCAAGAAATGTGTGTGACTTTGTTTGTGCTTTGAAAATAAAAGTGTATGTGTTTGTGTGTGTGTGTGTGTGTTTTTAAACTCAAACAAACTTGAATGGTAAGAGGAGGAGAAGAAAATAAAGTAAAAGAAAACAAAAGCAAGATGAGTAATTAATGAGATAAGACATAGCTTTTATCTCTTTTTGTTTTCATTACATTAATAACACATATAGAAAACAATGGAACTCCACATGTCCACTAAAATTCTCTAGAAAGTATGGGACGTAGCCAACAAAAGGGAAAAAGTTGGAGGGGAAAGGAAAAAAAAAAAAGAAAGAAAAAAGAAAGGAAAGAGAAGGAAAAGAAAAATAAAAATATTAGATTTTTCTAAATAAAAAAAATATAATTTTAGTATTTATAAAATAATACTGAAATTTTATAAAAATTTATTAATTTAATTGTTACCTGTTATGTTTATAATATTAATGAGTTATTTCAATGTGTTTGTTAACAATTTTATACAATTACGCGTATTAGCCGATACTTATATTCAACTAAGGTTTTATTACTATTAGATTATATTAATTCATTTTATAAGTTTAAAGTTATAGTTTTAGAGTTTTTATTAAATTTGAGTTTGATTTCGGGTATTTACATGTATATAAAATTTAGGATTTTCATATACAATTTAAGTTTTAATCAGAATTATAAGATTTTTATTACTTATATTATATGTAAATTTATAATTTAATAAATTTTCTATCTTGCTCGGTTTTATCGTCTTATGAAGTTATCTATAGTATTAAAGTTCAATTCTACTCATAATTAACTAAATTCGTGGGGTTTACAAATGTAATTATTAGGATATTACGTAATAAATATGTAATAAGTAAAAATAATAATTTTTAAATTAATTTTGTAATTTAGGATGATCAGGTATAAGATCTAATTTGAAATGAATTTAGATATCTTGAAGTGTTAGTTAATGGAGGGAGATAATAATTGAAGTGATAGAAATATTAAATGTGTATATTATGTACATATTAGATAATAATGTATAATATGTAAGTATAAGAAATTGATGAGTATAATAATATTAGGTTAAAATTGATATTATACCAATAATAAAAATATGTAATAAATCTAGTAGGAAACTTAAATTAGGGTAATTATATGAAAAATATAAAATTTTCTCACATCAGGACTAAATTTGATAGTTAAATTAAGATTAAGACGTATCATGCGAACTAGAACATTGGTTAAGACTAAAAAACGATATTTAGGATATATGAAATTATGTGATTAATTTCATATTATGGGTCAAATGATTTTCTAGGATGTACGTATAAAATCCTTAAGTGAAAATTGAGTTAAAAATCTAATTTACAAATCTAAGTGAAAACTAAATTAAAACTCAACCTAAAGTAGGAATAATTGTAAAAGAATTTTAAAATTTTGGATAATTAGGTATATTGAATCCTAAACTAAAGATAACATAAAAATACTACAAAATAAAGTTTATATAAGATAGTTATATATATACTAAAACAAAATTTGTAATATAAGGATTTTTCGTGATAACCGATACAAATCGCACCAAGAGTGAGCAAACGGGGAGTTTAGATAAATTGAGATTAATACATTACTATATTTCAGAGTACTAATTTATAGTGCTCAGACGTTTAAAATTGTACCTGACTATGCTTATAGATAGTTGATTATGCGCATGTACTTGTTCTCAGCTGTAGAGATGATTCTAATTGCTACTTTGGCTTGTATTTACGTAATATGTTTAAAATGATTGAACATCTTAAACCGGATTTAACTGAATATTTAACTCGTAAATTGAAATTAGATTTGCATAGCAACCCATTAAGGAGAATATTAAGATTCTCTAATCAAACACCAACCATTTTGAAAATGGTAGTATTGGATAACATAATTGACCCTTCTCCATCCTTATTCGAACTAATTGACAAGTGAAGAGGTTGTAACAAGGGTAAAGTTAATAGTTTAAAGCTAGTTGCGGGATGAATGGTGTCTCCATTGCACAAGCCTAGGTTTGGTTGTGAGCTATTGCATTAATAGAAACTCTTCAACTCAGATTAGAGTAGGTGCAATTTCTCCAATCTCATGATAGGCCAGATAACGTCGTACGATGACATTTACTTGAACATGCATTACATCTAACTAATTTGGTTGATAACTCTGTTTATATTTACTATATAATTTTAAGTTTCCATCCCAACTCACTAAACCATAATTACTTAGACGTTGTGGATAGGTGTTAGTAAGGAAGCGGCTTATAATTATCCTAAAGTTACAACTGCTAAATCCTAAGAGAGTGAAGATATAAAATTGAGGATATAATACACTTACAAGTTGGAATTTTATCTTTAAAGTTCTTATGTATTTCTCAAGCAAATTATATTTAGATTACTAAATTTTGTATTATACTCAGATTATGTTAGAATAAGTATGTATTCCCTATAATTTCATAGGTAAAGAACATATTTATTTATGAACTATTTACTTCAAAGTAAGTTAGTTGCAGATGTTATGTGTAAATTAGGTTTAAGATGATGGTTGTTGTAAGCCCCAAAGGTCAGCCAAATAACCGTAGGATTGAATTTAGAACCCAAGGTTTAGGGCGATCGGCTAAAGGATCCGATCACACCCAAATTATAAACTATTGAGAGAAATATTAGTAAAAATGACCCCGTAAACTTAAATTTGAGAAAATAAATAGCAAAATAGGAGACTATAAAATTTTCAAATTTTAAGCATAATAACTGCTAATTACCGAAAAGGCAAAAAGTGTAATATAATAACCAATAAATTATTAGAGATAGATTATATATATACTAAAAATTTTAGAATGACCAAAATAATATTTAGGAATGTTCACGTATACCCTACATGTATTTACGTGTAGATAAAAATACGCATAATTACTAAAATTGGCCGAAAACTAAGCAAATAATTAAAGAAAAATATAAAATAATTATGGAAAAATAAGAAAAAATCAGAAGATGATAAGATGAATCAAGATAAGGTCGTGGCAGGTCCAAAGCTGCAAAATAAAAATTAGCCAATAAAAATTGAACAACACAAAAGCCAAAAATTAAGGAATTTGGACAAAGTCTTGTCAAATTAATGCATATTAATTACAGCAAATGTCTATAAATAGGGAAAAAAATTTACAGAGCTCATTTGGACAATTTGGAAAGTGAGAAAATTAGGGAGAGCCGAAAATTCGAGAGAAAATCCAGAAAATAAAAAAAAAAGAAAAACTGTGCAGTTAAGGGTTTTAAAAGGAACCCACACCAGAAGAGGAGCTGGAAGTGGACGGCCACCACCGCCACACGGTGGTGGCAGCGCCCATTCCGGCCGACAAGGCCATGGCGGCCCGCAATGGCCAGAGCCACCCAAACCGGTGAGTCCAAATTCTAGTCCGATTCTTGTGAAATTTTGTAAAAATAGTAAATATAATTATAAAATTATTAATTTTGTTATTCTGGGATATTTTTGTATGTAGTTTGTAGGAAAAATATTATTTTGATGAAAACATGCCCCGTAATATATGGTCCTTAAGAAATCATGCAAAACCGAGCACATTTCGGTTTAGAAATAAATGACCTTAGGAGTGTAGTTTGGAGCTCAATTTTTTTCTGTAGGATGCTCATGTGATATAGAACAGTGCTATGAAGTCATTTTTTTAAATTTAATTTTCGAAATTTTTAAGTTAATTTTTAGCCCTAAAATGATGGAAAAATTGAGTAATTGGGAGTTAATTAGGTGATTAGGATATTAATTACTGATTTAGATAGTAATTAGATGTTTAGGGATGTTAATCTCTGATGTGGAAACCTGATCCTAGTGTATGGAGTGTTAAGTATAAGTAATGAAGGTGTTATGTGGTAAATGTAGAAAATTAGGAATATGTAGAATTAAAAATTAATAAATATGGAAAATTAGGTTTAATTAGATAATGGAATAATAAAAATCAGAACATAACAAATCTGAAACAAAATTCAATTTTAGGTAATTATATGAAAAATATAAAAATTTCTCACAACATAAGTAAATTCGGTACACTAATACGGATTTAAGTGTACCGGATGGAATAAAATGCGGACTAGGGGTAGTGATCGTATTTAGGGTATCTGGAAATAATGTGGATAGTTTCACATTATGAGTTAAAACAAATTTCTAAGATCCGGGTACAAAACAATATCTAGAAATTGAACTAGAATCTAATTTAGAAATCGATGCGGAACCCGAACCTAAACCCAAACCTAAAATAATTATAAAAGACTTAATACCTAGATAATTAGGCAAAGTAAACCTTAAACAAAACCTAACAATAAGCGTTATAGGATAAGATGAACTTATAATATTATATAGACATCGTGCAGGTGCTGGCTAAGAAGCGGCAACAACTACTCTGAAGCTAGCAACTGCTGGATCCTGGGGAGTGAGGAAAAACATTGAAGAATCAAAACATGTTTTACTTTTCATTTCTGATTAATGTAATAACTGAATTATAGTGACTATATATAACTTTTCTCACTTTCTTAAATGATTTGTTTAAATTACAAATTGTCTACTTCAAAGCGGGTTAGTCGTGGACGCCTTGTGTAGATCAGGTCTAAGATAGCGGTTGTAAGGCCAACTTCTATCTTAGGGCGGTTTACACGGCGGGGGCTGTTACGACTCTACCGCTTCGGGGCGTGACAGTTGTATAGTGGCTTCTATCTTAGAATGGTTTGTACGATGAGAATGTTACAACTATGCTATTTCTGGGCGTGACACTATGAAGTTAGATAGGTATAGATCAATCGCAACTTCTAGGAGAGATCTATATGGGAAAAGATAGTGTTGACATGGGAAATACAAAGAAGAAAACCATGTAAACGTAAGTTGACTAGAATTTTTATATAGAATGAAAATTGATTAACATTTATTCATTATATGTGTAAGATAAGAACAAATACTATAAAAAGAAAAAGAAGGAGAAGAAAATAGAAAAAAAAAAAAAAAACAAAATATCATCTTGGGGCATGAAAATATTACCCCAAAGAAACAATGGGAAAGTATAAAGATATTGCATTGCAAAAAAGGAAAAAAAAAAGAAAAAGAAAAAGAAAGAACTTTTGGCCTTTGAAAGCTTATTTATAGGATTGTTTGCAAAGCCATTAGGCATTGAAAGCTTATCTACATAAGCATTTGGCTTGAAAGAATTTAAAGAGCTTTCATCTCATTTATTGATTGCTAGAAGAGATCTAATGGTTTTCATATGCAACTCATCTATCAATCAATCTATAAAGTTATAGTTGAGATTAAGTAGTAATATCCATAAACAAAGGCCTCCTCCTCCTCGTTTGCAATTTTGCAAATTAAGAGAAGCCCCATTGTATTGCTAAAATTAGTATGTGCAAGATGAAATGAATAATTAATGAAACAAAGAACAATTAAGAAACTCTAAGAATTGTCACACATATCCCTTTTCCACTAGGGTATTCCTCTTCAGATGTCTCTTTCTAATCCTATTGCTCCACATAACATTAGATTAAGACTTCTCAAGGTTATTCTACACATGGCATGCATGTGATTAACCATCTATAGTATATCCTAATACAATACTTATTGTTTCATTAGATACTCATAAAGCACCTTATAGAAGTGCATCATGCTTTAGCAAGCTTATAGAATTCATATGGTAACCAATGGACAAAAGGGGAGAAAAACTAAAGTTTCAAACTTATCTCTGATAGCACCATAGATGATAGAGAAGAATAGTTAGAATTTCATATTAAGAAATAGAAATTCCATCTAGGGTTACCTAGTATCTCATTGTATTCAAGAGTTGGGTTGCTTTAAGCTGTAAACTAGTTAGGCTCAGAATCACATAGGCTTACAAGCTAAACAATTCACTCCCCATAAAATGTAGTATCTAATGTAGGAGAAAGATTTTAATCAAAAGAATTTCATGAGAAAAAACATTGAACTAGAATTTGGCTTAACTTCACAAATAATGAATAACTTCTTAAGTGTTTCCTTGCATGATGGTTAAGATGAAGGAAAGGGGAGGGAAAGAATTGGCATGGAAGGAAATAGGGGGGAAATAGTTCGATATCTTTATTTGATGTAGGAGGGAAAATAAAAAGGAAGGAAAATGGAATGATTTATTTCTATCGGCCCCGCTTGTTCGCAATTCAAAATTGAAGAGAGAGAATGGGGAAAATGGAGTAAGACATTGCAATTACCAATAAATCCCCTCCCCTTTTCCTTTACTAACTTTTCCTTCTTGGCATTATTTTAATAGGTATTTTGGTAATTTTCAGTTATACTTTTTTAGTCTTTAACAATTATTACTAGTCACTTAGTTTTCTTTTCCTCAACTATCAAAACATATTAAAAAGTATCAAATATTCTAATAATTCCTTCCATTGATATTCTTTTCTTTCCCTCCACATTTCTTTCCTCACGGTAAACAAAGTGTTAAGCTTTTGTATCAAACGGTTAGAAGCAATCATCCTGATTCGCAAGATGAACGAGAAAATCGAGCTTATTCAAAGAAAAGCAAATTGTGCGGTGAAGTTAGTTGGCAAAGCATAATCGCATCAACGGCGAGACTGAATTTCTTTTCAAACAAAGATTGACTTTAGTACCTTGAGAGTTAGTCCGTCTTATTATGCTAATATTCTATTGTTAATGTCTGTTTTTAATAAAATTTGTGAAGGGTCGCTTTTTTACCTAAAATTTCGGGCTTTGTCAAAAGCTAAAGAAAAAATCGATAAACAATGAATTCTGAATCGGAACAAATCGTAAATCCAGTTTTGGTGCCTTTTGATTCCAACTTGTTTCTAATAGGTTCCGAATATTCTACTAGTTCTTGTAGCAAATGATAATTTTTCAAGTAAATGCTTTAACCTAGAGTCAAGGAAAAAGGTTTGGACAAATCTCGGAGCGTGTATCACTGATCATCCCTTTTTTACTTTTTATTTTATTTTTTTCTTTTATAGTAATTGATATTTCAACAGAAATTTAGGTTAAAATATTGACTCCAGTAATGAATGCTTCTCGTGGGGATTATTGTTTCATGCAATAATGATGGTAACTAATTAATGCCCAGCTGCAGTATAAGTAATCGTGATGTTATTTTCCGGTGTACACTTGCTTGTAATCTTATGCATGAACTGATACTTACCTCACAACAACTTGCCCATTTGCATCGTGGCTCAAATCTAAACACACCTAGATCCCTAGCTTCACGTGCAACGTGTTAAAATTACCTTCTTCCTTTTAATATTTTCATTTATATATATATATATATATCTATATATATAACGCTATTTTATAATAAAAAAAAATATTCAGGTATAATATGGAAAATGGAATGATTTATTTCTCTCTTGCCCTCGTAAATTTTCCGATCCCCCACTCACTCACTCTCTCTCTCTCTCAATACTCAATCTCTTCGTATGTCTCATAAGCGAAATACGATATACATATATGTGTGTATGTATGTATGTATATATATATATATATATATGTATGTATATAGGATTGGCTATCTATTAGATTTCTGCTATTAAACAAGGCATATTTCTTGAAAATCAGCCTTTCACGATTGCTTGAATCAAAATTGGTACTCTTTGGGATTCCACATCACCTATTGTGTTGACTATTGTTAGTTAAACAATATTAGTGCAAATGATAGGTTTCCCACTCCACTAGTTGAAGGTTTGTTAAATGAATTACATGGCTCATGCTACTTGAGCAAGATCTAAGATTGAGATATCACTAAATACGTTATGTATTATAGTGTGTACACAAGAACTCTTGGAAGACTCACAAAGGGAATATAAATTCCTAGTTATGTGGTTTAGCCTGAAAAATGCCCCTTCAATTTTTCAAGGATTGATAAATTCAATTTTTAAATCGTATTTGGTCAATTCATATTAGTTTTCTTTGATAATATATTAATTTATAGTGCTAATACCAATGATCCTTGTGGCATGTATTTGAAATTTTGAAGAAATAATAGCTTTACTTAGCAATTATATTTTTGGTGCCATCAAATAAGAGTATTATGGTAACATTATAAGTGGAAAGGGGCTTGTCATACCCTATGTGATTAGGTCAAGTGGTTGAAAAATGATCCTTTAAATTTAGTATCGCTATTGGTTATTTTTAGTCTGAAGTGTTATAAATGATATTAGAACCCCCTCTACTAATAAGTGGACAATTTAAAAGATTGTTTTAACTCAATTTAGAGATAAGGTTCGAAAAGAAAAAAAAAGTATTACTAATATGTGACTTCTGACATGCTTCCTAAGATGACCTATAGATTGAAGGTGATATAAATGAACTAAATCATATACTGAAAAGCGAGAAGTACTAGGCCTATCATAAGGTCTCTCAATGAAAACATCACTTATTGGCATGATTATTGACCTTATAATGTTTATTGGTATGGCTATGGGATATTTCTAACCTAGGGTATTATAAGGATAGCAATGGAACCTAAAAAAGTTGAAGTGGTGCTACAATGGCCTATTCCACAAACACTTAAAAATATTTAAAAATAGGAAATGAATCCTCTAAAGTACTTAAGGTAGAGTTACAAATTCAATTGTTGAGATTGGCTCGATTTTTGAATTATCAATTGATATCATCATATTGTTATCTTTTTCCTTATAATATTAACCATTGATTACACATATTTATATTTTAAGGAAATAATCTTAGAAAATTTTACAAAGATAACTTTGGAAGATCTAAATCCATGAAAATATAATTGAATGATTGGTTTCCAACTTTTCAAAGCATATTAAATTCGTTAATTGAACTCTTCAACTTCAATATTTTGCTATTATTGCCAAGATTAACAAAACCAAGATGTTATATCATATACAGCTCTTCATAAAGAATTTCATTTAAGACAATTGTTTTGACGATTTTTCATAACTCATATGCTTTGTTCACTTAGGGGGAATTAGAATTCAATTCTCCACTTATTTATTATTATAGCATTTACTTGGTTTTTTATCTCCGAATTGCAATTCCTTTTAGGAATCTTTATTGCATAAAATCAAATAATAGGGATTCCTTGACTGAACCAAAGAATTACAATTTCTCACAAAATTTTACATTTTTTTCCAAAAATAATCTTATATCAATTTAACAATGACCATCACCACCACCATCACCACCACCACCATTGCCATTGCCATTACCGACTATTACTACTATCACTATCGCTGCTGCTGCCGCTGCCATTGCCACTGTCACTACCGCTACAACAACCACCATCATCGCTACCAACACTATTACCATTATACTGTTACTGCTACCATCACTTTACTACCATTACTACCATCGCCAGCGTTACTACTATCGCCAGCTTCGCTACCACCGCCAGTGTCGCTACCACCATAATCGTCATCGTTGCTATTGCCGCCACCGCCACCGCCGCTGCCGCAGCCACCGCTACCGCCATTACCTCTGACCATCACTATCATCACGACCACTACTATTATCACCACCATCGCAAGTAACTCCATCCTCCCTCCAAGTAACTACTCCAGCCACCACCACCACCATCAACCACCGCCACTGCCACCGCCACCGCCATCATCATCGCTTGTCATACCCCGAATAGGAAAAGTTATAACAGTTCCGCCGTGTAAACTAACTTAAGATAAAAAAACTGATCTCACAGCTGTTATTGTAGATACTATTCACACAAAGCATACACAACTTAACCAGCTTGAAACATCTGTTTTGACACCTATTAATAACCAAACCTATGGTAAAACTTTACAAAATACCTATTCTATACAACTTGTTGTCTAGTATCACAATAGTATTTATACAAACGTTTTACATCTAAAATTAAAGTTTACAATCAGAGTTTATTAAAAAAAGCTACAGGTTTGCAAACTATTTACATAAGTTAGGAAACTAGTGGGCGTCCCAGAGAATTCCTAGTTAGTTTCCTCAAAAACTAAAAAAAAAAAAAAGTAAAAAACCTAGGTTCAGTTGATTCTTTGTTTCTCACTTTCCTAAACAGCAGTACACTAACTTGAGAATGGTGGTATCAGAATATCTTGACCTTACTTGGCACCTACAAAAGAGTCTATAAGGATATGAGCATAACTAGCTCAGTAAGTAAGACGGAGTCAAAAGAGTACTATACAATCATAAGTAAGGTTATTTGTGATGATGAGATACAAGGCAATTAATCAAATGAAACATTGCACAATATTATCCGGCCCACTATAAGGTTAGAGAAATTACATCCAATCTAACCCGAATTAAAGAGTTTCATCGCGACTCAAGTCAGACTAAACTCGAGCTTGTGTAGTGGAGAACACCCTCCTCCCATAACCGCTTTTGAACAACGGCCTCCACCTTTGCCACAACCTCTTCACTTGCCATTTAATTCGACTAAGATGGGAAAATGACCATTTCAACTATTCTCATCGAAAGAAGTTAATATTTGGCCTGACACTCTTAATCATTTCCCTTAGTGGGTGTGATATATGTCCGATTTCATTTTAGTCGAATAGATTTTAGTTTTAATCAAGGGTGACCAAATAAGTTCATACAGTACAAAAATAATGCAAACATACAGAATAGCACACCAACAAGTTCAACTCTTGTCACAACTAAGTATCATACACACATACGGTATACGCACAATCAACTAACTACAAACATAGTCAAAAATACTCTTGAGTCTTCAGATACTTTAAAATAGTATCCCAACAAGCGATGAAGTCACAATTCCAACTTACTTGTTTAGACGCTCATTACTGCTGACTCGAGTCATCAACTGTTTTTGTATTAGAAGATCCTATTTATATAAAGGACCCAAATTCAGTTTTCATAATAATTACAAAAATATTAGGATTTAATCTAAAATGAATATATATATATATATTATTTCCATAATATATAGTTATATTATCATTATATATCAAATTAAGTTATTAACTGTTGATACCGTACATCATTTATACAATTACGTATTATATATCGTTTTGATCGTATTGAAACATACTTTTAATTTATTAAATCACATTTTAATTCCGGTATAGTTATCGAAATACATACATTTTAAAATATGATAAAGCTATAGGTTATATTACTTAAGGTTGTCTAATTTTAATAAAATTAGTATCGTTAGGTTCTTATAGACCTAACAATATGTTTTGTGAGTTTTGTTCCTAAAGACAACTTTTAATAGGTAATTCTAATTTTTAATACAATTATACGTGTCCATAAAAATATTATCTTATTATACACAATTTATATTATTAAATTATATTTCACCTAATTTGTTCATATATCCTTACAATATAAGTAATATCCAACCCTAATATATCTAGAGTGTATCCCAATAAAAAAATATCCATAAATATAGTAAAAGTATTAATTTTATCCCAACTAATCAGTAATCACGCACATAGTTTTTATTTAACTATTTAATTCCTTTTAACTTATTATTATTAAAAATATGCTTCACTAATAGTTTAAGTCATTTTATTAGGTAAATTCATAATAAATAGCTCAGATTACCAAATAATTCCCCCAAAATTTCTATAAAGTCTTAAAAATATGGGAAATTCAGTTATCACTTCATTTAAAGCTTTTGACCTATCGCCTATATATTCATATTTACGATTTTACTCCTAAATAATCTTAAATTACTCAATTATGATTCTTTTTACACCAAATTAATTTCAATCTAAACCAACATTATTATTATTCACTAGAGATTAGTACATGTCCATTTCATCAATTAATTTCATAATTTCCTATTTAATCCATAATTTCAGCCTATTTTCAAGCTATTATTAAGTCAAAAAATGCAATAAATATTAAAAATATTCAAATCAAAATTCAGGCTACATAACAATTGTCTATATATCATATACATCCTACACAAAAATTTTCAACTAGAAACAATATCATTTAATATATTTATTTTACAATTCAAACTTTGGATAAATAGTAGATTTCTTAATGAAGTATATCAAATATTATGAATTTTTCAAAAATAAAAATACCCCATAAAATCATGTTCAAAATAACCTAAGTATACTTTTTTTCATAATTTTCTAAATAGATTTAATATTTTTCATGAATTATTGAAAAATAGAACAGAGAATCGACCTTCGTATTCTTGAACTCTCCGGTAGCTGGCGGCAATTGGGGGTGTGTCTCCAGGCTTGCATGGTGGGTGGATCATCTGGGGTTGGTTGGGTTTTACAGCAGATTCAAGTTAGGTTTAGGTTTCATCTTAGCATGAAATTTGCTCTATTTTTGTATATTTGTTTTTAAAGTATTTTGATTTTCCTAAATTTTTCCTTTGATTTTCTTTAGATATCTAGGGTCCTAAAGTATTTAATTTATATCCCAGGTCTGCTTTATACTGGTGCAAAAATTTCCCAACTTTCTTCTCCATAAATTCTATGTTTATCCCTCATTAAATCTACTAAGAGGTGTCCTTACCACTATGAATTTACTTTTGATTAAGAAACAATTGCTGGTGAGGAAGTGCCACGATGACATCCAGATTTTTCAATTGCCAAAGGATAGAGTTCGGCTTATATATATATATATATATATATTGTATTGATATTTAGTTATTCTATTAATATATAAGTATATACTTTATGTATATATCACACGTAATATATAACTATACTCGTGTAATTAGGTTTCTAACATATCTTTTATTTTTAGGATATGTTCCTTAATTATCTTCATGTATTCAACACAATATATATAATTATGTAATTTATGATTAATTTACGGGTATAATTATTATTTATAATGAGTATGCTCATAAAAATAAGTATATATTCATCTAGTAAATTATACTATATTATCTCATTTTAGTACTATATTGAATAATTTTACTTTTAAGGGCAAAATTTGGACTTTGGGTTTTTATTTT
The DNA here is from genome assembly GCA_024138005.1 of Lumnitzera racemosa. Classification (NCBI taxonomy): domain Eukaryota; kingdom Viridiplantae; phylum Streptophyta; class Magnoliopsida; order Myrtales; family Combretaceae; genus Lumnitzera; species Lumnitzera racemosa. The sequence continues at coordinate 81,613,018 of JAMXBC010000012.1, forward strand.
CAAAATTTAATTTTAATGTATTATCTCAACTAACTTTTCTATCTTAATTGTAAAGTTTGGGTTCAATTAGATAAATTTTCCTAAAAACCCTAAATCTAAACTTGATTGTTTTAAACTCAATTTTAGAAACTTACATCACTCATAACCACTGTCGACCATTATCATTGCCTCTACCTCTACAGTCGATTTCCATCGCTATCATCTATTACTTTAAAATTACTTGAGAAAGACAATAAATTAAGAATATTTTAGTTATTAAAGTTTTATTACGTATCTATTCTTACGTTATTTATTACTCCAATTAAACAAAATAATAAGTATTATATTTTTATTATATTTTTTAAAAATTTCAATTATATTTCTTTTCCTATTGTATTCTATAAAGTTAACTGAGAGCACCCATTAAATGTAAATACTTATCAATTTAAACACGTCCAACAGGGGCAAAGGTGAATGGTATAACATTGAGTGAAACCTTTCATAACTAGCCTAATATTTTATCCACTTACTTGGTCAACGTGTCGGTCTTTTCAAAATAATTCATGTTGTCGTTTTATATGTGTACGTTGTTTATTTGATAAATTTGAGTAAAAATTGTGAGGTTGATCAAATATTGAATATCCATTGCTAGAATTAGAGATCATGGTGCATAATTGTTCTGCTTCTTATCAATATTCGGTAACTAGATACAATAATTATGGAAAAGTTTTTATTTAATCATCATAAATAACGCGATGTAGGCTAAATTCATCCAAACATGTATAATTGTTGCCTAGACTAATCAAGTTCCTTCTATTTGGTGCAATCTTTAATTAAATCAACAGAGCTTAGTTTAGGTTGCTTTCTGACTGGATGCTAGTGAGTAGCTTGCTTAATTAGCGAATACAGGAAAATTAAGTAATATGGCCTATTATTATCGAACATTAATTATCTCTTAAAGGAGAAGGTAATGTTGCCTTTGATTGAAAGGGCATATTGGACCTTAAACTGAAACTTTTTATTACGTATACGCGTCTTTATTTATTAGTTTTTCTTTTGTTTATTGACGATTTCTTGATTTTGAATTTTGCATAAAACCCTTATTGTACATTACTCGATAATATATTATAGTCTTGCTAGGTTTTTAGGTTAAATTACAAACTTTGGACGCGCATCCTATTGGGCCAACCCATAATATCACCATTGACCGAAAAGTATCAATTATAGCTGTTTGACTATGTATTAATAAAAAAAAAAGTGAGATATATATTAAGTTGGGAGCTTCTCTAGTTTCAATTTTTTATTTTGACGAGATTGATGTAACGTTTTATTTCATTATTAATATAATATTTATTAAATCAAAATTATCAAAAATATAATTGACTCAAAAATTATTTAAATAATTTAAATATAATGAATATTATATTAATAATAATAAAAAATCAAGTGAATATTTTAAAATATATTGGGAGGACCGCAGAAAAATCGATTAAAAATTCTATACCTGATAGAATGCACAAGAGATGATATGAACGAATGGAGACACCATAATGAGACGGAGACATTTTATTCCATCATATCAAGTATAAAACCAGGGAGGTGAGTGTTATCGAGTAAAAATGGAAAAAGACAACGAACATCCACAGTTCAATTGTATGTTTTCTAAGACGCCCATATGCAAAATTTATATGCCGTGCTCAGCCAGGCTGTCACTAAAATGTACTATAGAATAGATGTTGGCTGACAATTATCATTTAATTCAAAAATTCTTATTTATATCGTCACATTGCATGCAGCCGAGCCAATCTTGGGTTCTGCAATGGAATTTCCATGGGCCAAAGCCACTTGTTTCTCACATCTGACACAGATTTGTATTATTAAATCCTATGATCGTGATGGTGAAATGGTCGTGTGATGACAGACTATAATAACTCTTTTTAAGCCCAAACAAGCCCCTTATTTTATTATTATTATTTTTTTTTTTGTTTATTTTTTCAATATAGCCGACTTTATTTTGGTTCAACCGGTTACTGAATATTTCGTGTGGATTAAGTACATTTTCCTATCAGGAAAGAAGAATGAAAACAAAGGCTCGATATATGGAGAATAGCAGGTATTCATCTTTGAAGCATACGGCCATGTTAGTCTTTAATATGAGACCATCGCGTTAGACCACAAACTAAGTAAACTTAACTGATCCTATAAATCGGTTAAAAGAGGATCCCAAATCACTTTATGGAAGGGTAACACATTCTCCTTGATAAAAAGTTTACGTGATACTAGTGGAGTAGTCCAAACCGAAAACCATTTTCAACCTGAACAATTTCGAAACATATCGCTTGTAATGTGAAACTACCTTAAGATAGATAAGGTGCATTCAAATTAGAACATTGCTGAAAAGGTGGAAAGTTTTCTAATGAGTATGGATATGACTTTAAGGACCGTAATTAGAATACTTAAAAAGAGTTTTATGCATTCTATATAGCCTTTGCTAATAATAGATATATTTCTTCTAAAATGCAATTAAGTGATATAAAAATAAGAGTAGTAAGCTCAAGCTCGTAATTAATTCACTAAACATCACCCCCAAAAGCTTAAATGAAATAATAGTTTATTGCATGTCTTTACTTTAAATAAAGCGTGTTAAGGCATCTAAGCTCATTGAACTATTTAAAAAAAAAAAAAATCGGTCCAATTTTAGCATTTAGAAGAAATTGGATTATTTTATTTGAAGAAAGAAAACGATAGTAATCTCTTACACAAATCATTGCTATATCAGCTATCAACGAGTATAACCTATTTATAACATACTATTTGTTTGATCCCATAATGCTAGATATCTTTCGTTATAATTAGAGGTCTGCAAGTAGGTTTTAGTTTACGAGCTGACCTTATCTCACTTTTAGAACGGATTTAGGTCAAGGTTTTTTTATCTATTTAAAAGTGAGTAAAATGAGCTTGACCCATTTAACTCGCGGATTAAAGCGAACCGATTTGGGTCGGCCCATTTAACCCATTTTTTAAATTGATTAAAATCGAGATTTTTTTGCCCATTTAAAAAGTGGACTAAATAAGCTTGACCAGTTTAACCGGTGAGCCAAAGTGGGTCAGGTCGAGTTACCCCATTTAACCCATTTGCATACCTCTAATTATTCACCAATTCTTTAACAATCATAATTCTTTTCTATTTACTACTTGCTAAACTACACTCATGACTTGCTTAATTACCACATTTTTCTAAGAGTACTATCACAAAATAAACTCGAACTGAGGTTGTTGATCACTAATTCGGTACAACTATGCAAAAGAAAGTTACGCATTTAGTTAGCTAAATCAACAAAACATTTAGTATACTAAATTACGAACAAATAAATCATGTAGCAACTACCACGTAGCTAGAGTCCTTGAAATCACAAACCAAGAAATTAAGCCATCTCTAGATTTCGAACATTGTATAGATATTCAAAAAGAAAAAAAAAATCATCAATATTGGTTCAACTTAAAATTCTAAAATTAAAAACTATTTCTTATTCTTTTCAATAGATCCAACACTTAATGTACTATTGAGTATTTTCACTAAAGAAAAATCACATACTTTAATTAAGTTTAAAAAAAAAATTTGTACTTATGCCCAATCTAAAACTAAAATTATCTCAAATTGATTTGTTAATCAACTTAGCCCAAGCAAGCTTATTTAATCAATTAAGTTTTTTTCCCTAATAATTAGGTCATCATCAATCCAAATATGATTGGTTCATTAAACCAGTCTTTGCTTAACTTACAGTATTGTTTTGCACTAGTATTGACTAGTTAGGTCAAATTAAACCTATTTTTTATTTTATGTATATTTTACTTTAATTTATTTTCTTTTCTATAGATTAAATTATTTATTGAAAATAATATTATTTCCTTATTTTTTCCAAAACATAAAATTTCCAAGAGTTGGTCACATTTAAAGGTCAAAACACTTACTAATAAGATTCTTATTTGAAACTTATTTCCAAAACATCAAACATAATATTGAGTGTTAGTGGGGATTTAAACTCAAGATGAACACTTAGAAGATAATTCAACACATTTAAGTTCAATGTCAAAATTTTTCGAAAAATTCAATTTATAACATGATGTCCATCCATTTAACCGTATCAATGAAATCAAACACATGAACACTTTAAATATCATAAGAACACTCGCAACATAAACTTTAAGAACAAATTCAATGTTTTTAACTCATATTCAACCAAATTCAAAATTTTTTCGAAAAAATTCTAGAGCTCCTATCCAACTTATCATTATATCAATTGCTATATTTAAATCAACTTCAAATCATCATAATCATCATGTTTTGTCACCATTACTTAAAATTAATCAATTAAACTTTTTAAATCTCCCATGAACAATTATAACAATATATGCATCAAAATCATCCATTACACCATGTAGCTCTCAATCACATAATTTATCAACTTGATCAACTCTATAAGAGATTAAATCTATAAATCATCTTCTCAAACATTTTAAGTTCATAATCACAACTTAATCGTTTCCACATTGATTGCAAATACTTATATATTAAATTAACATGCTTAAAGTCATATTCATCATCAAAGCTCAAAGATCGTTCCATCTAATAATGGTGCCGCAACCACAACATTAACAAATCTCTAATGGCAATCAAATATACACTTTGATTATTGCTCTAAAACGTAATCAAGTCTTATATCTATAAAAAAAAATAAATAAATAAAAATCAAGCAATCTTATCTTTAGTTGATACTCCAAAACTAATTCAAGCTCACATGATCCCAAAATTGTAAAATTTACTAAACTCCAACAAATTTCAATTCTTCTTGAGCTCCACATGTAGATGTAATTTCTAAACATAAATTGCCTTTTCAATTATCTAATTCTTGTTATTCAAGATCTGCAAGTCACTATACTTATGAATTCAACTCATATTGAACTTATGGAATTGAAAACTTACTCGATCAATCAAAACTCTTGGATTGGATTTCTCTACCAAGCCTGTGACTTTCTTAAAAGCGTTTAATTAATTACTCTCAGATGAAAATGGATCTCTAATCCACCTCACTATCATGACAATTTAAGAGAGAAGAAGGAGGGAATTTAAGTCCTAAAACTTGTTGAATATTCTAGAGTATTATAAAATATGCTATAATCTTTGTGAAAATGAGCTTTTTTAAATTAATTCAATCTCAATGTTTAACTTATATAAGCCTAGGAAAAGATCGCTTAATTAATTTGACCTTGTTTTCGTAAGTAAATGCATTGATAAAATGATAACTACCTTCTTAACACTCAACTTATGGAACTTGGATTCATTAAATACCTAAATTACCACGCTTAACTTAATCATTTATATTCCTTGACTTGGAATATTTTGCTAAAATTGGATGAATAGTTGTTGTCTTTAAAATGCTATCCCAATAATGTTCCAATTAATCACAACCAAACACCTATGTGAGAGAAATAATAAGTGTGTTACAATTTATGTCATGTACTTTAGTATTTAATTATGATTGGTAGAAGCACAATTAAGACAAAATTTTGGGGACAAAAACATTCATACGCTAAAATTTATGGGAAATTTTGAAGGTTTATTTCAAGATTTGTTATTTTAACACTAATTCATTATTATATGAGTTAAAACTCTTCCGAAGGTTATGATATTGAAAACACTTAAAATTTGATCCTATGATTGAGTTTTGTTTAGTTATCAAACAATTATTTGAAAGAATACAAGCAAAAAATCTTAAACCAGGGAAGTTTCATGCTTTAGTTAATACCTAATTTTTGTAAGCCCCTATTTACATTCTTACTAAAATTTATTTACATAATTGGAAATTTATTCAATGTGAATGATGTTCAAAATAACGAAAATGCGAGAAAAAGAATTGGGAGGAATGGAATTAGTGGAGAATCAATGCTTTTTCTATAGTTTGGTTAAGAGAAGAATTAGGGAAGAAATGGATTTTATAAGGAGACAAATTTATAAGTGGGGGAATGAATGAATCAAGTTAAGACAACATAGTACTAAATTTAAGGTTGAGTCAAATTCAAATAAGCTTAAAATTTTAAGTTTGGAATCAATTCAAGGTTATTCCCAATGAGTTTAAACGCTACTTAATTAAAAATTTTAAAAATTTAAAAGTTACTCATTTTCTAATTAAAATAACATCAACATTCAAACTCAACTCAAACTTAGTTAATATTTGAATTAGATTGCTTAAATAGGCTTACTCGCTAGTTATACCAACTATTATATCAGTTTGACAATTTTCAATTTAAATTCGAATATATATCAAGTTAAACTTTGTTAACTTCTGAGTAGATTTAGCTCATTTATACCATAAGTTTCAACGAAATTTATCCCCTCTCAATTAAATGAATGCTAAGTATCTTTGTCATAACTATAAGGAGGGCCTACTAAGATTATTTAAAATTTTCATATTACGTGTATATCCGTAATACGAAAACTGTCTTACAAATTAGAGATTACAAAACTCTAAATAATCAGTTACTAAAGTTTTTTATTCTTTATCTAATTAACTTACTATAACATATAAGTGACTATAGATATCTGATAAGTTATAGTCCATCAGAACAGTAAAAAATCGATATCCTCTATCAAACGATAAAATAAGATAGTAAAGTTCTAAATCTTAAACTTACGTAAGTTTTAACATATGATTCAAACAAAATATATAGTCCGTCCTCAGATTTTAACTTCTATGTATCTCGACGCTGGTACTTAACGTTCAGTTCTTAACCTATGCTCGATTATTTATTAACTTGCAAAAGAAAATTATTAGGGAATAAGTTATAAAAGTTTTATGAGTTATCCCTCATACTATACCAACAAGCAGATTACCAAACAATTCATTAACAAATACATGAATGCATGAACAAGCAGTATGTCAAACAATATATATGCAGTTGACTGATGCTATATATAACATCGAATTTAACGTCTTTCGAAGTAAGGGATGGAGATAAATTGGCACCAATGAAAACCGAGCTGGGGTTTTTAACCATAAATTTAAATTACGTATTTCATGAAATATGTTTCTTTTTTAAAGAAATTTAGTAATACACAAAATCCCAGATTTAGCGATGAGATGACCCTCCCAATTTATGCTCACATCCTACATCGATGGTCTCTAGGCACAACCCCTAATCACTTATGATTAGCGTTTCTGATGCCAAGTAAAACAGCAAACTAAGGATAGGGTCTTGTTGTACCAATGCTTCTGCATTGCACTAACCAAATCATGTGGGAATCCATCCCTTTAAGACTCTTTTATTACCAACCACGTGAGGTAATAGCCAGAATATTATATTTAATGTTCATGCTTTATACATGATCCGTTTAATTTTAGTTGAATTAAATATAATTAAGTCAATTTATGAGGTGATCAAACATTGTCAACAAATCATCCAAATTATGCAGCAATCAACCATATAACTAAATCTTCAACTATCACATTTAACAGTATTTTATACAATAATCAATTAATATTGGACATATGCATAATTTGAACCCCCCATGCATCAATTAACTACAAGCACAAAAAAGTATAGAGTCATCAGAGTACTCATTTGGTCATTGAGTTTATCAATGGTCATAATAGTTCACTTGGCAAGTTGGTATCCATATTGGAATCATCTGACATTTAAGGAATATAAAAAGTAATGAGTATCTAAATGGAATAACTAAGTTATTTATATATTTGATACTAACTACTTAAATTAGTTATTTATTCTTATGAAATGCTCGATTCAAGCATTTTCGTTAATTGCATATAACTTTTTTAATATAGTTCCATTTCTTATAAATTTATAATCTATTTCTATCGTTTTTAGATGTAATTTCTCGTAATAAGGTCTGTTTTGGACGTTATAATCCGTAATTTTGAATATGATAAAAATATTATGAAATTCATTATTTTAACTTAAATAATTATAAAATATTATTTTAAACTTTTCTTTATATAATTACGGTTTAATATATATTTAAATTTTATGTTTTGTGATTTTCTTATTTTTAAGTCTATTTTACTATAATTACCTATTTTTGCTAATTTTTAGATTTAATACTTATTTAATTCTTTTTTTTCTACTTTATTCATTTTCTAATTAATTAATTATTTTATTATTATTATTTTTAATTTAAAAATGTAATTAATTTAGTTAAGTGATGACGTTACAGTATAAGGGAATGCCACGTGTCACTTTTGTACTTTTTTTAATATTTTCTTATTTTTGTATTTTACATCACATATATATTAATATTTATTATTATATTTCACTAAATTTTCTAAATTAGTTATTTCTTATAAATTTTTTTCCAAAGTTAAGGTATATATATATATATATTATATAACATGTACACTACACATATAAATATATTATAATATTTATATACATATATGAACATAAATACTTAAATACATGTATGTACAAGAATATAAATAAATAATTATTACAAAATATATATACTATACATAAGAAAACATACTTCTATAGTATTTGTAGGTATAGCTCCTAGCATCATCTTCTTCTTCTTCTGTGATTTCTTTGTAATTTTCCAAAAAATAAAATAAAAAAAGAAGAAGGGAAGCTCTCGATTGAAAGAGAAAAAGAGAATAGAGTTAAAAGTGTTTCTTGGTTCGTTTTGCTCTCTTGTTGTTCTAGACGTGGTACTCCAAAAGTAAACAGCAATTGATGTGTTCAAAGAAAAATAAAAATAAGAAAAGAATCAAAACTTGATATTGTAATCAATAAGACAAGACCTTAGCTTTATCTTTTGTTTCTATTTTCATAATTGAGACACCTAAGAAGGTTAAAAAAAACACGAGCTGTTGAAATAGAATCCTAGAAGCCAACGTGGAAGTAGGGGAAAAATAGGAAAAGGAAAAAAAAAAAGAAAAAAGAGGAAAAATAAAAACAAAAATATTTAATTTTTTCAAACACAAAATTATGTATTTAGTATTTATAAAATAATATTGAGATTTTATAAAAATTTATTAATTTAATTGTTACCTGTTATATTTATAATATTTATGAGTTATTTTAACATATTTGTTAATAATTCTATACGATTACGCGTTTTAATCGATAATTATATTCGATTAAGTTTATTATTATTAAGTTATATTTCTTTATTCTACAAGTTTAAAGTTATAGTTGGAGGTTTTCATGATTTCGGATATTTACGGATATTTAGGATTTAAAGTTTTTAAGCATAATTGGAATTTCGATAAAAACTCTAGATGTTTTATTATTTACAATATATTTAAATATATAATTTAATAAAATTTTTATTTTGATCGATTTTAACAATTCATGAAGTTATTTACAGTACTACAGTTTAATTTTACTCGTAGTTAATTAAATTCGCGGATTTACGGTATTATTAATAATTAAATTTTCCTTCAATTTTTCCTCCTCTATCCAAAGATGCCAGGAAATTAAATAACCCACTTCGCGTCTTTCGATCCAATCAAATGCAATTCCATTCCACTACCTCCGAGATGCCCAAAATGGTACGATGAACGCCGTTTCGGAGTAAACTACGCTATTCCCAAGAAGCCTCTCAACTAACATAGATTTATTTATTGCACAAAGACATAATAATTTAACCGTTTGACCTAATACAAATATCTAGTTTATATATAAGTCAAATTGAAAGAAAATAGTTTTAGGACCACGTTTACGAGTAATCAATTTGGACTTTCTGGCACTTATCATTTATGCCACCTATTATTCTATGACTATACAGTATTACCTAAAAGCCACATAAAACTATCGAAACATAAAAATTAAAGAAGTAATTAACATTTAACAAGCTTATTTCTGGACATTATGCTTAGAAAATTACGATTTCTTTGAAAAAAAAAATTGAGTTGCATTCTTTTTTTTTTTTTTTTTTTCTGATAGCTGATCAAAAGTTATATCTGTAAAATTTACATACTGTCAGCTATATATAAGGTGAAACTTTCATGATAAGGTACAATTTTATTATCAGTTTGTCACTACTTACTGATTGTTTTCAACTTGAATAACTACAGCTAATTTAATTATACTATAAAAATAAATATAAAATTGAAGAAAGAATTGACCTCGGATCTATAGCTGTGTAATATATCATTAATCAATGGGTAGATGGGTTAATTGATTTGCTAAGAAACCTTGTTTAGGAGAGTAAACAATTCGATATATCTTTAAAAAAATGTCAATTTGTCGAACCTCTACGCAAAATGAAATGTCATTTTCTCACGTCATGTGACTGTTACATGCCCACAATGTCTCCCAAAAGTAAAGCCCCAATATTCTAGGGCCTTGGTTTCTTGACGGAGACGGGTCATCAAAGTAGAACCATACCAGAATCCTTGTGAGGACAAGTAATTTACATGTCGTCTATGCTGTCGGATTTTCCAAACAACGTGCCCCTTTAGGGCAGGTCTAGCTATGGGTCCGTTGGGATCAAGGCGGTTGATAACTATTAATGGCAGCGGAGCAAGGTAATCGTTCCATTCCTATGAATTTATTGTTACGTTTAGTTGGTAGCGTAATTAATTCATATAATTACTGGTGCTGTAAAATGAGGAATTGTAATTCTTTTTTTAAGTTAAAAGGAATAATTAATAAATCATCTTTATATTTTAATATATTTTCAAATTGACTTATAACACCAATGATAGATAGCTATTATTTCTCTATTTTATTTTTTTATTTTTAATTTGTAAGTTCATTCTATCTCGTTTCGTTTAAAAAAAAAAAAACATTTCATGAGCGTATTTATCTAATTTATTCGTAAAACACGATTCTTATACAATACAAATGGGTTTTATATTCTTTTTAAAGTGATTCAATCCGGTATTTTATGTGAATCAAATAATATTTAAACTTGATGAAACTATTTTATTTAAAGAAAAAAGTTTACAAATATGGTTCAAGTCCAATAATTTTAAAGTGATTCAATATGGCTCCTTAAACTGTTGAAGATATGCATAATTAGGAAAAGGGTTGCTACGAAATGCGGTTCAATTTCAATCTAATCCTAAACCGAACTGAACAGTTTTTTGCCACACCTAAATTAGCCAGGAGTTCTTGTGAAAATTCCCGTTTAACATTAAAAATGGGGGGCTCGTATTATTTAATGTTTATTTATTTCTAAGTACGATAGATATTGAAGAAATGTACGCCAGCACGAGGAACACGACGACAGAAAATGGAAGGCCCATGGGGGCTATATTAGTCCTTATCTTCCAACTTTATTGCTTTTCAAAGATTGTGATGATTGTAAAATTATTCCATGTTTTCTTTTTTTAATAATTTAAGATACCTTTTGAGAAATTATAAACTTTAAGTACCAAAGTAAATCGACCTTTATTAATTATTCAATAAATTAAAACAAATCTGGATAAAGTGATTGTCCATCACCCAATAGCTTTATTGCATTACGTAAAATAGATTACTCGAATACATTTTTTAAAGATTCCCTATCACGATGATTACTTGAAAAAGTATAGCAAATAGTCGTAAATAAGTCTTCTAACTCTTAAGTACACATAAGATTTTGTATCATGGATTTAGTGTAACGAAGCCTGTAAAGAAGAATTTCGGTTACTATTTGCTCGATGTACTTTAGCAATCTTAACACATGCCCCTTGCACATTGGCTATGTGTTTCCTTGCTTTGTAATTCTTCTACCGCCAAAAAGAAAAAAGTAACACGTATATAAGAGATTCAACGTGTTTGTGATTTGACTTGTGTAATCATGATTATTAGGTTCGCAATCCATGTAAATGGGTTGTTATTTCGTATCCTTATCGGTACCGACTCATATTTAAAAATCTTAATCTATGACTTGATCGATCAATTCATCATGTTTAAAAACTTGAACTTATAACCAAAACTATTAAATAAGTGTATTTATTCTGTCCATAGATTAAGAAAATTTTAAAATAAGTATATTATAGCTATCGAGTCTCTTTACAAATGTGTTTCCAATATCATCGTTGATTTGATTAATATATATAGAGAAAATTATATTAAAAATTATACTAATATGTATGAAGATGGTTTTCAATTTTTGAGCTAAATATATAGATAAAGTTCAATGAAAACATTATCGAATTTTAAGTGCTATATAACTAATTAAACAAAACAATTATGACATAATTGTTATGTAGGTTAATCCACAACATTACTGATCTAAACAAAAGAAAATGATTAATACATTCGATTTGGTTTTGTTCAAATACTGAATGGTTTCACTAATGAGGCTAAGACTTAATAAATTGTGGCTAAATAGATGTATGCACAAGATAAAATGTACTATACTCCTTTTTTTTTTTTTTAACCTCTAAGAATGTTAAGATTTAGATTATACAGGCAATAAAAGGGTTAAGAGTATTTCATAAACAAAATCGAATTCAAAGTGGACGAGATTTATAATTAAAGAGAGAACCACCACAACAACAAAGACTAATAGCCAAGTGGAAGTCATGGGAATCAACTTACTATTGAGTTGATCAAATAAGTTAGAGCAAACAGACCTTAGAATCTTCTATTGAGGTTCTTAACTGAACAAGTGGTAGAGGATGGACTCTATTTGTTGAGAAGCCTTAAGACTATGTTTTTTGAGTTTTGAAGACTCTTTCTTGGTCATTCAATCCATGGAAGGTAGCTTAAGTCGAGCAAGCAAGGTGAGTAGAACATGGAGAATTCAACAGGATTGACTACTAATGCTTATAGTTTAGCCAATTGACATATTACAATCTAATTGATTGATGGCTCCCAAGAAGTCATAATGTAGGCACAAACCAGTTTCCAAACTATTTTAGGACCAATCAACCGATCCACTTAAATAGAAAGGTTACATAAGCCAGTTGTAGGAACCATCTTGGAATCAACCAATCAGTCTATGCTAGAATAGCGCAAAATTACTTAGACGATTTTAATATGTTTTCTCTTAGTTAAGCTTCCTAAACTTATTTATTTAGATTTTTTCCCTTAATTACCTTAAAGACTAGTGTTAAGGTTTGCAAACAATATTCTTTTCCTCATTATTGGCAATAAACACACTCTTGAGAGTATTTTCTCTACAACCCCATTCTTATCAATTTAATAACCTTAAATTGTGGAAAAAAACTTGTTTGATCTATTCGTGCGTCATATCATCTAAATTAAATGATAGTTTGATTTCTCTTGGTGCATATTAGGGGAATTGTCTATATCATTCATTTGTCGTTAAAAATACACGAAAATGCAATCTCTATTTATTGTTTTTGAAAGAAAACTATCTAATGACATAAAGAATTGATTAACATGCATTGATCCGCATCATCATAGTACCAAAGCATACAATTGCAATAGGGGACAACTTATAGGTGACATGGAGTGTTTTGTATCATGATAAAAGTGTAAGGTTGGTAGCCTGGTGATGGTGACTTATCAAATAGTTGGTTTTTGTGTTGACTTGCAAATTGTCATGAGTAATGTAAAGTAAGGAGTTTTGAGTGCTATCATTATTGCTATGGATAATCCTAGGAGGACAACAAAGGTGAAATGGGAGTTATTAGCGAACCATTGATGTAAAACTTGATAGTGTTAATGAGGACTTTCATGGATAGAAAAACGCTAACTTTAAGGCATTAGAGGATCGTTTGGATCAAGTAAAGAGAGGAAGCGATCATAATGGTCCTCGATATGCTGTAAATGAACAACCACAAAAACCCTTACATGGTTAAAGTTGCTAGATGTTTAGAGACAATGGCAATGATAGATATGGAGGTGATGAACTCGGCCATCATAGTGCTAGGGGTAATCAATTTAAGGAGTATAAAGATGGCAATATTAGAGTTGGCCATCATAGGGTTAGAGGTGGTTGGTACTACAATGAGCGTAAGCAACACCTAACACATAGTATTGACATCATTAAGCTTAAGATCTTATCCTTTTGGTGATAAGGGTAGTCCCGATAAGTATTTGATCGGGAAATGTAGATTGAAAAATTATTTTGATATTATGATCATGAGGAAGAATAGCTAGTGAAGCTTGTAGCTTCATAATTTTAGGGGTTTACCACAGTATGGTGGCAAAATGTTGTTTATAATAAGCAGAAAACTAAAGAGAGCAATATTTTTACATGGAAGGATATGAAAGCGATGTCACATAGAAGGTGTAATACCACTTATATACCAGGAGATGAAATTCTAAATTATCAAGGTGCCTTTTGGTATAACGGCTCGAAGCATGTTAGAACTCTGAAGTTAAGTAGGCTAGAGCTAGAGTTAGAGTTAAAGTTAGAGCTAGAGCAATTACAAGATGAGTGACTTCTTGGAAAATTGCGGCATCAAGGGATAAAACAGTGCAGCATTCCACACCAGAGTAAATAATACTTCAGTGAGAGTAATTTCAACAAAGTCATTACATATGGTATCAAAGCACTATACCAATTGCAAAGGTAAGCCCCTACTCGATAGTGGTCTTGAACCTTTGTAATGAAACTGGCAACAACATAAGTTTTATAAGGAGGGTAGATTATAATACCCTTTATATACTAAGTGACGAAATTTTAAATCATCAAGGCATCTTTTGGTATAGCGGCTCGAAGCACATCGAAACTCCGAAGTTAAGCATGCTTGAGCTGGAGTAATTCCAAGATAGATGACCTTCTGGAAAGTTATTGTAATAGGAGACAAAACGGTACGGCATTTTATGCCAAAGCGGATAATATTTCAGTAGGAGGAGTTCCAACCAGATCGTTATAAAAGGTTTGTCCCTACATATTACCGCTTAGAATTGTAGAAGAGGTTACACTCCTTGAGGCAAGTGAGGATTAATGAATATATTCATGAGTATGAGATGCTTATGCCAAAAGTCAGATTGTTGAATCTTTGAAACAACTAACGGATAGCTAGGTTTATCTTTGTCCTCCTATACGAAACCATCGGTGTAATTGATTTGCAAAAGGTTAAATCTTTAAAGGAAGCCATGTAGTTAGTTAATAAGGTTGAGATGCAAAGGAAGCAAAATCCATTCAAAGCATCAACTCTTACTCTTGAGTTAGTCATGCTAGACCAGAGTATCTATGTTGAAGAGAGATTATAAGGAGCAATAATACATGTCGAGTCATAGATAAAGAGTCTAGAAGTGAACTCAAAACAATTAAGCATATGGATGTTAGAATTCCAACTAATATTAAGTCTAGTAATCGAGCCATGAATTCTAATGTAGCAAGCAAGAGAAGCAAGGATGTCAAATGTTTCAAATGTTTGGCTAAATAGATGTATGTACAAGATTAAAATATAACATACTATGTGTTCTCTATTTTTTTTTAGAATATTGAAAATTAGAATATATAGGCGAAGAAAAAGGTTAATAGTTGAGCACATAGCTAGAGAGAGAGCGAAAGAAAGATAGGTGCAAGCTAAATATTAGAGAAAAAACTTAAGTTAAAAGAAAGTAAAGTATAAAATTAAACTATAAATCTTAATTTTAAATAAGTTTAGGTTAAATTGAAACATATATACAGAACCTATTTATTGTTCGTAAATAAATTATAATATTAAACCCAAACTTGAATGCATATTTATAAACTGGTCAAAATAAGTGTAATCTACATATCAATTGTTGCAAGCTTTTTTTTTTTATATTAATCTATCAATAATCATGTCATGTCTAAATTGATAGATCAAATGTCAAAGTGCCAACCCTTATGATTATTAAACTTTCATGTACCAATGTGTTACACTCAAATATGTATTAACGTAACTGTATAATTTCAAATTGATTAAAGCATGAATAAGAAATACATAGTAGGAATAGAAATAAGTGAAATCTCCTTCTCGTGAAGTGTTGAACATAATGATATAAAATATTTAAAAGTAAACGATTAGCTAACATTTTAAAATAGATGCTTGAATAACATCATAAGAGTGTCATAAAAAGTATTTAATGACCATATATAATGATAATAAATAATTTCCAATATTGATTTATTGTAAAGTAATCTCATATACTAGCTACTTAATCAAAGTTAAACATCACAAATTTTTTAATAAATAGATATAATAACTTAAAAGGTTATGTTTTTTTATCATTGACTAGTACATGGGCTCATTTTTTCACATAGAAGAAGGTATCTTAGGGACAATGGAGGTGGGTTTACATTACTCTATCCATTCATTGGAGGATATTTTTAGCACTAGTAGGCGTATATGTGTCCAAATAGGATTGAACCAAATCAACAAAATCTTTATGTAAATTTCATTTCATGACAAAAGTACATGCTCGTAAGTCGTTCAACACATTTATTGAACAGTCTTTTTCACATACTTCCATATAGACCTAGGCAAGAGTTGATTTTGAACTGTGAACCGGCTCGAGTGGGTTTTGAACTAGCCTAAACTCACCTGAAAGTGGGCAGGTCTAACCATCAAGCTTTAAGGACTTAGGTGGTTCCGAGGCGATTCAAGAAGATGAAATCGTCCGACTCGAACCTACCATTAAACTGGCGGGTTGGCCAGCCCGGCCCGGTCCGTCCTGTTTACCTTCTTCAAAAAAAAAAAGAGAAAGAAAAAGAAAGAGAATAAAGAGGTCATTAAGTAAAAAAAAAATAATAATTTGATAATATCCGATAAATCATTATATATCAAAATTACTTTATTTGTAATGGTAAAGGATAATTTTTTAAAAAATAATATTATTAAATTAATGATAGATGATTAATTATAAGTTAATTATGTGTTAAGGATAGATAAAAAATTCAATTTTAGTTATTATAAATTATTTTTATAAAATTTATCAAATATTAAGTATTTGAATATATGAAAAAAATATAATTTTGAGGAAAAAAATAAAAATGTTGGAATCATATTAAGTTGAAAATTAATAAAAAAATTAGAAATTATTAATTATTAGTAAACTAAAAAAAGAGAAAAAGAAGACTACATTATTAAAAATTATTAATGCATTAAAAAAAGAAATTAATAAAAGTAATAAAAAATTAAATATTTAAAATTAAAAAAAACGATTCAAAAATCTTGAATCAGTCCGAAACCGCAAGCTCACAGGATCGATTATAGTTTAACGTATTACCGACTTGTGAACCGGCGATTCAGGATCGGTTCTGGACCACCTTTATTTCCACAAATAATATGTTCTTCTTACTTTTCAAACCGATATGGTAAGTAAAAAAGAGCTTTACTAACCCAAAACTTCTTTTTATGGATTAAGTACCACGGAAACAATTGAGCCAAAAGAAAATAGAACTATTAAATTAGGATGCAAGTTGATGTATGTGAAATTCCTATTCCTACATAATTTTGCTTTAAAATTAATTTTTATTCATGCCATGTTACGGTGACATTATTGTTGTGCATCTTTTTTCTTTTTCTTTTTTTTTTTCTTAAAGTCTTGCTATGGATCGAAAGGATGTAAAACAAAAAATTTATGCTTATTAACTATCAATTGATGTGCCAATAGAGAATATCAATAGATACTACAGGAGGTAATCTGCATTTATGAATCGAGTTTGTATCTAAATCATATTAGTGCTCAAATTATATAAGACTAAATGGAATTACAAATATTAAGTTTAAATTATAATCAAGTATATTCATAAAGTTTAAATTATAATCAATTATATTTATATCATAATTATGTTTTTCTTATCGCGTGTCATATCAGTCCTATTTTTTATCCGTAAATGAAAATATTAATGTCGTGTCTTTTTTTTATTTGTCTTGATGACCGTTGTAATTATTATTAGCGTCAAATTCGTTTCATAATTTCAACACATTTCCAGAACCAATGATTACATCGAAGTTGGAGTGGAAAATATCACTTGGCTCCTTTTAAGGTTGATTGCATTACCAATTGATGTTTTTCAAACATCAAATTCAAGACATATGAAGAAGAATTTAGGTCTGACAGGGACTAAATTTAATCTCTCTAGGTGTTATGTCGTAATGGAGAGCCGTTACTAGAGGCTATCGGAGAACATAATTTTAACTTTCCAAACAAAAGTATTATTAAATGTCCGCCCTTTCTTATGACTTAAATTATATTTGCATCACTTTCACACGATTTCTCTTCCAATAAACACCATTTTCAAAATCCCACTTGGCTGCAATTAGGTAAGAAAATTGTGTTTACCTTTTTCTTTCACGAAATAGTAATGTTTGGAATGTGTTTCATTCAAGATTATATTTTAATTGTTTCTTAAAATGAAAATTAGTGGAAACAGTCTCTATTCATAATCTTTTTAATGATGATTTCGAGATCTTAGCAATTATATATTTATATACATACATGTTTTCAAGAATTATGAAGAGATAAATGCACTAAGAATTTATAATTATATCTACACCTAGTCAACAATAACTGAGATGCATTTTCAATTTGCCCTCATATAATTGATTTTATTTGAAATATTTTACATATATAAAATCGAAACTAACACAAGTAACTTGAAAAGAACACAATTACGACTTAATTAGAAAATAAATCATTAATTTATAGTCTAACAAACTTCAAACATTTTTATAGGTGAAAAAGAAACATATATTTTTAGCCACTATTATGAATTCAATATAAAAATGATATCTGCAGGCAAAAATTGTTACCTTTTTGTTCCGAATAACTATTCCGCCCAAAATGTATGAATGAGATATAAAGACATTAGGAGTTGGAGGCTTTGCAAAGGGTATTTTGCACAAGAATGGTGGGATGGGCCCTTTCTTTTCTTTTCTTTTCTTTTTTTTGTTGGTTTTTCAGGAATGTAATTTTGTGTTTCTCCATTTAAAATGCAAATATTTTGTTTTTTACCATTTATTATTGTCGCAAGTTATGATCGTATACGAATAATCAGTTCCTTGCGATAGTGATATACCCCTCAAGTTTCACAACGGTATAATTTTCACAGGTCAATATAAATCCAAAATCGGCCAACGGTACCAAAACAGATATTTCTATGCAATTAAAGAAAAGAAGACAAATAGAGCTGTTGAGGAATGCATCTCAACTACACTTGCTGTTTGCTTATTTTTAATAACGGATATGGCAGCACACTTGTTAAAAGAGTTTAAATATGAAATATTTTACAATTCAACAACTTATTAATATACAAATGCTTAAAAATATGGCAAGTTTCCTTACTTAACATCTTAATAAGTGCTTTTTAGGACATTTTGTTTAGAATTTCAGGATAATTTTTCAAATTTCATAAAATAAATAAAGAGCACAATGAAAAATCTTCAAATTAGTAGGTTTTATAGTTCTTTTTGCATTCATGATACTATCAAGTAAATTAAGGTCACTACAATTTAATGATATTTTTATCAATTTTCTATTAGGATATATATCAGGTTTCGAATTCTTCTCTCCAAAATTGTATAATGTAGTTGGTAAAAAAAATACTACCCAAAAGGAATTATTATTGTAATTATTAGGGTTATTTTAAATTGCTATCAATTGATCTATTTAATCAATTATATAACCGTGAAAATCTCTATTATATCAACTTTTATAATTGTCTAGGAAGAATGGCTAATTGTCATACCGTAGAAGTTCCAGGCAATTGGGGTAGGGTCAAAGCTTATTACCATAAATGATGGTAAGACTAGCATTAAATCCTATTACCATAGAAGTTCCACGCAATTAGGGTAGGGTCAAATCTTATTACCATAAATGACGGTAAGACTAGCATTAAATCCTATTATCATAAATAAATTGTAAGTAACACAAATTTAGGATTTACTGGAATCAGGAAACGTGTTACATCAACTACATTAAGAAAAGCTAAATCCTAGTCTAGGAAACAGCCTTTTTTTTTTTTTTTTTTTACTGCATTTGCAGAGAACTATAGATCACGTGTTCCGTCTGACTTTTAACCCATTTTACTCCTGCAAAAAAGTGCCTCTAACTTTCAGCCAGCAGGATTTACGTGAAATTGCCGAGTTTCAGCTGCAAATATAGCTTTGGGGCACGAATGTTGGTGTTTTATCGGATTGGATCGGGTTTAAGTTTTACTTTTATTGTAATTATAACAAAAAAGTAAAAATTAAAAAAAAAATTGTAAAATGTCATGTAACCGTAGATAAAATTAGCACCTCAGCACAAGTCACCTGTCTAGTGTATGAAAAGCATACCATGGGTATTTAGAGAAATATATTTTAGGAAATACATGATGAACCAGAAAAAATAAGTGAATCTAACTCTAACTTAGATGATATATGATAAATATTCAATCCATGACGTAACCTGACATTAAATATTAATATATTCAATAAATATACATAGAAGACGGCTTATACCGTGTCCATCTTTGGAGAAACTTTACCAAAGTCAGTAATAGCATGGAGTGGGAACATTTTTGTACTTGTATAATTTTGATTAGGACACTTGTTTGTTTTAAAAAATAATAATAAAAAAAAAAGTCCGTGCTGAGTTGACAGATTGAAAAGAAAAACAAAGCAACGCTAATTTTCGTGAATTATATTACATTGACATATATGAAATGATGACCTGTTAGCATATAAGCTTTTACATTATTAATACATATAAAAAAAAAAATAGTATCATGATTAGCTAAAAGAACAAAAAAAAACAAAAAAAAGGAAGAAAATAAAACAAAAGCTTAGGAAATAGCACCATATTAGGCAATAATTCCGCACTAGACCTTCAAATTTATTTGGCACATGGTAGTATCCACATTATCATCCGTCATAATTTGGTCAAAAAATTCCATACCAAACTCTTTCCCTTCCAACCACCACCACTGCGGCGGCTCCTCCACCCAGAAATCCCCCCTAGGCGTGGCCGAGTTGAACTCGAAGTCGAATTCCCCCTCTATGTTTGGCAATTCGACGATCTGGGTCAGTTCCTCCGATTCCGAGACATCAGAGGGCGACACCAGTAAACCATTGGAAGAGGAGGTAGAGGCGGAGGATGAGGAGGTTAAGGATTCCGTATCCAACGTGACCATGGAGGCTGCTTTGGCTGCAGCAGCCTGTATGTCACGTGGCATTAACGAATCCGGCCGAGGCCACATATCAACAAACTGTGGGAAATTAAGGACGGCGGAGTCACCCTTGATGGCAAGCGCGGCCACATCATGGGCTCGGGCTGCCATTTCGGCCGTAGGGAATGTGCCTAGCCAAATCCGCGATTTTTTCCTCGGCTCGCGGATTTCGGACACCCATTTGCCCCAGCTTCTCATCCGGACACCTCTATAGATAGGATGTTTCGTACTATTATTGTTCGAACACTCGCTCCTTGCTTTTTTGGTCGATCTCGTTGTGCTCTTGTTGTCCTCCTCATCACGGGCTTGTACAACCTTTTTTTGCTTCTTGATCTCAGTAGGCACCGAATTTCGAGAAGATGATGACAATGAAGAATTGCTAGAAGTAGGGCTTTCGGCTTCCGAATTATTTGGTAGTTCAATCATTTTTTTTTTCTTTTGGGGAAATGTGATGATGAAATTGTGTGTATTATTGGATTCCAGTTGCTACTATATATTACCTACTTAGTGTGGGTACAAAAAAAAAAAAAAAAAAAAACAAGTGTGTACAAATAGAGAGAGAGAGAGAGAGATGGACGTGAGAATGGGGAGTAATGAGGTGGGCTTTTGTAGGTAATGCGAAGGTGGGCGCGCTCCTTTGAAGCGACGTTCGACCTACTCGTATGAGATTAAAAATTACATAATATAATTATACCTTTGATTATGAAATCAAAGAAGAAAAAAACACACAGAATGTGTTTTAAATTTTTAATCCTACTTGGAGATTGATGGATGTAACTATTATATTACTAATGTTATTGTAATTTAGTTATATAAATATTAATTTTTCAATAGTTTAAATAGGGCTGGATTACTTCCTCTTCAAAGTTATAATATAATAATTGGAAAAATTAAAAAATATATGAGTATATATATATATATGTTGGCCAAATTGCCTTAAGGATATTAAATTATTCAATTTGGTTGTATTCAATTACTCTTTAGGACTAGCAGATGGCTAGTTCTATTTATCTATACATTTCTTTTGCTTGTTTTTATAAAAAATTCTACAATATATCACATTTCAATTTGATTATTATTATTAATGTTTGTAAAAAACCTTTTTGAATTCATCGGGTTGGGAGCATCTGTTAATGGGACCGTTTTATTATTTATTTATTCTTTTTTGGGGGCAAGTTCTATTTATTTATATATTTCTTTTGCTTGTTTTTATAAAAAAAAAAATTCTACAAATATATGACATTTCAATTTGCTTATTATTAAAAATGTTTGTACAAAATTCATCGGATCGGGAGCATCTGTTAGTGTAACCATTTTATCATTTTTTTTTTATTCTTTTCCGGGGGGTGAAAAAATAAAATAATTAATTGCAATTTGGAATGCAGTTAACTACATGACCGCAATGACTATGAAATGGAAATTTACGTTCGTGGAGCATGTGGACTTCTGGGTACTCGTCTGGAGAGTGTACTACTTACTGGGTACTAGTTTGCAGGGTGGTACTGCTTCCTGTTTGCCTATTTAAAAAATGTATGTATTTCATTAATAACCTACATGTTTAATTTGAATATTGGAAATAAATTAATATATATATATATATCTAAGCCTTTATACGTTAACAAAGAGAAAAAAGCACGAAAATTAATTCGGGTTAAGCAAAAGGTGTGGATAAGTATGAATTTTTCTTTTTTAATTAACACTTTAAATAAAGACGAATAAATAAATTTACATAAAGAATTATCAAAAATCATAATGGAGAAAAAGAATCTGTGGAAGATTGAGAATATCCCTTTTCCAAGAAGAAAAAGGAGAAAAAAAAATAGACAAGTGGACAATGATATATAAATAAATGGTAGATGTGATTTTTCTTTTAAATATTTTGTTTTATATATTGGCTCCACATCATTGTACCTAAGTGAAACCCTACATTAAATTTTTCGTTGATCTCCATTGGTTCGTCCACGTTTAGCTTGTCAGCATGTATTTCCAGGGCGTTGGATGGTCGATGGTTGTCTTGGTCCCTGTGCTAAAAATCAAGTGATTTGTCATTTTCCTAGGAATTGGTGTATGCGTTTTATATTATGGATGGTAATAATGGTCATATTCATCGATTTTTATCCACCTTGTGGGGGTTTTACTTGATTGTCCTCTTCCAAATGTGGAAATAAATACACGTGATTTATGCTTACGTGTTTACTTTAATCATTCCAAAGCGAAATATTGATAAGTTTGTGATGTCTCTTCTTCATAGGTGTACAATCTAGGGCATTTTGCATCATTAGTAGCCTTTGAAACCACATGCTCGCTTTTTCATTTTTAGCATCATGGAAGAGAGAAAGAATCAACCAAAAAAATAAAGCTTAGAAATTAGAGCCATCATTAAGACTTTATTTTGTTAATCCTTTTGAAAAAAATTAATAAAAAAAAAAATCCATTCGTTGTACCTCACGTATCTTATGTGTATGTAGTCCCACATGAATCATAAGAGATGAGTTGTATTAATTCATAAGGTCAATATAGAGAATATTATATTAATATTAATCTAAAACTTTTGTATTAAATGATTAAAATAGATCTATTAGTATTTGTTTACATGGCTATTAATTGCTTTTAACTTGAGATATTATAGTACCTTTTCAAAAAAATTCATTCATCTAAGATTATGTACTTTAAAGAAATCTATTCATCTAAAATGCCTCATTGATATATTACCAAAAAAAAAAAATATATCCATCCAAAATGATGCCTCTTTCCAAAGTTGTCTATTTTTTCCTCTATTGAATTTGAAAGGGGAAAATGGAAAGTTTCTTATATCTTCATAGTAAAATTTTAATATAACTTCATTATGAAAAGGAGTAGCTCAAAATACCTCAATTTTAACCTACTGAATTTAAAAATAAAAAAAATAGAAAATTCCAAAAATAAAAAAGAAAAACTCTAAATTTAGGAAAATTTTAAAAATGCCTAGAAGTACAACATGTGCATTTTTTTTTTGTTTTTTCATATTCTTTGTCATGAAAAGTGATCTTTTGGTGGATTGATTATCTCATTCAAGGGTTGGAGTCATTTTTTAGTTGAAAATAAATTCTAATGGGAAAATATGGATATTTAATTCAATAGAATTTGATTTTAGCAGAAAGAGCTATTTTTTTTTTTTAAATTAGTTTTTCAAGGAGATCTTGCTTGTTTATTTTGATGAAGAATAGACAATTTATATTGATTGTAGCTTCATATGGGGTCCTAATTAGATGTAAATTACTTATTTTACAAAGATTTGAAGTTCAACATAAACTAGATATTATCAAATTTCAAAACCAATCGTATAGTTCTGTTAGAATTATTTTTGAAATATATTTATACTCATGCATATTAGATTTACTAATTGCATGCAGAAAAGTGTCCTTTTGATAGGACCCAATAAGCTTAGGATTTGGATTCTCTAAAATTATTTTATCAAAGTATTCTTGAAGTCATTTCCTTAAGATGTAGCCATATGTGATGAGTTGTTAAAACATTACATAAAAGAAAAGATAGTATCATGATGATGTTATAAGATATTTCAAAAATATGAATAATCATTTCTATTAATTTGTAACTTTCCTAAAGTAACTTTAGGGGTTTTATTTTCATAGGCTTAAGCAAATTTTTTAAGCCTAAAGTTAATTAGTCCTTGGAAGTTTAGCCTAGAACAACTATTTAAGTAGAATTTAATTCCATTTTAGATTAAGAGCTAATGGCTTGTTGGTGAAGTGTAGGTGTGTATATTACAAAAGGTTTTAGGGTCAAATCTTAGAGTGTGCACAAAGCACGCCTCATTTTGTTTCATGTAGTAGATATGTGTTACTTGTTGATTAGGCAACACATATTGTAGTTACATCTTCTTCCCTTCCTTCTTTTTTTAGCTCTAATTTAGGCAAGTTATGAGTACCCCCCTTGTGATCCATTTTCACTCATTTCTACCATGCTTTTTTCTCAAATAAAAAGTTTATTTTAGGAAATCCTATGGCATAAGTCAAATCTTATCTTGAATGTATTAAACAAACCAAGAAAATGTGACAAATTTAGTCTTAAAAGTCACAACTATATAAAATATACCACAAAACTTATTTTTCAAGATTAATTTAAAGGTGTTTTAGGCCTATTTCCTTCAAATTTTTTACATAAGTTGACTAAGTAAGACATGATAAACACAATCGAATCTTTAATTGAAATAAAAAATAAATTGTATTAATTTTTTAATTTAATCAAGGCCAAAAATCATCTATGCCCAAAAAACAACAAGGTTGAATTTTCATTTGATCTTACACTTCCTCAAATGTGTCAGTCAAGCTTAGGAATGAAGGCTAGACTTATTAGATAATTACAAGTCAATAAGGGTCAACAAAAAGACATCATTCATTTCTCTTTCTAAGTGGAGCAAATCGACCATACCCTTTCTCTCTCTTCAATTTCTCTTAAACAAGAGAAAATCATGAAACCTAAAGCCTCAAATCAATCCTTTGTCTCTTAAATATAAAATTTGACATAATGATTTCATTGGATTGGTCTTGAATTTCTTCATTTTAGATTAAGATCAAAGATGTAATGCCCTAGAATACTACAAATCACCACCCATCACCACCCTACAATGAAATGTTAAGGCATCTAGGAACTTATATCTTGCCTAAAATCCTCAATTGTAATAAATTTTGCCCATTTATATATTAAATGTCCATCTCTGCACTGTAAAGAGCAACTCACTAAGTGTTTCTCAATCCATTAGCATATTTAAGACTAGTTGTCTCTCAACTTCAATTGAATACACAACATGCTAACAAAAGTAAACTGCTACACAATAGAAGTCCATAAGGGTCCTATAATAATGAATGAGAAATAAATAGCAAACTGAAGTCATAAACAACTCCCCAACAATGTACCAAATACAACATTGAAATATCTAAACCATAATATGGAGTCTCATCTCCTAACACAATCTAGAATCTTTCTACCCTAGACAAAATCGCTCCCATCGTCAAAGTAGTACTCATTGTACCCTTCTGCGTCCTCATAGACACAGTCATAATCACCAAAAACCTTTAGACTCTCATAAAGACTTATGTTTGTAGCTAAAAAAAAAAAAAAATACACAAAAGGGTGAGTTGTTGCTCTTTACAGAATACACAATCACATGTGTATAAGGAAATAATCACTTCACATATATTATAGGCTTCATTAAATGCAGTAGACACTAATTTATTATATTTGATTCATCTAACAAGCGATATAATATTACGGTCTCAAGACTTTAGGTAACTTGTAATTCTAACAAGCAAATATAAATATAATATATATATATATATATATATATATATACATAAGCACGCAACCAACAATATACCCTCCTTTAACAATTTAATTGAATGAAACACCCCAACATGACCACTTTGCTAAGAACGTTCAACAACACAACAACATAAGAATGTAAGAAAAGAACAAAAACTTATTTAAACTCAATAATGACACAACCTAACTTGAATTCTCACTCTTTGAGCACTAAGAACACAACCCAACACGTCTTTCTTGAATTCAAGAGTTTTAAAAATACATAAGACTTATTGAGAAATGCCTCGAACCACGATTTTATTGAATTCTCTTTGTTAAACTTGTAGATAGGTACCCTTGATCTTGTTGGTGACAGTATGGAGAAACTGTCCTTTAGACTACAATAATATGAGGAAAAGGAGTGAGTATGGGAGAGAGATGAAAATCATGTTGCTTCGTCATTGGCATAAAGGAGTATAATCCAACCATTTACCTAAATACCCCTAATCACTAATGGATATTATAGTAATACCATATTTATTGTAAGCCTCACAACCAGCTACTTAGGGTTCTGATCAGTTAAAGGATCCAATTAAACCTAAATTATAAAGTAAAGTTAGAAATATTAGTAAAAATGATATCGTAAGTTTGAATTTAAGAAAATAAGTAATAAAATAAAAAAATAAAAAATTTTCAAATTTTAAGTATATTACTTGTTATTTATCGAAAATACGTAACATATATTCCGATAATTAACGAATTACTAGAGATAAATTATATGTATACTAAAAATCATAAAATAACCTAAATAATATTTAGAAATATTTATTTGTACTATATATGAATTTACATGTAGGTAGAAATACGCGAAATTACTTAAAATACACTAAATGTACTAAAATAATGCTAAATAATTAAATAAAATTCATAATTAATTAAGTAAAAATAAATAAAAATCAGGAAAAATCCAAAATTGAGGCGTAGTAATCTGGAATTGAAGAAATAAAAGCAACCAATCAAATTACAACAAATAAAAAGTAAGAAAAAGAAGAGATAAGATAATTGTTAAATCAATTTAATGCACAATAATTCCCCAAAATCTATATAAATACCCCAAATTTTTCAAAAGCTCATTTTAGATGTTTGGAAGTTTAGAAAATTAGAGAGAGGTGAATTTGAGAGGAAATTAGGGTTTTACAAAAAAATCACAAAAAACTGTACAATTAAGGCTTCTGAGGAGAACTAAGACCCGACGAGCAACTGGGAGTGGATGGCCACCAACACAAGGTGGTGGCAGCACCTAGGTAGGCTAAAATACCCATGGCTACCGACGGTGGTCGGAGCCACCAATTCTTATGAGTCGTAATTTCTACCTAATTTTTCTTAAATTGTTAAAAATATCAAAATTAGTTGGAAAATTATGAAACTTGTTATTCTGAAATATTTTTGTATTTAGTTTTTAGAAAAAAAATATTATTTTAATGAAAATATATCCCATGATATACTATCCTTAAGAAACCATGCAATCCCCGAGCTTTGTTTGGATTAGAAATAAATGGCTTTAGGAGTGTAATTTTGAGTCCAAAATTTTTGTGTACATATAATTTATCTCTAATCCGACCTAATTGTGCAGACTATTTAGGATTAGACTATTCAGGTATCTTTGTTATACTTCATTATAGATGAAGATATTGAGGCTCTAGTGCTTTCCCACTGATAATTGTTCATCGCTATTCCTTCAATCAGATTTTGTGCTTGCTCGGGTGTCTTTGTGTTCAAAGTACCTGTTGTGGATGCATCAATCATCTGTCTTATAGATAAATTGAGACCATTATAGAAGGTTTGAATCTGCATCCATAATGGGAGGCCATGATGTGGGCACCTCCTGAGCAAGTCCTTGAATCGCTCCTAAGTATCATATAAAGTCTCCGCTTCTAATTGGGCAAAATAAGAAATATCGTTTCAAAGTTTAGCAGTCTTCACAGGTAGGAAATATTTCTCCAAAAATTCCTCTACTAATTCATTCTAAGTTGTGATTGAATTTCGTGGTAAAGAGTTCAACCATTGCTTTACTCTACCCCTCAAGGAAAAAGGAAATAGTCGCCGTCGGATGGCATCATCTATGGCTCTGTTGATTTTAAATGATCACTAATCTCTAGAAAGCTAGAGATATGAGCATTAGGATTTTCATCTTGGAGACCATCGAACTGAACATATTGTTACATCATTTATATGATGTTGGGTGCAATTTAGAAGTTATTAGCCACGATGGTTGGCCTTGTGATACTAGAGTCAAGTCCGACAAGTGTAGGTCTTGAATAGTCGGACATAGTTTGATTTGCTTCATTACTGTTGTTAGCCATGTGCGGTGGATCTTCCTGATTGATGAATTGAATGTTGGCCTCTTCACCCTCTTCTTTAATCTCAACAATTGACTTGTCTTCTATGGTAGCCACAGTTTGTCTAGGTCGCAATCTCAAAATTTAAAGGATAGTTCTCTAATTTGAAGGATAGTTCTCTCAATTTCAGGATCAAGTTCTTTCAAATCTTCTACGTTATTTCGGGTCATGCACTACAAGGGCAAGAAATATAGAATCAATTGCAACTCTAGGTAATAAAAATAAACTATGAAAACAAAAGAGAAAAAAGAAAAAAAAAATGGTCAAAGTAATAAAGCAACTGGTGTTCTTAATATCGAAGTCCCCGACAACGGTGCTAAAAACTTGATACAAGGCAAGTGCACCTATCAATTTTAATATAATGGATATGAGTCCAAGTCAATCCCTCAAAGACCTTGAATACTAATATTAACCTTAGTTCTATTATCTAACCGGAAAGTTATGATGGGTTGAATGAATTAAAAATACTAAAATTAATAAACTAACCTAATTATGAGACTTGATTAAGCAGTTTAGAAAGCGATAAAATTAAGAACGACTTCAAGAAGGTAAATAACGTATTTAAGAATTATTTCCCCTAGTGTTTAGCATGTGACTGCTTAAAATGTATCCAATTCAATCTCTATTATTCTTAACCGAAGGGATTCACAATTAAAGTTAACACCTTTTGCAAGCATATTAACTCTAATCCTAAATTATTTACTGGAATCTTTTTACTTAGTAATATAATTCAGAATCGCATTCATGTATAATAAATTCTTACACAAAAGAACAACCTTCTAGAAGAAACATGTATCTTATCTCTAAGTACACATGTAATTCTCTCCAATTATATTAAAATCTCATTACACAAGTGATTTCTCAATCATCATACATAATATCATAGATTGATACTCTAGAAATATCAATTAACAATTAAATAACATAATTGAATAAAAAAAAAGATAAAAACTTTATTGAAAATTATCAATAAATCTAATAGTCATATGAAACCTTAGGTTCCACAATTCTAAATACAAGAATTTTAAGCTATCATAATGAAACTAAAAATGAATTGTAACAAAATCATGAAATAAAACATGAAAAACCCCTTTTGCTCCTCTTTTTCTTTAAGTTTCTTCTCTTTTGAATGTCCAAACTTCTATACGAAACCCTAGTAAGTCCTTTTACAATGTATTATAAAGTTTCTTTTTTCGTCACCAAACACAGTCTGGGACACAATTGTGTCCTCAGGTCGTATAACTTTCTAACCTTGGCAAATCTTTCTGCATGGACACAGCCTAAGGACATAGTTGTGTCCTAAACTGTGCAACTTTCTGATTAAAATTTCTATTGTTTATGTAGCTTCATAACTCATTTATTTGAACTCCAAATTAAGTGAAACTTGATTCATTTTCTTCGTTTTCAATCTAAGAACGCGTTCAAACCTTGAAATAAAAATTTTGCTCAATTAAGGATCAATTTCTTTAAAGAAAACCAAAGATGTAAAGGAAATACTATAAAATCACCAAATGAAATGTATTTAAAATAAGAGTTATCAGTATACATATGAATCTCTAACCAAACTGAGACAAAAACCTAACTTAGAAATCGATATGAAAACTAAAATAAAACTTAACATGATTTAAGAAGAATTGTAAAAGACTTAAAATTTAGATAATTAGGTTTATTAAACCCTAAATAAAAGATAACAATAAACGTTATAGGATAAAACCAACTTATAATAGTTATGTGAAAAACTAAAACTACCTTTGTATTATAGGGATGATCAGCGATAACCTAAGCAAGTTAAACCTCGAGTAAGTGAGCGAAGAGTTTAGGTAAGTTGGGATTAATACAGTGTTATATTTTGGAGGTTTAAAATTGTACTTGATTATGCTTGTTTTGAGATGACCATATGATTTTGATTTGTTACTTGGTTTGTATTGTATGATTTGTATGAAATGATTGATCATCCTAAACTAGACTTAACAAATATATGACTTGTAACCATAAATCGGGCCTACATATGGACTCATTAGGGGAAACTTAGGATTCTTCGGCCAAATACTGACCCATTTGAAAGGGATAGCGCTGGATAGAATAATGGGTCCTTTCTTCATTCTTAGTTAAACTAAGCGACAAGTAAGGAGGTCGCGACAAGAGTGAAGCCAATGGTTCGAAGGTAGTTGCAGAAAGAGCCATGTCTCCATTGCACAGGCTTAGGTTTGGTCATGAGCTGTTGCATTAACGGCAACTCCTTAACCTGGATTAGAGTTGATGCAATTTCTCTAATCTTACAATGGGCTAGACAATGTCATGTGATGGCATTTGCATGTTCATACATTGCATCTAACTAAATAAGATAATAACCTTATTTATATTGGTAGTATAGTTTTAAGTTCTCCGTCCTGACTCACTAAACTATAGTTGCTCATATCCATATAGACATCGTTGCAAGTGCTGCGTAAGGAATAGCTTACAAATACCTCGAAGCTAGTAATTGTTGAATCCTAGGGAGTGAGAAAAAACATTTGAAAAACAGGCATATATTTTTAAGATCTAAGCTCTTATTTTAGAATTTTTCATTTCTGAATAATGTATTAATTAAGAAATAGATCACAGTAAAACGTTATAAACGTTAATTGTAATAATTGAATTCTAGTGTATATATATATATATATATATTCTTACTTTTTTAGGTAAATGACTTATTTAAAATTAAGAATTATTTACTTGGAAGCGAGTTAGTCGTAGATGCCTTATGTAGATTAAGTTTAGAATAGCTGTTGTAAGGCCAACTTCTATTTTAGAATGGTTTACACAATAAAACTATTAAGATTCTACCGTTTCTGGACGTGATATTTATCTTAACATTACAAAAGCTAGGGCTTAGGCATTGATCTAAAAATTGATTTAGGGGTTTGTAACACCACCCTTTGAGAGCTAAGCTAGCCTACCACTAACCTCAATCACTACTACAGTGGCTTTAAACAAATCACCTATGTTTGTACATGCGAGATAGGGTTTTTAAATTATTTTATTCCCTCTCTCTCTTATTTATTTATTTATTATCATTAATTATATATTTTTTTATGAAAATATTTATTTTTATGATAGTTAATTTGATGAATTTAGGAATGATTGAATACCATCTTTTATTATTACGTGTGCTATGTGTGTTTAGTATTCATTAAAGAACCAAAAGATTAGATATTTCATAGAAATAATAGAAAAATTCGTATTGCTCTGTATTTGCTGTTATTGGAATAATTGGCAGTCTTGTGCACGAAGTAACTTGGTTTGGTTAATATTGGCAATAGGCTAACTCCTAGTCATTAAAGCTTGCAATATTTTCATTACTTGCTACCTCAAATTTTCAGAAAAAGTTGAATCTAGGTTTTGATGAATAAATTGGTCTCTCATGTTTGATTTAATATGTTTTTATGTAATATTGATCCTTAGATGAGTTCAAGATGTTAACAATTGCGACTGGCATTTTCTGCTACTTGAAAAATTCAAAAAAAAAAAACCCAAAAATATGGAAAAATGCATGATTATATGATTTATTATTTTATTTTCTTTATGGCTAAATTTTTTCTTTAATACTTACAGAGTTTTTTTTATCTAATTGGCTTGTACTCTTGTTAATAACTCACGTTTTGTGTTTTTCTCATTTTTTAAAATAAATAATATAATGAGATTCTTATCACTGAGTACGTTTTCCTAAAAAGACATACAGATTGCTTCTTCTTTCTCACCCCCCCAAGTTTAGGGCATTCTCTGGGATCTTCAGGCAAAAAAGGACAATGTGACGTATTCTTTAGAAAATCAACTCGTGAATTAAATTTTTTGTGGTAAAATGATGAAAAAAAAAAAACTGCAAAAGCCAAATCTCGATTAGCGAATATAGGAACCTTCACGGTGGTCTTGAAGAAATAAAAAATTATTTCCCCCCAAAAAAAGAATGAAAAATTTTCTCTTAATTTCTTTTTTTTTTTTTATATTTTTGCTCATATTTTCCCTTTTTAAAGGGGAAAGGAATTTTCAATAAAAGTTTTTATTACATTTGAAATTTTTTATTCCAAAATTAGACGTTAATAATTAAAGCTGAAATTCCATTTCTTTGATTTTCCAAAAAAAAAAAATGAAACTAAGAAAATTTTTTTAGCATGGATAAGTGGCCGTGGTTTGGGCCAATCCATTCATTTAACCCTAACTTTCTTTTTTCTTTTTTCTTTTTTCCAACCGTACTTGGTGGAAATTCAATTTTAAAGAAAAAGCTTTCTTAAAATGTTTTCTAAAAAATAATTTTTTTCCTTGATTTTATCGAATAGTTTATATTAAACAAGAAAAATTGAGGCTCAACAGCTGTATAGCACAATTTACCCATAATTTGACGTCAAACAGATTATAGTACAGCAGTAAAGCGCAGACCAAAGATCAACATAAGGGACAAGCTACCATGACTTCAGCATCATTAGAAATTAAGATGACATCTCAATTGAAACTATATAGTTATTAAACTATTTATACTACTTAGAATAACTCAGGCTTTCATATAATATTGTGTTAATGAATCTATCTAACATGCTTTGGGACTTGGGAGTTATACTTGTAATCCTATAATAACTATGTATTATCTAGAAATTTGTTGATATGTCTGTGAATACGAGTATCACAAAGCCTGGATCATCCATGGTGCTCTTTGGAGATAATCGTTTCCACTCTCCGACATGGACCACCATGGCATTGCTTACGATTCGTTTATGTGTTTTCCTATGGTGATGATATGAGTAGGTGGAATGTAAAGCTCAAGAATCTATCGAATAAATGTGCAGCAGGATAATTAGAGAAAGACTCCAATTATATAATAAATAAATATGAATAAAATTTTAATTTATTAAAATATAAACTTATTAACATTAATATATATCTCTCTTTTTAATCACGAGAACCATGGAATAGT
Source organism: Lumnitzera racemosa (assembly GCA_024138005.1). Taxonomy (NCBI): domain Eukaryota; kingdom Viridiplantae; phylum Streptophyta; class Magnoliopsida; order Myrtales; family Combretaceae; genus Lumnitzera; species Lumnitzera racemosa. Next base: position 81,646,700 of record JAMXBC010000012.1, read on the forward strand.
GGTTGTAACTTCCACTTCAAGAAGAAAAGGGACAGAACCAAATACAGCCATAGCTATCCTTATACCTACATGTACGAGTAAGATTGAGATTCCATGCATTATCAAAACGTACAAATGTCAGGATTTTTGTCTTTTTGTATAATTGCATTATAGTTTTTTCCCGTTGAATCCTTCATTTTCCTTCTTCTTCTCCCTTTTTTTTTTTTTTTTTTTAAATGCTTAAACAAAAGGTGACATCGAAGATATATACATCTTTCTTTAGCAATTTTTACCATGAAAGATATCGACAACAACAAACGGCGTGTCAAACGTGATTTTATTTTATTTGGTGTAGAGAAAGAGCTAGATTTCCTTTTCAAAAAACGTGTGGTGGGGCTCAAAATTATGCAATGAATTTAATTTTATTATACCTACTGAAAGCCAGCATTCATAGTTTTTTGTTCTATATCATTCAACTTTAGAAAGTGACTATAAATTTACGGAAAATATAAAAAGTGTATAAAGGGAAAATACAATAATTACAAAGATGTTATTAATGGAAATTAAATATACTTAGTCTATGTGAAAAGAAAGATTTACGGAAGACAAGAATGGTCCAAAAGGAAAGAAACTAGAATTGTGGTAGGAACATTTTGATCCTATATTATTTAAGTACTAGCCATCGAATCATGAGTCATGACTCCTAGCTAATAATGTTTTGTTTGGTTCGATAATTAGGAACGAAACTGAATTTCAATCCTATACATGTACAAGTTTCTTTTATTGTTTTTGTCTTTTAAGAAAAATCCTTGATATTCTTCAATGGATGGCTATATTCTTCATGTGAATGTAATCTTTATAAGATTTTAAAGTTTTTTTGTTTGTAACCTTATCTATTCTAGTAATATCTTTTGACCATTTATTATTTTGTCACTTATATCTTTTCGCAAGACGTTTTTACTTCTAAAAGGTCTTTATCTTTTATTATGTATCAAAGAGACACATCATTTACACAAAAATGATACTTATGGAGAGTTTTAAATATATAACTTAATACAAAACAAAAAAATATATAAATGTAGTCTTTAGCTTTTTAATTTTTTATTAAGTTCTCATTTTTTTTTTTTTACCAACTACATTACAATTAAATTACTACTTGGGATGAGGGGACTTGAACTCTGTCCATCCTCTTGGAAGACAAATGACAACACTCTTAACAAATTCTCAAGTTAAAAAACATTTCTATATGAATGCTTGGTTCAGCTAACGCCATTAAGAACTTCATTAAGAGTTGATACTTAATACACATCAATTCTTGATTGATTTATAATAATTAATATAGTAAAATAATATTATTAGATATATTTAATTAAATGAAATTAATAAGACAATGTATAAAAAAATGAAGATTAAAGTTTAAGAAAAAATCAGAAAAAAACCTATCATGCAATCTTCTTCTTCCTTTTATACTCTTGGTCAAAAATATATATTACAACACATTTTTGGATAAGAAGATATTTGTACGAGCTTCTTCTATTTCCATTGATCAATAGCAGATAGAAATGTACAGCCTCTCATGTCTTCCAAAATCCAAATCTCTCAACCTCGCTCTAATGCTAATTTATCGGGACAGGAGAATAATTTTTTTCCAACTACTATAGAGGTAAAGAGAGAATGAACAATCTATAAAATTTACGTGTAATACTCTCAAAGAATAAAGTAAAAAATCACGAAAGACTAAATTAATGCACTAGAATGTGACAGTAATGGTACAACAATATTTCGTAATCTTAAAGCACTTGATTTCTCTAACAAATCCCTATAGTTTTATCATTAGTCACTTTTTCTACCCAATATACATTACATAAATATATATATATATATATCTATGGAGAGAGAGAGGATGTAATAATGTAGAAAATTATTTACCAAACCAAGGGCATTTTTATCTTTTTAAGGAGTTACTAAAAACCCTACCTCCCTTAAACAGCCACTCTTTCTTAAACCCTAAACCTTACCAAAAAAAGGACTAATCCCTACTCTTATGTGCAAAAAACTAAGCCTCCTCTATAAACCTTAATCTAAGAGGCAAACTAAGAGGGATTAATGTAAGAACCTTGAAGTTTTAGCTTAAATAAATTTGTATCAAGATTTCTAACGCTCTAAAACTTCTTAATTCTGGTTGATTCCAACTTACTCTTAGGTGTTTTCAAGAGAGGATTCATAATTCTTTTGGTTAACAACCATTTCCAAGTGTTTAAGGTATGTACCTTGAAGAATTTTTTTGGGTTGAGTTTGGTTCTTGGTTAGGTAATGGTTGTATGAAGGGTTATCTTTAGACTAGGATGAGTTTTGAATTTAAAATAGAAATTATTTGCAAATTATTAGTGATTTAAAGCCTCACTCTTCTGACCCCATTAAGTGTTTGAAGAATCGTCAAGTAAGTTTGTGGAACTATAATCTCTTGATTTGATTCTTGCATTGAACATCTATTGTTGGGGTTGAACATTGAAGTTTTAGCGGAATTTTAGGGTTGAAAATCCTTAATTTATCATTCCTTAAGCCAGGATTGGAGAAAGTATGAGTTTTGACAAGAATTGGGTTGTTTTACGTTGGGTTCAAGGGTGTTCTATTCTACAAAATTGCAAAACAAAAGCAAGGCGTCTGGATACCTTACCTTATGACATTCGGACACTAAACCTCTATGTATAACAAAAGGATAACATTTGAATGCTATCTTTATTATGACATCAGGATGCCATGTCATATCCTAACCATGTTGCCTTCCAAGTTGGTTTTTGATAAAAAAATTTAACTTAACCTACTCCTTGTCTAGTTCCACATTCAAAAGTTTCAAACCTTAACCAAGAAACTGAAGATTAAGAATTATTTCAAATAATTCCTTACTTGGCCTAGGAGTTGTAATTTAATGAGATGAGGATCTTGTTTGAGAAGTTTGATCAGTAGATGAGAAATTAAATTAATTAATTTGTCTTTGCATCAAGTTAATTGTTCGAATTAATTCCTTTATACTTACTTGGACTTTGATATTGGTCTTGTCTCGTTATTCAGGAACGTAGTGTTAGATAATTGCTTATACTTGTTAGGACTTAAAATATAACTGGACTAACTCATATACGACCTAATTGATCTAATTTGCTAGTTATACTTAACCCGCTCGCTCTAGGGGCCTGTGGTGGTTATTACCTGAAGGAGCAATCGTTGATTATATGCGAGATTTCTATAATGAACTTTCATATGAGACAATGTAGCTAGAATTTTAGAATTCTTGAACTCTAGACTCGAGCATAAATGACTTCAAGGAAAACTTATATGTATATCAACCTATGTATGTGGAAAAAATCGAGGTGTTATGGAACTATGAGTACTCCTTTGATGTTTGTGAACTTAAACTATAGCTAACTAATTAACTGCTTGTTTACTCTCGATATAGTTGCATTGTATGTATGTGCATGCTTTGATTTGGCATTCGTGTGTGTTTATGCACCTATATTGGGCTTTAGCTCATCCTTATTCTTTTTCAAGCATAGGATTAGATAAGTATCTTATTTATGAGGAGTTATATGATAACAACATCCAAGAGAAGAAGGGTGTAAAGTATCTTTATTATTATTATGATGATTAGAGTTGAGAAGAGTATATTTACTAGAGTTATATTGTGTAGCATTGAGAGAGTTATGTTTTCTTGAGGAGATAAACCACTTTCTACTATATTATGTGGGATTGAGATATTATGAGAAAATTAGTTACTCTTGATTTATCATATGTTTTAGTAGTTATGAATCGATATACTCATGAACTATTGTGTTAGTTAATCTTATTTTATAAGGATTTGAGTTGATGTAGACACTCACTCATTGTAGATTCTTATGTATATTTTTATACTACGGTTATATTATAGATGCAGCTTGGTGCACTTAGAAGTCATAGCATATTTTGAGCTGGCTAAAATATGTAACGGATTGTAATGCCCAATTAGAGTTATGGGACTTTATAGAAGAAAAAGGGGGGAAAAAGAAAAGAGAGAGAAGAAGAAGGGATAGTTGTGGCAAACATCACCATGAGATATTATTGCGATAAATTACGTACTAGTAGCTTAATATATAATAGCAATTGTATTTATGGTAAAACCTACTAACTGTCTAGTACAACAGTTTAGTTTCTAGCAACTCCTAATTCTAGAAAAGTTAATACTAGGAGTTATTACAAACTAGATAGTTGTATCATAAGGTTGGTAAGTTTGAATCATAAATACAAAATGTAACTTCATATATTAAGTAGCAAGTAAACGTCTTATCCCAATGGTTTTCCATCACCATCATAACTATAAGTTTTAAACTTCTTATATTGGATGTTAATGGAACAAAATAAACATTTTGTATCCTCGGATTATTGTCTTGTGGGAGATTTTGATTTTGATACCATTGTGTCTTACCGTGGCATTACTTACCCTCAAAAAATTTATACTGTATACAGGTAGTCTTACCGATATATAAACGTTGAGCCAGGAAAGTGGGGGATAAATAAAAGGCACCTTTCATATTTTGTATCATCATGAATACTTGATCGTGCCTCTGCAGTCAGAAGGCACATGGTGGAAGGTGAATGATTTAGAAACGTGTTTTAAATTAGAATAAAAATGTAATTAAGTTAGAGGCATTAGTTTAGTGGCTTGTAACTACCGATGATTAGAACAAAGGTGAGGCACACCAGAAATTATCGAGACACCCGAACTGGACACATTTGAGTGAAAAGCAAACGTGTTTCTATCGGAAAATAAATAAATAAATAGACATAATCCTACCAAACTTTTGCAAATAGGAAATTATAAATACAATAGGGTACCAATGATTCCCTTAACTTCTAAATTGTAAGTTTATCCCCCCTATCAATTTCGAAAATGTCCACGTACATTCCCAACCTTTAACCAAATCTCAAAATGGTTACTATTTATGGATTATAACGACAGTCTAAGGTTCTAGTAATTTAAGGATTACTGATATATTTTTAAAGGTTATAAAGATTGAAATCCAAATCTAAAAGCTTTGGAGATTTAACTATATTTGATTAATAATCAAGAGACAATATTCATAAAGATTTTTCTATAGTTCCGTCTATATTTTTTACCGGACTAATCCTGTTCTTCATCTGATATTTGATTTAATATCCATTAGATTTAAATTATTGAACTAATTGTGTTTTTAACCATTCAGATATAATAAACATTAAATCTACGATATGATAGAAGGTATGACCGATCCTATTAAAATAGAAGAGGGAACTGTAAAAACTCCTATATTCATAATAATTTCATTATATATAGAGAAGTATATAATGTTTATCTTTTTAACTATACTTATCTAGAATACTTGTCATTCATGCTTTAATCCCTCCATGTCCACATTTAATATAAGTGATGTTTATGATGATATAGGTTAGAAGAAATTCAAAGGATATTTATCTCTTAATCTAACTGTCAAAGTTAGGAGTGTAAATGAACCATTGCAAACTACTTAAATTTTATTCAAATTTGACTCGATAATGGTTGAGTTCGAGTTCGAGTTCAAGCTACTCTAATAGTAAATCAAATCAAGCCAAACTCAAACTTTAAAATACTAATCTAATTAAGCTCATGAGCCTAATTGAACTTAATATAATTTTAAATATATTTTTTATTTATTTAAATATAAGTGAACATGATATTAGGTAGGGAAAATTTATAAAAAAGCCCAAGTATAATCAAGTTAATCAAATCAAGCTTGAACTTATCATACATATTTTCAACTCAAGCTCAAGCTTATAATTTAAAATTTAGTCAAACTTGAGCCGATATTAGGTTTTGAGTTTTCAAGTCGAGTTCAAGTTTTATTTGAATTTGATTCAATGATAGTTAGGTTGAGTCGAGTTCGAACTCAAACTGCTGTAGTAATAAATCGCATTTAGCTCGTGTTTTAAAGTACTAAGTTTACTAGACTCTTGAGCTAATTGAATTTGGTAGAATTTTTACTTTATTTAAATATAAGCAAATGTGATATTGATTAGGGAAATTTTATAAAAAAAAAAAAAAAGTTCAAGTTTAATCAAGTTAGTCGAGTCAAGCTTAAACTTATCATATATATTTTCAATCCGAGCTCAAGCTTAAAATTTAAAACTCAATCGAACTTAAGTTTTAAGCTTTCAAGTTAAGCTTAAGTTTTTATTTGAATTTAAGTTGATAATGGTCAGGTTAAATTCGAGCTCGACTATAATAGTAAATCGAGTCAAGTTCGAGCTTTAAAATACTAAACTCACTAGGCTTATTAACCTAATTGAGCTTATATAATTTTTAATATACTTTTAATTTTTTTAAGCATAAGCAAATGTGATATCGATTAGGAAAAATTTATAAAAAAAAGTCCAAATTTAATCAAGCTAATCAAATCAAGTTTAAACTTACAATATCTGTTTTCAAGTCAAGCTTGATCTTAAATTTAAAACTCAATCGAACTCAAGCCAAGCTTATGTCTCGATTTTTTAAGATGAGCTTAAGTTTTATTTGAATTTAATTCAATAATGGTTGAGTGAAGTTCGAGCTTAACTACTATAATAGTAAATCGAGTCAAGTTTGAACTTTTAAATACTAAGTCACTAAGCTCATGAACCTAATTGAGCTTAGTATAATTTTAATATATTTTTAATTTATTAAAATATAAGCAAATGTATTATCGGTTAGGAAAAACTTATAAAAAAATTTAAGTGTAATCAAGTTAATTGAATCGAGCTTAAACTTACCATATATATTTTCAAGTCGAGTTTAAGTTTAAAATTTAAAATTTAAAATTTGATTGAACTCCAACCTAGCTTGAATTTTGAGTTTTCAAGTTGAGCTTGGGTTCAAACTCAATACCAATACTGTATCGATTTAACTCGATTCGATTATATCTCTAATCAAAATATAAAAACATAAAAATTAGATTATAAAAAGATAAAGTAGCAAAAGGTTAGTTATGTTTGTAGTTATTTTTCTCAAATGAGATATTTTATATGAAGGATTTTAAAAGATGTCCCTTATACTCAAACTATTGCTATAACCAAAGGAAAATTGATGTTATAGATACTTACTCAAAATAGAATAGCTATTATAAAATAACAACCATAGCAATCATCTATAAACAGTGATTAATGTTACGTGCTTATCTTTCAATTTTCTTCTTCTAAATTACATTGGGAGGAAAGGATGAAGTTGGTTTATGCTAATAAATATTAACTAAATTCAATATTAGGTGATTAAAATAGTCGTATCCATGAAAGACTGGTACAATATATTACTTCAAGACTCTTACAATGCGTTTAGTTTGCTAAATGAAATAATGGGAGAAAGAAATTGCAATTGCTAAGGACTAGAATAGATATGTAATATAAGGTGAATGGATAATGCGGTGTTTATTTGAGTGTAACAGAATTAATATTGCACCATTTACTTGGGATAATCCAATAGGAAATAAACATGGAATAAAAACTAAAATACTCGAAATGCCCTTCATTAAATAAATAATAAAAAAACTCAATTTACTTCGTTGTATTAATCTTCTTCAAGGTTGAAACCCTAGTCATGTAAAATGCAAACTCACCATCAAGCAAAATTAAGAACTCTTAACCCAAATCAAAGGGGAAAAACTTGACAATTGTTCAAAATTCCACCATAACCTATCGTTGCCTTTAACAAATGGAGCCAATAACTAATAATGATGCTTCGTTAGACAATGACGAAAACTCTGATAGACCCAACAACGACCTAATTTCAAATTAAAACATTTTAGAACAACAAATGGCAACACTTGCTCCATGAGAATATATCTTGGACGCATTTGTTTCAATCTTGCAGCAAAGGCCACTATATTTACATGAAGCAAAGCTATTGAAAACAAAAATACATACATAGGAAATGGGAATGTAGCATAACATAATTTTTCCATGAGCTCTTGAACACGAATAGAGGATGATGATAGATTTAGTTAAGGCACTTTAAACTTAGCTCAATTGCAATAGAGGAGGACTCTGGTGAGAGTAACGAGGGACAGATTAGGGTTTTTCCCCTTTTGTTGATGCATGAGAAGTGAAGGATTGTGGTGACGGATTAAGGTTTGACAAGGGTAATGAAGCAGATAAAAAGTTGATTTATTAGGGTTAGAAGGTTATGTTTGATGATTTTATGTGAGGGTATGAGTTATAGTTTTTAATTTGTGATTGAGGGTAGTTTTAGAATGTCAAAGGGGAAATGGGTGAGGAATAAGGATTCAAAGCCTGCAATATGGAATCCTCATTCATTAGCTTTAAGGAATTGGGATTCAATCAAATCCTCATTGCAAGGAAGCTAAAATAAGTGAACATTGTAATAGATGACCCATAAGGAATAAAGGGGGAATGAAATTACCATTCCTCCAACTAAACATACCGATAAGGTCATTAGGTGTGAAAATACAATGTATTTGTGAAAGACTGCATAAGATTTTTAGGATTGTTTTTCAGCCACATGCTATTGCTAACATGGCCCTATCATGTTGCAACTTGTACATAGAAATTACTGTTTCTACATCATTAGTTAGTAAATATGCCACTTATATAATTCACCTTCTTGTTAAAGGATCACTTGTGTATAAAGAAATTATCTTACAATTCAGGTATATATCAATTTTTTTACAAGTGGAAGAGGAAAGAGAAATAAAAAAGGAAAGAAAAGAGGAAAATAGAACCCTTTTATATGTGTGGTTTGTTAGGATCCACGTTAAACAAGGGCCATAAATAAATCAAACTCATTTGAATGCTAGTTAAGATCAAATTAATATTTACTCGAATATCGAGTCGAGCTCGAGGTTAAGTTACTCAAATAGTTCATAGAATGTAGCATGAGCTCCATAATATTTAGTTAAACTGATTTACAATCCTATTGAACTCAAATTGAACTTCAATGTAGTCGAATTCAAATCAAATTTGGAAATATTAATATTATTTTAATTAAGAGAAGGATGACTTTCTTAAATGAATTAAGCTTAAATTAGTTTAATCAAATCAACCTCAAACTTAATGAGTGCTACTTCAAGTCAAACTCGAATACAAAATTTTAAACTTGTTAAGTTGGTACTTAAATTCAAGTACAAACTGTGTTTTCTCAACTCAACTCAACTAATTTACAATGCTATATTAGACCAAGAATCCATAAGCATTAAGCAAAGTTCATAAATGTAAGAATGTTAATTGTATCAATATGCATTCAAACCCCACCATCTCTACAATTATAGCTGTGCATGGTCCCTTATATATATATATATATAAATAAAGGGAATATTAACTTGAAGAGAGTTTTCATATGTAGGGTTGTCAATTTGATTATCATATGATAATTATGTAAAATGTATAAATATGTTACATATATGGTTGACATATCATATACCATTATTATTGAAATATATAATATTGATTTAAGTATTTAAATAATTTTATGTACCATAAAATTGGTAAATAGTGTTTATAAATGACTAAAAGAGTCAAGTTGTGTGTCAAATCTAAATCATGCATCAATTTAAGGTCCCGTGTTTTCTTCGTTTGACTGAACCTAATTAAATTCTCATCCACGTGGGATATAACATGGGACTACTGTGCTAAGCGATTATATGCATTGTATACTTCTATAATAGTGACAAATAATAATTGAGAGCGGTGTAATTAAATCGAGTTTGCAAGGACAACATTAAGCTTGATTTAGAAATCCAATCAACTAAATTGATATTTTTTTTTTCAGCTTATTTAACTTCAAGTCAAGGTAAATTATGCTCCAGAATTTCTCTAATTTAATGATTTAAATTTCGAACTTATTTAAATAGCACTACTCGAGTATAGAGGAATTCAACTCTTCACTATCTCGAGTAGTCATAGGTTTCATGTTTTTATCTGCATAAATCTTGCAGCTAAAGGAAAAGAAAAATAGTGGGAGTACTGTTTTATGTGAACGCACCTAATAAAGGAAATACAAAGTCCTAGTCACAAAAGAAAAAGAGTTGTTTTCTACAGCAAAATCAATACCATTTCACGTGGGCATAGAAGAAAAAATTTATGGGTTGCTGAGTCTTCGTGAACTATTATACAGTAATTCAAATCGCTACTTATTGAAAGTGCATGATTGCTTTCAGGAAATAATATTCGTTTTCCACGTGATTACTAAACTGTGGCATATGGTGCTCTTAGGTGGACATTGTCGAACGGTCTGCCAAACGTGGCCGTTAGCGAGTTTATACATGAACTAACTAAGTAAAATTACAAAGTATATATATATATATACATATCTCTGCTATTTACGGTTTCAATAGAATATATTGGCATTAATGGTAAAAATCAAATGAACTTGGACGATCAACCGGAATAAACGGTTATCAATTGCCAAAACGTTAGATGAGGATTTTAACGGAGCGTAAAGCATGGACAAGAGCTTTTGGGTGGTACAAAGTCCCCGTAATATAAGTTACATAAATATATATATATATATAATATATAACTATCAATTAGATTCAAATATATAAATTGATGATTGATAGTTTTTTAAAAATTTATTATTTATATTATCAAATATCTAAATATAATTAATAATTATACATTATATATACTTATATATAATATATATTATTTATTGAATCTTTTATTTTTTAGACAATTGACCATACTCCTCCCATATGAGCTTACTTGTAGCACATTTAAATTCTCTAAAATTATTTTTATCGCTTGCATTCATTGTATCTTTTTTCATGTGATTTCTATCATTAATTATATATGTCTATATTTTAATTTCTCATATACTCTCCTTGTTTGTTGTGAGTGAATCGATCAATCCTCGCTCCTCTTATTGTTCATCCGTCTTGGGATTTTCCACATAAAATTATTATTATGTGGTTTATTTCTAATATTTAAAACTTCAAATGGCTACTAGCGAGAAGATTTGGACTGGCTCAACATACCTTTACCTATACATACATATATATATATATATTTATTGATATGCATATATATGATTATACTACAATGGTTTTAACCAATGTTCTGAACTATTTGATATATATATTGGGCATAGTTTTTTTTTTTTTTTTCATATGATAATACGGCTCCTTGAATTCAGTTACCAATAACCTGATGCTATAAATCCAACCTTGTAACGGATCATGAAAAATCTCCTCCCACCTATTTGCATATATACCATATCAGGAGAGCATTTTTCAAATGTAGATGAACAAAAATTCTTCTGTATTGATTTATTTTTCCTAACTTCACCATTACTAAAATTGAATAAAGATAAACTAAAACACCCATATGTTCCCTAATTATAATAATCGCACATGGACTCCCCATCCATTTCTTCTGTCTTTGCTTTTATTGAAAGAGTCAAATCTATACTTATAAGTTATTTGAGTTGGGCTCTATATATATATATACATATATTGAAATATATTGAAGTTCGACTCAGCTTCAATTGAGACAAACCCTTGCATGAGCTACTTGAATAATTTATTATATTGTACTCAAGCTTCATGTCACACTCAATAGTTGATGAGTCTATGTAAGCTTGCATCGGCTTTAGACTTCAATATCATCTTAGTTAAAATAAATATATATTTTCAAATGAAAGCAATCTAAAAAGTTTAATTAAGTTGAACTTAAATTCATCCAACAGTATCTTTGAGTTAAGCTCGAGATGAAAATTATATATTCCGTCAAGCTGTAATCGAATTCGTGGTTTGGAATTTAAAATCGAGTTAAAACCTAACATCCTCAACATTGTATTTTTTTTTTTAACTCAACAAATCGACATCCATCTATGACCCCATTTACATTCTTCTGGCAGGCCATCTTTATGTTAGTTATTGATGGCCTTTCACAATTTGTTCGCAAGCCTCTTTTGAAGTATATATTTAATATTCAGTCAACCATTTCTGGAAATGCGTTTGGTTAAAACAACCTTATTTTTTTTTCCCCCTCTTCTGAATTGGTATTTGGTGCAAATACTTAAATGAAATAAAAGGATTATAGAATTCCAGCATGTTCTAATAAATATCATTAACATAATCCGGCCTGTGATGATGTTTGTACTTTAAAAATCGATTTGAAGATTTCATTGAAATTCTTCCTTAACAACCCCTCCCATCAAAATCTCCTGGGGTTTTCTTTCCTTTTTTTTTTTTTTGTTTATTTTCTTTCCCTTTTATGTGCACTTGCTCGGTTGGTATTGATATTAGTACTTTGTTTGATGTAAAGCACTATCTGACCTTGGAATCTGCTCAAACAATGGGAAAAAAAAAAAAAAGAAACCCAACTTACGATATGTTTGTTTTGCAATAAACATTTTTCGAACTTCTTTTCAAAAATGTATTATAATCAAAGTCTTATAATTGTTATATATATATATATATATTATCGTTCTAATCTTAAAAATTTGTGATTATTACAACGTCTTTTAGCAACAATTTATGGCAGAGAGGAGAAAGCAGTAGGTGGCCAAACTACGGTGGAAAGCATAAATGAAAAATCGGAATTACTGTCTTCACTTTTAGAAAGAATAAATCATTTTTCTTATCTTACGAGCAAAAAATTTTCTATGAAAAAGGAGCAAGGTAAAACACCGCTTGCTATCAGTCAATAACACGATGATATGACTACCGTAATATGCAAGAGTTTTAATATTATACTACATCTATTAGATGGATACGGATTGACGGTGCATATGTCTAAAATAAAAGAAATCAAACATAATACAATATATATACAACAAAAATAAAATCTATCATGGCAATTAGAAATCTTTTCGATTTCCATACCTTAATTTGCTCCAAATTTGGTCTTCTTACCTAATAAAGTGAAGCACACAAAGTTAAAAGCCATCAAAGTGAAGAAAATTTATTTATTTAACCAGAATTAAACTTTTGTGAATTAAGAGAAATATTTTAATTTGAAGGAAGATTGATGTAACTCATTAAATTTTGATAGGTGTAATGACACCAAAATCAATCTCTTAAATTTTAATATTGTAAATATATGTTTCGTATAATATTCAATAAGACCGATCTATGGGACAGACTAAGCCCACTATCCTTTGTCCATACACGATTATGTTTAGTTAAAAAAAAAAATTGAGTTAACCTAATACTCAAACTAGAATGTTCTGTCACTTTCTCTCTCCATAGGTGCGACTTTCTTTTACTACTTTCTTCCTCTTTATTGCTCTAAATCTAGGGTTTCAATTTCACTCATTATCTATATTAAACCGATGAGAACAGATAATGGATTTATAATCATCTTCTCTTGATCTAACTTTTGGTAACAATATGTATGTATTTCATTGCGAAAACTAATTATGGTTTTGTGTTATTTTTGTGATTGTAAGGTACAAAATAAAAGAATGAACATGAAGGTTGAGTAAAGAAAAGAAATGGTGAACGTACTGAAAGAACTAGCCTTGACTTCAAGTGTTAGAGAATCTCCTTACAAGATTTGCTCTCAAAGTGATTCGATGCCTTCTTCTTTCTTTTTTTTTTTCTCGGCCTTTATATCTATTTTAGTTGTATTCTAGTTACTTCTTAATAGATTCTATTAATCATGTATGCCTATGTCTATTATCTTATATGCTCAAGTCTATTGAGAATTCTGTATGTCTAAGTCTAATCTATCATTGTATGCCTAAATCTGAATAACAATCAAATACTTAAACACTAATCTATTGTTACTCTACTAACCGATGTTTATGCAAAATCCTCCAAACGCTTAGGAAATCTCTTATATCTCTGATTTCTTCAAGTATTATCTATATTAGTCATAACAATTTTCCTCACCTAATCAAGAGTGACCTTGTCCCCAAATTAAAAAATGAGGATAATCTCAAACAAACTCTTATGTGTCTACCCATGTAGCGTCCTCAGGATCTAGCAACTCACATTGCTCTAGCAACTGTTGAATAGGATGACATTATCATAAGATCTGTCGAAAATCCAGAATAGCTAGAGACTTAACTATAGTAAATCAAGCTTATAGGCTATAAGCTAAATCCTTTTTGTAACCAAAAAAGGTCCATAGTATCTCCTTACTAGCTTGTAAGACAGTCTGTTCGCTAGCGAAGTTTTCCTATAGGGTTGTAGCTTTACATATGCCCAATCACCTATGTTTAGCTCCTTCTTAGTCCTCTTCAAGTCTGCTAATGATTTTATTTGTCATTGCGTTCTTGATAAGTTCTATCTAAGTAATCTCAACACTTCATCTCTATTGATGATTTCCCGATCTACTACTTCTACTTGACTTAAACCCTTCACATAATTAAGTAATTGTGGTGAATCTTGGCCATAAAAAGCTTTAAAAGGAGTCATCTAAGTACTAGTGTGATAACTTGTATTGAAACAAAGTTTGGCCCAAGGTAAAAACTTAGGCCAAACTATAAGACTATCCATTACAAGTGCTCTTAAGTAATGTTCCAAACACCTATTTAATACCTCAAACTACCCATCTGTTTGGGAATGATATGCCGAGCTCATCCATAATTAAGCACCACTCAATTTAAAAATATCTTGCCAAAAACAACTGACAAATACCCTATATTTATCATAAACAATAGATCTTCGAATCCTATGATGCTTGATTACAATATCAACAAACAACCTTGCTACGGTTACCATTTTATAGTTAGAGGGCAAAGGATCAAAGTGAGAATACTTAGTTAACTAGTGAATCAACACTAAAATAACTAAATAGCCTCTTAATAATGGTAATCCAATTTTGAAATCCGTAACAATATCCTCAAAAACCCTTTGAGGTATAGGTAGAGGTTGAAGTAAGCCTACTGAATTGGTTGTCAAATATTTCACTTGTTGACAAATATGGAACTTGTTCAAAAATGTCTACAAATGTCCCCACATTACTCTTCATTCCCCTAAAATAAAAAGCACTACTCAATCTTTTGAAATTCTTCAAATTGCCAGCATGAGCACCCATTGGTGTGGAATAAAATTCCAAAATCAGTATAGGGATCATAGAAAATGATGAAGGTATAAAGATTCTATGTCCCTAAAAAAGCAAGTTATCTTTAACACTAAATGTCGTGTTAACGACTCCCCTTGTTGACACTTCACTTTTAACTGTTGCCACTCTACATTCTTAGATAATCCTTTAACAATGTAAAAAAATCTACTAAAGGTAACATTAATGCTAATAGTTCAAATTCCTTAGAGAATTATCCCGATAAGGCATTTGCTACCTTATTCTTAGCACCTAGTTTTGTATTAAATTTCATAATCATATCCCATCAACTTGATCAAATATTGTTGTTGTTCAGGGTTTGTATAACTTATGTAAGTGATTCCTTCAAGCTTTTCTGATATGTTCTAATTATAAAGTGATATCTTAACAATTATTGGTGCCATTTTCTTATTGACTCCACAACAACAACTAACTCCCTTACATAAGCTCTTACTTTCTGCATCCTATTATTGAACTTCTTGCCGAAATAAGTAATAAGGTTAGAACCCTAATGTAACACCATTCCTAAACCTGTACTAGATGCATCCTTTTCCATAATAAATGTCTTTGAAAATTTTCATAATACAAGTATAGGAGTAGACATAAGCAATTACTCAAGTGTATTAAAAGCAGATGTAGCTTCTTCAATCATACAAAAGTGTCTTTTCTCAATAAATTTATCAAAGGTGATGCTATCTTAGCATAACCTTTGACAAATCTTCTATAATATCTTGTAATCCCTAAAAATCTTTGCAACTACTTCATCGAGATTGGCTATAGCCACTCCTCTGTAGCTTTAATCTTGAATAGATTTGGTTGCAAGCCTTTGTTAGAAATAATGTAGCCTAAATACTTAATTTGTGTTTGAGTAAAAGAATATTTATTCTTTTTAAAATAAAATGTATGTTGTTTCAAACACAATAATGCCTTCTCTAGGATCTAAATGATCTATTTAATTTATGCTATACACTAGTATGTTATCAAAAAATACGATAATGAACTTCCTCAAATAAGGCTTAAAAATGCTATTCATCACTGCTTAAAACGTAGATGGAGCATTTAATAGCTTAAAAGGCATTACTAGAAACTCAAAATATTCTTCATGCATATGAAATGCTGTTTTATGAATATCATTAATAAACATTCTAATTTGATGATATCTTGCCCTTAAATTCATTTTTGAAAAATATTGTATGCCTCCTAATTCATTCAATAGTTCATCAATGGTAAGAATTGGAAACTTATCCATGATCATAGCCTAATTCAAGACTCTATAGTCTACCTAAAATCTCCATGACCCATCTCTTTTATTTATCAAAAGTATTGGTGAGGAAAATGCATTAGTGCTGGGTCTAATTACCCTTAAATCCTACTTTTCTTACACTAACATGTCAATCTTACCCTTTTGAAATAGGGATAGCGGTAAGGTCTAACATTAATGGCCAGTTTTTCGTTCTTCAAGTGAATGTGATGTTGCACTAATCTTTGCAATAGCAAGGATGATGGAGTCGCAAAAATGTTTTCTAATTTGCCCAATAATTCTTCAATAAAATTATTACTAGTAATATGCATAGACGAATTACTCTTTTGAGCCACTAACTGAAACATGCAAGCTATGTTATCCAAATTGAACCAATTTCCTCATTTTATTTTGTTGAATATGCTTCATATCAAGCGCTATTTAACCTTGTAACGTAATTTTCTAACCATTCCATTGAAAAGACATCATCTTTGAGGAATTATCGAAAGTTACAGGTCTTAATATTGTCAACCTTTGAATTATTAGGACCAATTCAACTCCTTATATTTCTAAAAAATAGAAATCCATGAAAAATTCAAAGTGATTCAATGCCACTAGTACTTATTTACACAATCCAGAACAAACTAGTTGATTTCCATTTCCTATCATCACGAAAAACTGTGGCATTGCAATAATTGGCAAATTTAGTGTTTTGTCTACATTTTTTTGAATAAAATTGTGTATAGTGCCTGAATCTACTAATATTGCAACTGTTTTCCCTTTTATCATCCCTTGCAATCTCAAAGTTCTTGGAGATAAAACTCTAAATAGAGCATGGTAGCTTATTTTAACTGTATCATTTTCCTCTTTTTTCATATGTGTTTGTTCTACTTCTAACACATCATTATGCTCAATTTCAACGTCTTTGTCTTCAAAATTATCAAACTCAATCATCATTAAAAAATTTGCTTTACATATATGATTCATATGAAAATTTTTTTTCACCATAATTATAGCAAAGACCTTTCTCTCTTCTTAAGTCCAATTTAGCTGTTGTCATCCATTTGATAGGAATTGTTTTGGTTTAAGAGTTTGTGGGTTTGGATTGTATTTGGGAATTCGATGGTTTTTTTGTGTTGGTTAAATTAATGGTTTTGGACATAAATGTGGATATGAAACATTTATATGAAAATTGTATTGGTTTTGATGATGAAAAGGAGGGTTTAAATGAGTAATTAAACTGGCTTTGGTTAAGTCTTTGTAGTTTGGCTTCATGAAGTTTTGCTAAACTCATTGCTTAAATAAGAGAAGTTGGTTTGGATGACAACACTTTAGCTTGAATATTTAGCTCTAATCTCGAAATAAACAATTTTGTAAAAAATTTTCAAAAAGGCCATATACGCTATTTGACAAATCTTCAAACTGACTTTGATATTTGCTAGCAGACCTTTTCTACATGAGTTTAGCAAACTTACCTTAATAGTCTTTTAACATAGATGGTCCAAATCTTGATCTAACTGCATTAACGAAAGCTTGCCATGTTGATATCAAGCTACTTCTCAATAGCAACTATAACTAATTGAAGGCTTCTTTTGCCATGGAAAAAGTTTGCCATTTTCAACCGATCTTCTTTTGTGATTTCATGGTAGTAAAAAATTGTGACACTTTAAAGATCCATTCCTTAAGGTCTTCCCTATTGAATTTCGAAAGTTCCAATTTAATATTTCTATTAGTGAAATGTGACTCCCTTAAGAAGATGATGAATTTTCTACCATATTTTTATTTCTCTAAAGGATATTCTAATTCTCACCTAATACATTCAATGATGCCAACAATTTTTCAACATTTGCACCTATTTGATCCATAGAATTCTCTAACTTACTCATCCTTGCATTATTGTGCTCTTCCATATTATCCATCTTAATAGCATATGCATATAATTCTTCTTGCAATTAGGATATGTTTCTTGTACCATTTTCCATCTTCACCGTCAATTATTTATATAATCAATGAAAGCACCAATGATAAGGCCAGTCTATGGGACGACCCAAGCCCATTATCTTTTGTCCAGACATTGCCACATTTAGTAAAAAAATTTGAAGTTAACCTAATAATCGGACTAAAATGTTCTATTGCTTTCTCTCTCTACACGTATGACTCTCTCTTATTACTTTCTTCTTCTTTCTTATTCTAGATCTAAGGTTTCAATTTTACTCGTTATCTATGTTGAAATAATGAGAATAGATAATGGATTTGTAATCCTCTTCTCTTTATCTATCTTTTAATAGTAATATGTATGTATTTCGTTGCAAAAACTAATTAAGGTTTTGTGCTATTTTTGTCATTGCGACATTCAAAATGAAAGAATGAACATGAAGTATGGATAGAGAAAAGAAATGGTGAATGTACTGAAAGAACTAGCCCTGACTTCAAGTGTCAAAGAAACTCCTTTTAAGATTTTCTCTCAAAGTGGTTTGATGCCTTTTTCTTTTTTCTTTTGGCTTTTATATCTATTTTAGTTGTGCTCTAGTTACTTCTTAATAGATTATGTTAATCTTGTATGCGTAAGTCTATTATCATGTGTACTCAAGTCTATTGTTAATTATGTATGTCTAAGTTTGATCTATCAGTGTATGCCTAAGTCTGAATAACAATCAAATACTTAAACATTGATTTATTACTACTCTACTAATTGATGTTAATACAAAACCCTCCAAATTAGGAAATCTCCTTTGTCTCTACCTTTTTTGAGTATTATTCATATTAGTCATAACAATATACTTATATATACATAATGTAAAACCTCGAAAAGTTTAGAAAGAGAAAATAACTAAAGAAACCAATGGTGTAAAAATAACAAGTTATTAAAATCAGGGACAATTTTAAAAGCTTATGGTTAATTGGACACTCTACCAATTTTGGGCTAGGTTTTTCCTCTCCATTTACAAACCTTTCTCAACAAACTTAACAAAGACATGTGAAGGAAACCTAAAGCAAAAGAAAAAGGGTGAGCTAAGTTTCATTATCAATAAAATAATCTGAGTCTGAATCTAATGATAAGAAATATTTTTATTAAAGGATTTGTAGAGATTCTAAAGTGTGAGATCTTTTTGAAAAATCTCTAAATCGATAAGTAGTGTTATTTCAAAGGAAAAAGGCTTAATTTTTAAGATAATTTGATTTCCCTTTGTTGTTTAATTTAAGATTCAATATGGGATTCCATAAAACCTTGGATCAGTGAAGAAGTGGTGATTTACAAGTGACCAAGGTATGTTGTAGTATGTTGTTATAAATCCCACTAACCTTTGATATTGTTTTTGTAAGCATTGGAGAAATGCACCTAAATGTTGCGTTGGTAAATGTTGGTCAGATCAAGAAGAATTGGAGATTAATGTACATGATGTGTGAAGGTAGGGCTTTTGTTATAGTGGTGATCTAGAAATATAATGAAAAGAGAAACAATACTTGTAAAAGAAGTATAAGCATATAGTACGATTGTAAACATGCTCGTAAACCTCTCGAGATTCGTTGAAGAAGGAAATATCGACATGGTAGAGTAGAACATTAGCATGAAGTTGGGTTACCAAAGGTTAATGGATAAGAAGCGCATCTGTGGTCTTGATCATAAACCTTTGAGCATCAAGTACTCGGGAGCACAAACTAAGAGCATCATCATGATTCTACTCATGATCCTTCCTTTCTCCTTTTCCTTTATTTTATGATACTTTTTCCTTTCTAAAATTATATAAACCTTATTCAAATGTTGAGGATTAATACGTATCAACCTTTAAATCTTATTTGATGGTTAATAATATATATATATATATATATAGATTTATGATAGAGTTGAATAATATAAGGTTAGAATTAGAATTTCAGAAATTAAGGTAGGGTACTAAAGAAAAATATGCTTTGCGAACCCAGGTATATGTTTATTGTGCGTGTTAGGATTAGAAGCCAAATGGAACCAATTATTATCTTGATATTTATTACTTACTTATTGCTTAGTATGGCTCAACTCAATGGTAGTTTTTTAGAGGGCATTCCTATGGTCCTTAAGTGATGTTTTTCTTAATTAAGCTGTACAAGAAAATGATTTGGAGTAGATTTAGGGATATAAAACCATAAGATGGTGAACTTGTATCAGTTTAGAAATATAGTAGGATTGTATGATGATGAACCCGTGCTAATAGAAAGTATGATGTTAGGAAGGTATTAGGCCCGAGAGGTGAACCAATACTGGCAATTGGTTGAGGCCATTGATGGTGTTTTCATTTTAAGAGCTTATAACTGGGACCGTAAGTATCTGTTTGTTGTGTATAGGTTTAAAATTCTAGTATTAATTGGTTGTGATTTTATGCTTGCATTATTTGTGTTTGTGAACAATATGATATGACATGCACTTATGTTTGTGATAGGTATTAGCTTATTCCTTATTTTCACAAATGCAAGTATTGAAGTTGTAATTATAGAATTTTATGGATTTAGAGAAGTTTTGATTAGGATAGTGAGAGCAACAACTAGGTATACAATCATGAGAATAAGATATAAATTAAGAAATCTTCAAGAAAGAAAATATATATATATATTATTTGTTTCATTCAATGATTAGTTTAAACAGATGAAAAGATTTTGATTAAATAGAGGATTTTTTATGAAATTATTTGGAGATAATTTCTTATGTTTTTGAAGATTATAGATAATAATTAGAGTTTTCATGTATCATTCACTAGTAATGATATGTGGCAGTCTGTAACATCTTAAGTATGAGACATTATACATATTCTCTAAAAACAAACTTTGTGTTAGCATAGTTATATACCATTTTATCCATTGGTTAACTTAATTTTGAAAGTTTTCTAGAGCCTTATAGACATAAATGCATTAAAATCTGAAGCCAATAATTATAAAAAATATTTGAGTTAAATTCGACATTTGGCTAAATGTTCGGATTGAGCGCAATTATGCATGGGATGAATGCAATATGTAGCTCTTACTTCATGTGATTAGGATGAATGTTGTGTTTTTACTGATTATTAACAAGAAGGGAATAAGGAAGAAATCAAGAGGAATGAATAATCTTAATATATCCAGCAACTCCACGTGATAAGTGATGGAGAGAAACCTAATATCTTTCTTTAAATGGTGTTCAATCGTGTTCAGGTAAATGCTATATTTAAGTTACAAAAGGTTTTAATGATATTAATATACTCGATGTAATTTAGTAATTATATTTATATATAATTTATTAAAACATGTAATATATTTAATCTTTGGCAAGGAAAAATCAATAATATCCATCTATGGTTGACTGATAAATTGTCTATATTATATGTGTTAAACCCCTTAACGAAATGTGCTTTATGATATAACCAGCGTAAGAGATTTTCGTGTCCACAAGCGATCATGTACGATCAATTAGTCTCTCTTTCTCGATTTTTCATTTAATGTATAAATCATTCGAAAATGGATAATATTTACTAAGTAATTAGAACTCTTTTTCTTTTTTTATTTTTGGTTTCTATTTAATGGGTTTCCATTTGTTTGGTTTTTTTTTTCGAATGCTTTTTACCATGTCCTTCCAATTTGTTTTGATTCGCTGGATTTTCGAATTACATTAGTTTCGTCTAATAATCTCATTTGTTTTATTTTGAATTTTTATGGCTATCAATTTAACATTTTTCATGCCATATGTTAACTATGAATCTATACATTATTTTTTCTCTCTCTCTCTCTCTCTATTTTTTTTTTTTCAGCGGCCAAATACATGTTGGCAATCTCATGTATGCTTTCTTCGTAGAATATGGAGTATGGACAATGTGTTTGAATTTTTCAAGTGACTATTTTTGAGATATTTTATTTTTATGAAATCTCCCTCTCACACTCGACACAATTTTATTTATTTATTTTGTTATTTGTTTGCCAAGAAGAAGAAAGTAATATTAAATATGCAATCTATCCAGTACATCGAATATCCCTTCACAAGCAAAAGGAACATTACCACAACTAACATAAAAAGAAATTAGAGATTCATAAGAAGATTAGATTGAGTACACCTAGTCATACAAACATATCTTCTTTTGAGTGTGCTTTGCGATATAGTAATCTGCCACATGATTTGTTTGTCACCTGTAAAGAGTTATTTTGGTATTTGAGTTTTTAACCTAATTTAATAAATGGACCAGTTTAATGGAATAATGATGGGGTTCAAGAAATCAAGCCTAATCAAGAATGTTTTAGGGAGATATGGTTTGCTGGACTTAGAATAGGGATCACTAGACTAATTTGTCCCCTCTCGGCCTTACTCATGCATATGAAAAGTAGACTCAAAAAAGGTTATTCTGAGTCGTTTTGGGTCTTATTTGGCCTTCATATGCCTTTAAAAAGCTTAAATAACCCTTGAGCTTATTTTAAAAGATAGGCTCATTTTATAAGCAACTGGGTCAACTTGGCTTAAGCCCGACTCTAAGGCCTCCATTATAGAAGAGTCAAAGGCTTTAATTTGGACTGTAAATCACTAAGAGTTGATGTAGCAGTTCCTATCATTGACTCATCCGATCCATCCATCTCGACTTAATCCAACAATTAAGACTAGGGGCTAAAACCTTTACATAGGAGTCTTTTCCTCCTCATTTGCAATATTCAAAACATTGGCAAGCTCCATAAAAACATTGTTATTCTATTGAAATGACTCTACAGAAGATGAAACACCAAAATTATTAAGAATAAGTCATGAACACATCAAATGTTCATTTTCAATCCACTGTCATATGTGCACATCATAAGATATTGAGCTTACCTATTCCTCCTCTTATACCTCTCTCTAATATCATCCCTCTATGTGTCATCAGATCAAAAATTCTTTAAGATCAACTGCATGTGTATTGCACATGATTAATCATCAACAATAACTCCACCATACATCGCCTAATCAAATTGAAAGCAATAGACCTAGATTGTGCAATATAAATGTATACATCATGAATGATGGAAAATATTTGCCACGGCAGTTCAGACGAATAGTTAATAGCATAAAAAATTGTTACTTAGTCAATTTCAACAATTATGTTGTCCTACCCTCTTTGCTTTTCATACTTCACCACTTTAAGAGCAACTAAAGCTTTTACTACTTTAGGAGAACTAACTTCACATAACCATGCTCCTCTATCGCAAATAGCCCTTACATTGTTTCCAGACATAAACGCAAGGGTGGCTTCACCCTATAACACATCAAAAACACCATCAGAATTTAGTTTGGTGGCATTACCTTCTAAAGCTACCCATAAACTAAAGTTCTCATTTTGTTGCTAATTTACCCTTAAGAGAGGATGTACTTGTTGCCGATTAGATTAGTTGGTATCAATATAAGGGATTAGCATAAGAATTGTGGACATATTGCAACTCCTGGATCTAAGACTCGCTAGGTGTTTCAGTACTGCTGAATACCATTATCTCCACTAACCACTACTTGATTACCTACATTAAGAGCAAAAACACATGTAGAAAGCTTTCATGCTCCTTGTTGGAAAAAGGTTACACAGTTAAAGATGCAACCTAACTCCTGAGCTTGCTCCTACTTTACGTCCCTAGTAGCTAAAACTTTAACTTCTAGGATAGTTATCTAAGCAATTTGTGTCACATGCAACGCATCAGGATACTTGCATTCAAACACCGCCTTGCAGATGCCTTTTTCAAATACTGCACATGATAGAACAAATTTTAGCACAAATGGTGGCCTTTTCCTTCTTAGCATTTGACAAACCATTTAAGCATGATTTCAACCAATCAACATTGGACATCTATTGTTCGGTATCAATTCTAAGCCCAAAGTAGTAAATTAAAACATGCTTAGCTAATTCATTAGCATTACAAAACAAACATCTTTCTAATTGTATCGCTTTTTTTTTTTTTTTGCTAAATTACAATAAGTAAGTAAAGCATTATTAATGGCACTCCACCTAAAGTGTTTTACTTTTAGTAAACATGGACTATGCCATACTTAATTCCATAAGGCCCAGCCAATTTGATGGGAAGAGGCAGCTCCTTCAGTACTTTACATTGAATTACATCTGATAAAGTTATATGCTAATCTCACGTTGCACTAACCTGACTTTTCATGAAGCCATATCAAGCAATCCTACAAATTCTCATTAGCTAAGAGTATTTTTAAAATTGCTCTCACCAATTTCCTTTCAAATAACCTATAGAGGCAAGTCAAAGTTATACATATTTGATTTAAAGGTTGGTATACGTCCCCCCATTCCAGGCACCTATTTTTCCGTTCCACATAAATCAACCCACCACCACCTACTTACCACATCACTCTTTTCAACAAATGGTCTCTTCCATGGAAGATACTCAACCAATCCCAAGAGTCTCTAAATCCTCTAGATACCTATAGAAAGGAAGAGTCTAAGAAGTAAATGCTTTTTAATATTCTCACCTCAAAAGCATTTGCATTATTTGTAATCCTCTAAGCTGCTTTGGTGAGTAAAACAGAGTTGAAGTCATTTAGATCCTTAAAACCAAGGCCCCCACTTGTTTAGGAAAGAGTTATCCTATCTTAGCTCTGCTAGTGTACTTTCCTCTCATTCTTTGTTTGTCCGTACCAATATTTAAATGTTATGATCTAAAATTAGATTAGAAAAATAATAGTTTAGTTTTTTTTTTTTAATATATGTAGCTAGATATTAGTTTATAATAGTTTTGATATTTGGCAATAGTTAAAAGTACAAATAGTTTGCATAGGATTGTAACAAAAGTATTCAATCATTTTTAATAAAACTCATGAGTTTTTTGTTTGAATTTTTTTGTGGAGATCATCCTTATCTCGAAAAGAGAAAATTAGGAAACTACGTCGTCTTGAATAGAGGGAATTTCATATTTTTACTAAAAAGAAGAAGGTGGGTCGAGCTTTTCACATAAGTAGGCTTAACAATGGTACTTTCATTAAGAGGATAAGTAGAAATAGAAGAATAACTCATGTGAATGCAAGAACATGTGGAGCAAAAGTTAGAATATATGGAGAAAATAATGAAGAAAACCACATAAGACACATAATTGTTAAAGGAAAGTTATAAGAGATTACAAGAAGCAATTGTGGAAGACATGTAAGAAGAGCAAATAATAAACTAAAAAGAAGAAGATGCAATGGCAACTATAAAAGATATAGGTGAAGAAAAATTTCAAGAAACAAAATAACTTGTTATAAAGAAGGATATTAAAGAAATAAAGAAAGTAGTACAAGAAACTGATGTGGATAATGATCAAGATAATATCACCATAGACATTCCTAATTCTAAGATAGAGAAAATGCATTTTTCCATAATTGGCTTTGTATAAACAATGATATCAAAGATAGAAGTTAGTATGAAAGATTTAATTGAAAAACCAAAAGTTATGACGATCATTATGTTCAATAACTCTAATTATGAATGAGAAATTCGCATACAAAGAAATTTTATAAATCAAGTTTTAAACTTTATAACCTATAAAAATCTTAAGCTAGAAGAACAAAAAAATGCTTTAGCGATTCTTCACAAAGATGTCTAAAGCAATATTATCCTCATTGTCTTGTAGATCGAAGTATATATTGAAGATCTTATTAATGATTTTTTGTTATTATTAAATCATATTACTTAATAATTTTTAAGTTGAATTTTTTTTCCTTAAACCTTGAGGACAAGGTTCTTACAAAAGGGTTGAGTAATTTGTTATGACTCAAAATTAAATTAAAAAGTAATATTTTAATAGTTTAGTTTTCTTTTAATATGTGTAGTTAGATATCAATTGATAATAGTTTTAATATTAGTAACAATTAGTTAGTCGGTTAGGTATTAGTTAAAAGTATAAATAGTTTGCATATGATTATAACAAGATCATTTAATCATTTTTAATAAAATTCAAGAGTTTCTTTTAAATTTTTTTGTAGAGATTATCCTCGTCTTGAAAAAAGGAAATTAAGAAACTATCTCATCTCGAATCAAGGGAATTTCATTTTTTTACCAAAAGGAAAAAGATGAATCGAGCCTTCCATGTAAGTAGGCTTAACAATGGTTTTTGTAAACATTTATTGGTTAGATATTAGTAAGTAAGGTGGGTCAAATAGAAGAAATTGTTATAATTTTAGATATTGATTAGGCAACTTAATGAATAGTTGTAGCTATTAGGATTAGTTAATAAAAGAAAATAGTAAATAGTTGTAATTAGTAAAGCTTGTTGAAAAAATTAGTTATTATAAGAAATATTATAAATAACATTTGTAAAACCAAAATATCATTATTCCCTTCAGAATCAAATTCAAGAACTATTATTCTATAGCTCTCTCTTCCTTCTCTCTTAAATTTCTAAGAGTTTATATTTAACTTGAATTAAAGACTTTTTTTTTATTTGTATGAATGAATTACATGAGATTCTAACATAAAAACATGTCATATCACAATATTTCCAATATTTTAAGTGCTTATTTTTAATATTTATTATTGTTTATGTAACTAAGCAATATTAATACAAAAGTGTAGAGGAAAAAAAAAAGATACATACACACTGCTTTCTCACATTTATGTTGAAAACGTATCATGTCCTAATTTTTTTAAATATTATTTTGAGATATTGAACTAAATAAGCTTGGAAAAATGCACAATGTGGAGTAAATGGTTAAATTTGATGGTTGCGTGCTACTAAACTCCACATAGATTTGTTTAACTCATGCATTAAATTGTTCATGTGATACATAATGATGGAAAATAAAAATATTTCTTCAGAATCCTTTCAAGTTTACAGTTAGTTGACATCTTCTCAAATAGTAAATATTTATCCGTATGTTGGAAGCCATGTTAGAGTTAGTTGACATCCTCTGAAATAGTAAATAATTATCCATATGTTGTACATAGGGGAAGCCATGTTCTTGTGGCGTTTGAACCGGAAATATAAGGCATGTATAGGAGACATGAGATTTAGTTTTACTTATGCCCTTGAGCCAATATGCGAAAATAGGGTTTAAATATAAAGGTATAATCGTAAACAGCACATTGAGAAAAAAAAAATGAAGATAAAAATGTATGAGAAGCAGTGAATAAGCTACATCAATCTTTCAACTAGAATTAGTGTTTGTAAGAAAAAATTTAAAAAAAAAAAAGGTGCTTTTTCCTAAGATATTAACCATGAAGTGAGGTAATGATTTCTAATTAAAACAATAAGTGCTCTTACACAATCAAGAAGTGTGTTTGCACAAAGTTATGTCAAAAGATCCAAAATTTATTGAAAAAAAATGAAAAACATGAGAAAAACTGGGTAGTGAAGAAAGCAAAAGTGGATAGCACATAATTAAAAATATTGATAAGATTTTGTGATAGATGATGCAAAGAGATAAACAAAGAGAATTGTACCAAATTCATATAGTTGACGCTAGACTTGATGAGCTGGTGTGATAGAAAAGAGTGGTTTCTAAAGATAAAAGGGTGGTTGAAGGATAATTCCATTAACCACTTTAGACTTTATTTGCAAAAATAATTTAGATCTAGTACAATCGATCAACTCCTAATATTTGTCAACAAAACCAATGCCCTATTAAATAAATAACATCCTTTTTTGATACCTCGATCGTTTTAAATATAATTTTTATATTCCACAAATCCATTAAAATGAGTTATTTTTCTTAATCAAACTCATAATGGCACATACTAAAATCATGTAATATTTAGATCAAAGGATCTTAATGCTTTCAATACGAGGGTTTCCATGCATTCTATACATGAGACATCTTCCATCACAATTCACAATAAGTAATTTCTACTTTCTTTCTACAAGTTTCTCATTGTATTCGTGTATGTAGGGACCATTATCTTTAGGAGTTTTGATATTTGTAATTGCTGTTTCATGTCCAGTTAGCTGCAATGGAGGCTACGATGTCGCCAGCACACTTAGAATTAATTGTTGTTGCATGTTTAGTTTTTGGGTTTTTCTATGTTCTGTTTGATGGACATGCTTTTGTGTCATTAATGATTTCCCTAGAGTGAACGGAAAAGAACTATTAATTGTTCGTAAGTTCGAAATGATATAGGTACAATTTAATATATATATATATATAGAAACACGTTGTACGTTGGATGAGAATGAAAATATCTAATCTGTATCAATTGCAATATTCATGTTGTCCAACCATGATCCGACCACATTAGTCAGCTTTTAATTTGGATACAGGTGTCAGCGGCTTGAACATTTTCCTGTCCTATAGGGTGTTAGCTTTGTTGCGTGCATTCTCTAGCATATGCAGTGATTGCAATAGACGCAAGGGCAAAAGATTTAGTGGATCTCACAAATTACGTGTGCTAGGACATATACACGTGATCAATTATATTATAATACTTGATTATATTGGTGATACTTTATTTTTCAAAAGAACACTATTTATTACTATTATATGCGCCAATATAATTGATAGTTGAACATAATATATATATATATAATATATTGTCCAATAAAGAGTCAATATAATGTGTCAAATATAATAAAAGTATCATTTGAATTTAGATAATTAAATGCAATGTAACTTTTACATATCCACAACCTTCATTTCCTTATTTTTGGCCATAACTTATACTTATCTAATTTCAAGATAAAATGCGAGGGGTTTTATAATTCAAACTCATATTCATAGTTATTATGCTCTAACTAGACCTAAAGTCGAGTCATACTTAGCCTGGAATTAGCTTGGACTTAGACCCCTCGAGTCAAGGGCTTGGTCCTCTTAAACCGAGACCAGCTTAGCTTAATCCGATTCAATACGTCGGTTTTCAATTAGTGAACTGCCCATTTTTTTTTAAACTGGGAGAAAATATTTCTTTGTTTTTATTTTTTATTTGAAAAAATAACTAATAAATCACAAAAATTTAAAATTTTGATTATTTCGCTCTATTAATTGTTGGCCACCATGATTAATGATTTGTACTTTATTAATTATTAGGTACGATATTAATAATTTGCATTTTCAATAATGTATAATTATTATTTTATGTTTATAATTAGTTAATTGAATAAGTAAAATTGTTTTTATAGACAAAATATCAAGGAACGCTTCTCAATATAATCAATGTAGAACTTAATTTGTAACAGGCAATACTCACTATACTCTTTTATTACTTCAGAGAAAACTTCAGAAAACAATATAATTTATGTAGGAATTGAACTAATATTGTAAAGAGAATAATATTTATCTAATATTTATAATACACTCTTATTTTTTATATATGGCATAAATATATTCCTTATAACTTTTAAAGGTATTAAATTTTAAACACACTTGTATTTTTATAAATCATTAAAACATGTTATTTACAAAAGTAGTTATTCTTTTAAAAATTAAACAAGATCGTATAAAACTTGTGATATTTTATATCTCAAACTCTTTTAGTGGTTTTTTGTTTTGTTGAAAAACTTTTTTAGTGGTTAAAATAATATATTTTACACTTTAATTATCTATTTTTACCAATATTAAAATATACAGATTTTAATAATTTTTTTATAAACTTATATATATTATTCGATTTCGATATCAACTTCTAAATATAAATAATAATATATATTCAATTTTATTTTTTATTTTAATTAGAAAGAATACTTAAATTTAATTTATAAAAAGCTTTCTTTTTTATTTTTTTAAATTTTCAAGCCAAAACTAGGGTGTTGAACCTCCGGTTCTTTCAACCCGGGATTGGACTCGCTAGTTCAATAGGTCCAATACTTTAAACTATGCCAATCATCAACCCTGGCGAGTTAACTTAGTTCCAATCTGGTTTACAAGTCAAATCTAGCCCTTTCCTAGGTCTAACTCCAATTGGGATGGAAGTGGAATATATTTGATTCTACCCTCTCCTCTTTTATACATATATGGATTTAGATCATCTCAATTTGTTTTCTTTTTTTTTTCAATTTATAAATTAATGATTGATATTATCTAAATTTTGAAATATCCATGTAATGTCATCATAATATTATTTTCTTTCTTATAATTCTAAGTGCGGATTGTATATGACAACATCTCATAGGGGTAAATTAAGGGAAATAGAGAAAAAGTATTACGAAGAATACAGCTTGCAGGATTAAATGAACTTACTTTTTCAAGTTTTAAGTCCAATGTCAAAATTATCTATCAAAATATTCCATTTCTTTTTATATCTAGGCACAAGTTATCTTCATAATATATATATATATATTAACAAGTGTCTCATGAGAATTGCTAAAAAAAAAAATTAAAATTTCAATCCATCTATCTTACTTTTAAATTATATACCGAATGCTTTCAAATATTTATTCTTCTTTTAAAACTCTACCTTTTCTTATAAAATAATTATTAATAAACACAACACAAGATTGTTTTCGAGGTAATTTACTTTCGACCTCCCTAGATCCTTCTTGTCTAGATTGATGGTTTTTTTTTTTTTTTTTCCATTTGGTGAGAGAGAGATCAAAATAAACTTTAAGAATAGAATAAATGGCTTTGGAAAAAAAAAAAAAAACAAAGACAAACAAGAACAAGTTACATTTTTATAAGAAAAACAAAAGAATGTTTGATGAGGAGACATCTAATCTAGCATAATTGTGAAATATTCGATTGTTACAGAAACTGATCCTAAATATTTGGTACATTCCATTATAGGGAACAAGAAGAATTATTGGAGAATCTCAACCATCATTCATATCAAAAATAATTATTTTTTATGTTTTTTTTTTATTAATAAAGAAACTAATGCCTATGTTGATTAAATTGGATACTAAGATAAAAGAATGGTTTAAGTAGTGTACTTTACGGATTTCAATCTTCGAAATTCTTTAATTAATTTTTTATTAGTTGATGATATAAAATTCATACTTTTACCAATAGCTTACGGTTAAACAATTTCCATCCATTTTAATTAAGAAAAACTAATATTATCAAATTTGAATCAACCTTTACGATTTAACCCAATTCGATCTAACCCAACTATAAATTTAATCTCAATCTAACTCAAATCCAACCCTAATTGAACCATGATTGAATCTAATTTTATCTTTTTAACTTTTTAGATCAGTTATTTAGTCCAGATTTAATGAGATTGGGAAAAAAAAAATCATCTGTAAAAGGAAAAATAATATTTCAATTCGGCCCAAAGTCACTAGGGTCTTTAGATGCCAAGATTTCCTAACCTTTAGGCCCAGATGCTTCTTTGTGTCATTTTATTTAACAAAAGTCCTATTAATATGACTAATTTGGGCTCGTGTGGGCCTAACCATCGAGCCAGCGTCAATTTTTCCAGGAGCGACACGATCAGTATAAGTTGGCTTGGCTTTATGCATACCATTTTGATTCACTCTCCAAACTATTTAAAAGAAGTATATATGTAAATTCATTACCCCATATGTTTTAAGAAAAACCACTTACTAGTTGAAAATATTGTTTATTAAAATTCCTTTTCCTTGAAAAATGACATATTTTCGTATGTATGGTTGTGTTTATCAAAATGTATTGAAAAAAGCTCTTTCGATAAATTTTATATAATCTACATATTTAATCCTTCTTTATGTTGAAATTGAGTGTCTAGATTCCAAAAGTTAAAGACACGAAGTTGAACCTTCATATAAGCATCTTATGCCTAATAGATATAAAAAATAAGTGACATTAAACATAGATATTCAAAAATAAAAAGAAAAATTGAAAATTGATACTTTTTCCTTATATTATGTATTTGTTAATTTTGTTGATTTCGTTTATTATTTTTATCAATTATAAGATGGTTCATAAGAGCATTTAGAATACTATGGACTTGAATCTAAACATTGAATTTCAAAAATAAATAATTAAATGCATACAAAATAAATATAAAAGTTTATACATGCTATTTACCTATTAAAAGTTCCTCACTAATGATTCTATTTAAATCCATAACAGCAATGTCTTAGATAAAAAGATTAACAGAAATAATAACACGTATATTGCCTTCACTAATCACTAATTCTAAACCCTATATTTGATTTGGGAAATAAATAAAATATGAATAGAATTACAATTCTTAAATAATAAAATAAAGTAGTAAGTTATTCCTTAAAAAAGAATTGCAATTTGTCATTATGAATAGAAATGTGTAAATTTGAAAATGTGCTAAAAAGGAACAAAGAATAGCTATTTTTTAATCTCATAAAAGAATTGCAATTTGTCATTATGCAACAATAACTAATAGTAATTCCATAAAATAATTATTCTATTAACCAAATACATCTATAGCAAAAAAATAACCATTCCATTGTACTCTTATAAAATCAACTAAACATGTAATGTTTTGTAAAAGCTAGTTACTCTTGCAACCTTTCCTAGCAGTAAAAATAGTGAATGGATTATGACATGATGTTATTTTTACTTTTTATATTTTTCTTAGCCAATAGCATTATGTAATCTCCCGTTAATAACACATTTTCCCCCTTAATTAGATAACTAATACTGAATGCTTGGAATTAGAGTTAATTTATTTTTCTACTAAATTCTATTAATGGGTGCATTCAAGGCATTTATTAAAAATCTAAAAGGATTCTTTTTCACCTTTCACAAAGTTATTATATATTTAACGAAAAAATAAATGTACCAAAAATGAAAATTTTTTCTTTAATTTTTAATGTGTCTATTAGCAACCATCAACATTTTCCCTTTTTTATTTTATCTACCTCTCCTTTTTTTTATTTTCCCAAGAAAGGCTTTCTTTTAATAGATCGAAAGAAGGTAAATCTATCTATTTATTAGCCAATATTTCAAATTTTCAATCTTATATTACATCTTACATTTATAAGGAGGAAAAATAAAACTAAATTCATTCCAGTAATAATGTAACAAGAAGGAAACATTATTTTCAAAAACGAATATTCTGGTTTTTTAATGGGTTACTAAAACCCCATCTACACTTAAGCGACCTCTTTTACTAAAACTTTACTCATTTGAAGTAAATGACCTTAGAAGCTCCCTATTTGCTCTAAACTTTTTCCTTTTACAACTGAGTTTAGCCAACCTTAAAGCTTACAGCAAAATATCACCCAAATCCTCATCAAAGAGCATTTAAGAAAGAAATTAAATGTAATGCAAGTAAGTGAGCTTCATTTTCAATTCATTTCCTTACTCAAACACTCATTTTAGTGATATTTTGGAAGAGTTTAACTTTAGTATGAATCTAAGATTAAGGGTTTATTGTAGCATCTTGGTGGGATATGACTCATATTAGGATTTCTTGTATAGTTGCTCCATTTCAAGTAAGTCTCTTGCAGATTTCTTCTTGTTCTTTGAAGTTTCCAAGGTAGTTGATTATTGGTCATGAAGTGGGGTGTAGATGCTCATTTTTATATGTTATTGTTGGGGGGTTTGGTGTTATTTGAGTGTTGGAGATAGTATTGGAGCAAAATTAAAGTATTACGAAGTTGGGATAAAGTATTATAGATTTGATGGTGGTTTCTACAGATTTTTTAGGAGGAAGAAAACCAACGAAATTGCAAACTTTGAACCAGCTTACTAGCTTTATAGCCAAATGGCATTCATGTTTTGTTTGGAATCAGCCTAAAGGTGTCTTACTAACTGGCCAACCAATTTTCCCCTATTACCATCCAAACTTCTTTGTTTTTCCCTATTTTGGATTCCTAAACCCAAGTATATGAATTCTAAAGGCTTTCTAAGCTTTTGACCACTTTTCTACTCACATAAAGTCAAAGTTTCACTAGCTTCAAATCAAAGTTTAACTTGGATTCACCTCAAGCTTGTAATGATTCCAATTGTTGAGAAATTATAAAGTTTTGAACATCAAGTGTCGGGAATTTGAAGTCCCTTGAACATTTTGAACTCCAAGCTATAAAGTTTTCTAATTTTCAAAGTTAATTGATTTCCCCAATGATCTTTTAGGAGTTATTGATGACTTTAAACTAAGCATGTCAAGGAGTTGGTTGGTGTTAGTTGAAGAGTTTAAGCTGTTTGGTTTAGGATGAGATAAGTAGCTTGAGCTATTGAAGGATTAATCTAGAGAAGTAAAAGTGAAGTTGATTTGAGAAATGATGAGGAAGATAAACAAGAGAATTAGGAAGTATACAATATATCTCTAGTTGGTTATGTAAAGTGTCTAAATCCAATCTGTTGATTTTGTTACCAGGTTCTCTTGCTTAAGTCGCCTATTTTATCTTTATTTGGGTTTAGTTTTGATATCATTTTGCTGTTTAAGTTCATGGTGGTTATTTGTATGGTTGTACTTGTTAAGATAAACATGATGTAACTAGACTAATATATATTTGGCCTAATTGAATTGTTTGTTGATTGTGCTTAATCCACTTATCTTAGAAGCCTATAATGGCATATCTCTAGGGGGCAACCACTGATCATATATGAAGTTTTTCCGATGCATTCATATATAGGATGATGTAGTTTGAAAAGTAGGTTTCAATGACTCTGGACTTTGGACTCTAGGTGTCAAAAACTTGAAGAAAAATTTATATACTATATTTACCTATGTATGTAGATAAAGATCATTGTGTAGCAAAATCATGAGAACCCTTTTGTTGATTGTTGGCCTAAATCTATGATAATTAGTTGACTGTTTGTTGTTATACTTAATGTAACTTGTATTATATGCATGTGCTCCAACCTAAATGGTATTCGCATGTGTTTGTGAGTCACTTATTGGGATCCGTCTCATTTTTTACCTTTTTCAAGCACAGGTCCTAAGGATTATACTTATACTTATACTTAGAGGGCAATTACTGATCATATGTAAGGTTTTTCTGATGGATTCATATATAGAATAATGCAGTTAGAAAAGTAGGTTTCAATTACTCTAGACTCTGGACTTTAAGTGTAAAGAATTTAAAGAAAAATTTATATACTATATTTATCCATGTATGTAAATAAAGATCATTGTGTAGTAAGATCATGAGTACCCATTTGTTAATTGTTGGCTTAAATCTAAGATAATTAGTTGACTATTTGTTGTTATATTTAATGTAACTTGTATTATATGCATGTACTCTAATTTAAATAGCGTCCGCGTGTATTTGTGTATCGCTTATTAGGATTTGTCTCATTTTTCATCTTTTGCAAGCATAGGTCCTAAGGACTATGTCACTTCTGAGGAGATTTTCGTTGATGATATCCAAGAGGAGAAGGGTATCGAGTATTTGTATTTTTATGATGATTAATGTAGAGTTAGATCATGAGATGATTTTATCGACTGTTGGATGACACTTGGAGTTTAGGATGTTTTCTTTTATTTTTAAGACTTTACTTTTCCCTTGAGGACTTCTAATAATTGATTAGAGAAATTAGACTCCTTATTATGTTGATATTACTTTGTGATGTCTTGGGAGCTTGTAGACTCCTTATTGGTTTGTTTATTTTTTTTTTCTTTTTTTATGGTATTTAGGGCTATTTAGAGCATGTTAGACCTATGAGATATTATAGACTTAAGTACTTTCAAGTCTATGGCTATGATAAGTGGATGATGTTTCCGTTCCCTTGTGGTTTTGTTTAAAAATATGGTCATGAATGTTATAAAATTACAAGTTATGTTAATCTTGTGAAATTTTAATGTCTTAGCTTACTTCTAGCTAGTAGGAGCCTATGATAAGTTGTAATGCCCATAACTGTCTTAAGGCATTACTGATAGAGCATTTCTTGTTCCATAAGGTTCTATAGTATGAATTTTTTCTTTCCCCCAATATTTTGACACAAAACTTTTATATTATAAATATCTTTCCAACCTCAGAATTCACATGTTACATGCCATAATTCCAATATGAATATTATAAACGTAGAAATAGTAATTACATTAATTATAATAAGAAAAAGTTAATGGATGTCCAAATGTACTTATTTTCGTAATGTATACGTAATATGTTCAGTGTTGTCAAATTAGATTTGATATATATGGTTTGATATGATTTAGTTATAAAATCGATTTTGTTCAATCTCGATTAAACTGTGCTTGAACTCAGTTCTACCTTTTAACCTTTAACTCTCTCGTATGTTCGAATCAGTTATCTAGACCAGGGTTTGATAACATGAGTTATACTAAACCAATCATTTTCGTCATTCATATTTAAATAGAATCTTGAACTTCTCCACAACATTTTGAGTCAACCACAAATAACATTAACCACGATGATGTATGCAGCCTTTTCTAGGGTAAATTACACAAGGTCTTCTTTAATAAACAAGAAATAGAAGGAAGCCTTGAGTAATGGAATAGGACAAATATGACTTTGGCTTTATAAGTAGACTTTGGTCACCTAATTTCTTAAACTCTTTCTTCTGGCCTCATACATGTCTCTGCCCTTAGACCAGCTTTATCAAGCTTCTTAAAGAGGCCCCAACATATATCTACATACATCTACGTTAGTTTAAGATAGTTACTTACAATCTTCTGTTGGTATAAGAGGAAGTTTATCAATTGATTGCAATATTTTTTTTTATTTTATTTTTCAATGAAATCTTGTTATTTCATATCATAATGTAAAAATAAAATATATAAAGTTTTGTGAGTTGTGATTTAGCACTCCTCAATTTCAGAACCAAATAGTAACTCATGACCAAATCTCTTTTTTTTTTTTTTCAACTTAATCATTTGTGATTAAATAAAAGCACCTTGGATTTAGCTTATTGGTGCACATATCATTCAATTAATTCAAAACCCCAATTCATTTTAGTTTATGGTACGTAATATTCATAATTTAAATTGTCTATATCCCTTCTTAATTCTTACTCTTACTCTATTCAATTACAAAAACCCCATAAGAATAACAAAAACCATAAAAATAGAAAAAGTAACCGTATAGACTCAATTGAAACTAAATAAAAAAAAAATTTTAAAATCAATTAGTTCTTTCTTTCAAAGTTATTAAAAAAAATCCAGTGACAATATTTTCTATTCATCAAACCTATATTACAAAATACACATTGTTCGTATCATATTTAATTGAAAATTTAAGAAAGTAATCGATTCTTAGAATTGCCAATTCCATTTATAGTCGAACTGCAAACATGGACAAAATAAGATAAGACATTTGACTTGCTACGAAAACTACAATATAATAACTTATGATACTAGGATGAACTCTAATAGTTTGACGTTATCAACCGCATATAAGGCTCCAAAAGGACAATTTAGTACTTATTAGCATAGTGAAGTGCAAAGATGATAAATGTTGCCTTTAACTTTATCCTTGCCCTCGTTTGATTAGCACTAGACTTGGTCAAATTCAATACGATAATAAGATTACCCGAGACAAAGGCACATCAAGTGTCCATATTTTAGGATTCAAAGTAATTTAGTATTTAAAGTTTTATTTTTTTTAATTTAATATATACATTTTACTAAAATAACTCACCCAGTATCTATATTAAGTATTATATTATTTTTTAAAAATGAAGATTTTAGCATTAAAATGTCTAAATATCAAAGTCTTGCTAATTTGGGGTTTTGCAACATGGTTTTCGATTTAAAATTTTCCTAAATGAGAAAGAAAGAGGATAATTTGATACCTTCATTTTTTAACTCCCATTTCCAGTATCGGAATAACTTTTATGTTATGGAGAAAGCACACATAAAGAAAGAGAACAAGAGTGAAAACTATAAAATTCTAGATCCACAACCGTGAACAGTTCAATCAAGTATTTATACAAACACTAGCTGAATTACGACTAATAAACTAACTAAAACCAATTAGAAAAAGATAATCGTCCACTCTATAGTTATTTACATTTCTAGCAATATACAAAATAAATAAGAAAGAAAAAAGTAGTCTTTACATCACTCTCCCACCTACCCACCCACCCACCACCCTCCCACACCACCCTCCCCTCCCCCCAAAAAAATAAAAAAATAAAAATAAACACACCGAGTGCAAGTTGATACTTCTCAAAGGCCCAACTTGCTTCGCAAAAACAATAGCCACTGCTCAAGTAAGGACCTATACATTAGTCAACAAGTTGTTGCTTTGAAGGAATATGCATGGGTTGAAGCAAACCAAAAGAATCATGGTGGCATACAAAATATACATCAATGACCATATGTTTAGTCCAAACATGGAGACAAAGGTTTATAGCAACAAGAGTATATTTGTTATCATAGTCTAATGCAAGAGGAAGCTCTAAAAAAAAATTGAAGATCATGAAGAATGTAAGACGTTGAAAGAATCTATTTAATGGTTGCTGTAAGACTTTTGTATTCAACTTCTATAAGTTGAAATAGTTGTTTGCTTTTTAGTCTTCCATGAAACTAAAACAAGACCAAGTATAATACAATAACCCATGATGGACTTACGATCGAAAGTGTCAACCACCCAATAACAATCTAAAAAGCCATCGAATATTAGATCATCATGAGAAGGATAAAAAAAGTCACAACGAAATGATACCCTTCAACTAGCGTAACACATGCAAGGCAGGCACTCTTGGTTTCAACATAAATTAACTCAAATAGTGCATAACAAGGCTAATATCAGGTTGAGTTAGATTAATGTAAGATAATCTCCTAACAAGTCAACAAAATGAAGCATCATCTTCAAGCAAATCACTCATAACTCTACTTAACTTCAATCTATTGGGTAAAGGCATTTTTGTTAGCTTTACAGCAGTTATGCTAGCCTCTAACAAAACATCCATGATAAACTTCTTTTGATTTAAAAGACAACCATTATCAGTCCTACAACACTCTACACCAAAAAAGTAGTGAGCCAATCCTAAATATTTGATAGTAAAAGTAGAGGGTAATGTAGCTTTCAAATCAATAATAAGGAAATCATTAGACACTATGAGCAAGATATCATCAATGTACACCAATGCAACAATAAAATCTTGATCAGCTTGTAAAGTAAATAGAGAATGATCATGATAAGACTGTTCAAAGCCGTATTTCACCAAGAAATGTGAGATCTTTAAGTTCTATTGCCTTAGGCTTGCTTAATGCCATAAAGTAACCTTCTTAACCTACAAACTTAATTGTTAAGACCTTTATCATATCCTTGTAGGGACACCATGTAAATTTCTTCATTAAGATTACTATAGTGAAAAGCATTATTTATATCCATTTGATGAATTGGCCATGAATGAGCAACAACCACTGCAATTAATCTTCACCTTTGCATCAAGGGAAAATGTGTCATTATAATCTTTCCCTTCCACTTGGGTATATCCCTTTACCAATTGTCTAACTTTATACATTTCTACACTCGCATCGGATTTGTATTTCACCTTACAAACCCACCACAACCAATAGGCTTTTTGCCTTAAGGTAAAGTGATCAAATCCCATGTGTCATTAGCTTCTAAGGCATCTAATTCTTATTGCTTCTTTCCACTCATTACACTTTATTGCTTGTAAATAAGTGTATTGCTCTTGAATAGTTAACATGTTGGTAAAGGATATAACAAAATTGGAAGGTAAATGCTCAAAATTTTAAGGTGTAAACAGAGGGTATTTGGTGAAAGAAGAAGAATTAGTTTCTAAGACTTAGTAAAGCATCAGCAATATTATTAGCTTGAACTAAATGAAGAAAGTCTTGAAGCCATCATGGTGGTTTTTTTAGTTCTAGAAGACTTGTGAAGTTTAGCAACAGTATGAGTATCATGAGTGACCTAAGTTAGAGAAGAACTGATGCAACAAGTGATAAAGTGATGTAAGGTGTTACAATAAGGAGTAGATGAATCAAAGGGTGTTTGAAAGAGGACAGAAAGAAAAATAGAGGATAGTGAATGGATAGGGACTTTAGATGAATTAGCAAGCACATTAGTCATGCTATTCTCAAAATGAACAGAGAATATATTCTCAAAGAAAACCACATCTCGACTAACAATAATTCTATTAGTAAAAATATCATAAATTTTGTACCCTTTTTTATCATATGCATAACTTAGGAATACGTATTTTGCACCTTTAGGATCAAATTTGTCAATAGTGTTTAACAGTTTAGCTATGTAACGCAAGCATCTGATTACCCAAAGATGATCATAACTTGGAATTTTACAAAAGAGCATCTCGTATGGGATTGTCAATCAAGTGTTTCCATGGGTATGAGATTAATAAGAAAGGTAGCCATAAGAATACATTCTCCAAAACTTTTTAAGGAAATTTACAAGTCTCTATGCTCTTGATGTATCAAGTAATTGTGAGTGTTTTCTCTCAACTCTTCCATTTTATTGTGGTGTATAGGGAATGGTACGTTCATGTGTAATTCCTAGATCATGGAACAAAGTTTGACAAGACTTAGACACGAATTCATCACCATTATCTGTTTATATGTGTTTAAGAGTCAAAGAGAAATGATTACGTACATAGTGGAAAACTAATCAAGTGTAGCACAAGTTTGTGATTTATGATGTAACAAGTATATCTAAGTCAATCTTGTAATGATTAACAATTGTTAGAAAATATTGTGCCCTTGACAAGAACCTAACATGATAAAGGTCCCAAACGTCAGTATGAAGTAGCTTAAATGGAAAAGAAGTTGAACCAGTTGAAAAAGGAAATGAAAGTCTATGGAACTTAGTCTCTTAGCGAGTATAACAAAGGAATTCAGATAACTTCAAATCCTTACAATGCTTCAAATGTTTGAGCTTAGAAAGACGTGTGTCCTAACCTTTCATGAATCAATTGTATTACTTAATTATCACTAGAGTTAACAAAAAATAAAAAAAGAAAGAAAGAAAAGAAAAGGATTGAAGCAAAGTTGTTAAAGATAGCCTTTAATGAATGAGTTGTAAGCAATCTATGAACCGAAAGTAAATTATGGACAAAGATGATACAAGAGGTAAACTAACAATGATCAATTTGGAAAGTGTTTGAATATCATAAAGCTAATGAAAGTAAGAGGCCATGTGATCCGTTACTCCTGTGTCTAAAGTTATCAAACTCACAATTCTACCTAGAATCATGAAATAATCAGTAGAATTGAAACATAGAAACTTAAGTTTTTATAACTTATGCAAAATAATTTAAAAAAACTATGGATATGCTCATAATAATTATTCAAAACTTGAAATGCACGATGGAAATAAGGAAACGAAAAAAATTAAGTTCTTTTTACATAAATTTTTTTTAATAATAAATAGTTTAACATGTATAGACGAGGGACAAATAAAGTCGAAACTAAACTTTTTTCAATATATTTTTTTTAAAAGCAATGAACTAAAAAGAACAAAAAATTTTAATTAATTTAAATTATTAATGATATAAACTAAAGTGTATAATTTTCCTTATAATTTTTGCTATTACAACTGAAACCTAGATAAAGGCAATGAATATAAAATAAGGAATTAAGAGGGAGAGAAAGAGAAAAAAAAAAAGGATAGGAAAGATGATATAATGCATTAATAATCGATGGGTCATAAAAGCTTAATTATTTTATTTTTATTTTTTTAGCCTATTTAACTCAAATATGTAAAATCAATAAACTTCATAAAAAATTTAAGTTTTTACCGAGTTTAAATGTAAACTCGGTTAAAAAAAAGTAAGTTTTTATACGAAAACGATTTTATACATAAGTTAACTCGGAATAGCATTCTAAAATCATAAATTCGTAAAATCGCATGAATAGAATTATGATTTTGATAATTATGCCTATGTTAACTATCTAAAATTTCACATTATTATTCAAAGAAGTAAAGTGTCAAGCTAAGTTAAAAGAAACTCCTGCTTGTTGAACCACATTTGTTGCAAATGTAACTTCCTCTTTTTCTTTCATCATCCTTATCATCTCCTTGGAAAGACTTTGAAGAAATTGTTTGTCAACAATCTAATCTAAGATTGTTTTATCCAATTCACTGCAATCTTTAAGTTAACCAAATTTGTAAACCAAGATTTATAATGGTGGATTATGGGGATGGTAGAAAATTAAAGCACGAGGATTTACATTTACTAGCTAAAAAAAAGGGTGATGTTTAAATATTGATATCGATAATTGTAGATTTATAAATTTAGGTTGTTGAAAGAATAGAATCTATTAGGTGCCATCTTATTTGGTTTTAGCTTGATATTTTGCCTATGTTAGTAGCATATTTCTTGGATAATGTTTTTAAGGTTAACATATGATTTTCTTTTTTTTTTTTAATTGTAAACTTAAGTCCCGAACCTTTTAAAATATTTTAATTGAACAAACTTGTAACTAGGTTTAATTTGCACGCGTCAAACTATATAACATGCCTTAAAGAAATCCATTTTTCATAATGAATGAAATTGCAAACTCCTTACATCAAATATTTTGAAAGATTTAGAATTTAAACGTATAAAAAGTTGATAATTTACTCTTGATTTAGTATCTTCCTTAAATTTTATTAAAGATTGTATGATTGTTCCTTATTTTTCCAAGTCTCAAACCTTTGCACCTCGAATTCGTTGTTACAATACGAAAACAATAATCTTTGCATGATTTAAATTAAAGCTGATAGCCTGCGGGATTTGACCTTGTAATTTGGGGAGTTTAAGGAAATGGATTTGTTGCATGACACCATCCCGCACTCTCACCCACTCATTATACATTCATCCACAAAACCTGACCCATCACATTTCTCCTCACAATATACACATGCATTACTCTAATTAAATTCGAGTTCATCTTTTTTTTAAAAAAAAAAAAAAAAAAAAGCTAGTCTCATAAGAACTTGGACTTTATTTTGTAAATTATTTTGATATTCCCTAAAAATTATGAAAGTTACATAGATTTTTCTTGACCTTTTAAAATAGTGCATTCATATCATTTTGAAAA
The DNA here is from genome assembly GCA_024138005.1 of Lumnitzera racemosa. Taxonomy (NCBI): domain Eukaryota; kingdom Viridiplantae; phylum Streptophyta; class Magnoliopsida; order Myrtales; family Combretaceae; genus Lumnitzera; species Lumnitzera racemosa. Next base: position 81,689,711 of record JAMXBC010000012.1, read on the forward strand.
ATACTGAGACCTTTTTTTTTTTTTTTTATAGTTATCACAAATTCTTTTATCCTCCACATACCTACCCCACCCCCCAACCCAACAAGCACGGCGAATCTATCGACATGGAAAAAAGATTTTTATTAACTAATACATTACGTATTTTGATAAATATTGGTAAAGTATAATTAATATTTAAATTCATATTAATAATAATGGATTCATGTTTTCACAAGTTAGAATTATGTTTGTAATTATAGATTATCAATCCATCAAATGTAGCACATTAGTATTATTGAAATCCTTGATCACATGCCGCCATCCACAACTATCAAGCACGTTATTATTACATTCTAATGCTAATGATTATGTTGAGAACCTGAATAAATCATCAATTTTAATTATTCCTCAGAGTTGTACAACTTATAATGTGCATTCTTTTTTTTTTTTCCTTATTCATTTTACTTACTAAACTAAAAACATATTAGTTTTATTCTTAAAGTTACGAGCCTATAGATATTATTGTATCATTGTTAAAATAAATCAATATAATTATAGGTCATTAATATAAATACATATAATATATAAATATTAATAAAATTTTGATATATATTATAATAAAATGATAAACAACTTTTATAATAATTTCTTTCAATATTTTATATATTAAAACTTTATTGATATTTATATATGCGGTGAATAACCTATAATGGATATTTCTGTCAATATGAACGTTAATTGCACATCTCAGCTTCGGTAATAATACAGTGAGGTTGCCGTGTTTGGCATGTCTTTCTTCTTGGCAGTTGGTTCATCGTCTTACTGGCCCAATCAAACTTGCCATGTTTCTATGTTAAGACGAACATTTATGGCAAGCAACTTTCATATGTATAACTGGTGAGAGTTGGTATGGAAAGCCACCAAGCTGTCTAAACTCTTGACGAAGAATTTTCATTGGTATAAGCTATATGGGTGGAAGTGGAATACATAATATTTTTCAATATAGAATAAATCAATTAGGGGGGAAAATTTTCAAGCAAATAATCTCGTCTAACGTATCGTTTTTCATGTTAAGATGGATATTACAATTAATTTAATGCGATTTTAATAGTTAGATGAGTAAATAAATAATTTCATTTATAGAATGGTAGAATAACTCATAATAGTATAATGACCATCTATTTTACAACTATGTGAATTCTAAATTTAATCATGCCTAATAAATCACTAATTAGCATGTGAGATTCATGGATTGCGCCTAATAGCCTGAAGGGATATTAAATGTACTTTTCATCGAAAAATATGTAAAGGTTATATCAAAAATTATATATTCCTATATCAGTTATAAGAATAAGAGACATGATTCGTACTGGAATATAATCCAGTGGGGTTTTCAATAAAAATCCGAGTCTGCAACAAAAAAAAGAAAAGATAAGAAAATAAAATCCAAGAGGTATCCAATGAAAAAATGATTAATAAAAGTGTAGTATAAGAAATCATTATAGAAGAGCATAGATAACTAAACCATATTGGCAAAAGCAATTTTTTAAAAAATTAACTAAACCATACTACTCCATCTTATCCTATATAGTTTTCTAACCAAATTACAAACCTAACCCCTAAATGTTTGCGGTATGTGAAATCTTATCCTATATATATTATATATACATATAATTAAAATCTCAGAAAACATGTTTTAAAACTTTCATATAACCATTGCACCATTAATAAAAACCCCATAATGGTTTATTAAAATTGGAGTTAAAATTAACATACACGAAAAAAATGCTTTCACGTCTTTATATTTTAGATTATCTGTTTTATTTACATATTATCTGTATGTTTTTTTATTTTTAACTGGAATATCTGTATTCATTTAGGGATCGGACATTGAGAAAACCATCTGATTCTTTCTAGTTTTGAAGCCTAAATTTGGATAACTTGTCTTGTTCTTGTATTTTATCATAATTATACATATAATTTTCACAATTTTCACTTTGTCTGCCCTCGACACGATTTCTTTATGTATTTAAACTCAAAAGCTAAAACGAACTGACACGTTGAGGACGTGAAAGCATATATAAACACTCCCACAAACACCTTCCTCTCCCTCTTCCCCTCTCTCTCTATCTCTCTCTGCAACTGAAACTCGCTCAACCTAACCATAACCAACGGCCTCGAAAGAGAAAACGAACATAACCAAACCACTCTCTCTCTCTTCTCTTTAATCATCATCATCATCATCATCAATGGAGGAACTACAAACTTCCTTAACATTCCCAACCGAACTGAACGAGTCGTATCGACCACTGCCTCCGCTTTATTTCGCTTTCCTTCTCCTCTGGTTCGTGTCCGGTTGCTCTTGGACCCTCAACACTTACAAAAACCGCCACTATCGGGTAATTTCTTCGTCGAGTAATCTTTCGAGTAATGCGTAGTGGTCGAAGTTGTTATTCGCCCGATTTTCGATTACTTTTCGGCTCTTGTTCAGTCATTGTGCTTGTTTAGTATCTGAATGGTGCTTTTTGTTGATAATAATTGCTGACAGTTAAGTTCGAGTTATTAAGATTAAGAGCACGCTTTAGTTTAAGATGCGTTGTGATGGAACTTTCGCCAGTTCTCATTTGATTTTCTTCGTAATTTGCTGAATCATGATGAAGAATTATGTTTTTTTTTTTTTTTCCTTTTTCCTTTTTCCTTTTATTTTAAAATTTTGAGAGAGAGATAAACGTGAATTAGCCTATTGAATCGGTTAAAGCTGGTGTAGTTTCATCGAGTAACTGTTTCATTGATCCGTAGTTATGTTCAAGTAATGATCGGTGTTTTGCCATGTGTTGTTGGTTAGTGCTCTTAGTATTTGCTTGATTTTGGTTCCTTCTTGTGTTTTCCGATTTATGATGAAGAATCGTGTTTTGCTTGAGAAACGAGTGAAGCATAGGTTTGGATTGATAAGCTAGTGCCATTTTGGTGTAAGAAAAATGAAGGTTAAAACTTTGGAATGCAACTATGAGGTTTGATTGGACTAGAAGATTCAGTTTTGTTCACAATCATGTTAATGTCCCTTAAAGAATGGACTTTCTTTGATATAGTGGTTAGTAATTATGAATTTTCTTGTTGGATTGTTGGATTATGACAGGAATCACAGTTTATAATGGAAATTTTGGCAGGTTTACATCTTGTGACTTGTTTCCTAAAGTGATCTAACTAATTGATTTGTACATAAAGTTTGTAATTAATGATCATTGTATGAATTATTCTTGTTTGGGTTGCTGGTAAATGAGGGAACTTATGGTTTTGAATTATTTAGGTCACTTTGCGTCAGCATAGGATAAGCAGGAATAAGAATATGGAATGGATTGTTTTCTGATTTCCTTTGGCTGGAAAGAAGTGTGAGTTATCATGATTGTAGTTTCTCCTTTTAAGTAGCAAGAGTAGCTATGTCTGGAAAATGGAATTTGGAATATTATTGTCATTCCATGATTGCAGCTTTGGTTCATGCAACAATGCATTTCACTTTGTTTTCTTTGGTCACTTGTTGGTTAGTTTGTTTTGGATTGCGACAAAAAACCAGCTTTTGATCTTTTATTATTCTTAACTAGAACAGGCGAATAATTTGCAATGGACACTAGCAACTATTCCCTTGATGAAGGCTTTGCAATTAAGTCTCTCCTTCCTCTTCTGGTATGTTATTTCTTACTTGAACCGGAATCCAGATGTTTAGTGGGTGTTATTACAAGTGGAAAAAGAGTTCTGGCTCTACTTTATATGAAGTGCATTTGAAAACTAATTGCGCAGAAATGCTTATATACTGTTAACTAGTATAGTAAATGGAAAATGTTAACTAGTGTCGTAGGATAATTGTTAAGTTCCAAAAGAAGAAACTTGTACACCTTTTAATGTATTTGCTTTTTCATATAATGTGCTACTAATGTTGGAAAGATAAAAAAGTTTCTTTTTGGACTTGTTAACTAGTGCTTAGGGCACTCATTAACAGGACCCTAGATGAAATCATGCAACATATATGAGTTGCTCATGGATCCAAAATCCATTATGGTATTTGAGCTTGTGGCGCTGAGCATAAAACCTTATACACTTACTTTTCCCCTATTTAATTAAGCGGTCCGTTTGGGAGTCTTTAAACAATAAAGATACAAGCACATCATATCTCAAAGGTTTGAGCATTTACAATAGTCAATCATGGTGTATCCCATCTCTTAGTAATTAAAATACTCTTTCTGAATGTTAGACAGCAATTTGGAAAGTGGAATCCATAGTGCCCTGATAGAAAATCCTGCCAAGTTTTCAAATCTTAAGTGGCTCACATGATAATAAAATCCTTTAGCCAAGTTTTGAATTCTGTGATGGCTCTGAACTAGGCATGTGGCTTTCCAGGAAATCAGAATCATTTTTCTTGCTGTAGGTATTCTTGCTTTTATCTCCAAAGGTGTTCTTTATGGATGTCTTTTGGAGTCTATGTAACTGGAGTGCTTTTCCAGACTGCTTCTTTTGTCTGCTTCTTGCTCATTGCCCATGGTTACTGTATTACTTGTGAGCGCCTTTCAGTTAAAGAGCGTCGAACCACAGCCACACTTGGATGTGCCTTTTACCTGACTGTTGTTGGGTACAGAGCTTCTGTCCCATACTTTACAGTAAGCTTTCTCTAGCAACATCATTGGATGTTCCCATTGCTAAGTTCTGCATCAGCTTTGTTTTCTGCAAGTGATGTCCAAGACTAATGTCTTAATTTCCATATGCAGGGCCTCTTGCTACTTAATTATTTCATTTCATTTTACACAATTTTCCACCACACATATAAAAATTTATCAGTTCTACGAGAACAGCTGACATTCATAGAGGATGAGGATGTCCATGCAATGCATGATGCTGTATATATGAAGTACATCATGTTCAAGTATGGATCTATGCTCAATTATTCTACTTGTCTGCGATTTTTCTGACACTTTTGTGTTACTATCAGCCAATGGCCTTCTTTTTTTTTTTTTTTTTTTGGCCAACAGCCAATAGCATAGTTTGAAATCAATAAATTTCTCTTGGATCATGCAGGAAGTTTCAGGGAGCAATGCAAATAGTGGCCATGGCTGAAATAGCGGTACCTGTAACAACTAAATTGCTAATTTTGTTATATTTTCTGTACATCTAAAAATCTTTGTACTTTCAGATATATATTAACATGGACGACTCATCACAAAATTACTGGCTTCGCCTACTGGTTCGAGAATGGGCCATATTCTGTATCTTTCTCTATATCGGGTGTGTACAAAATCCTGCTGAATGGAACTTATTTGTTGTAGTAGATGCATAGATGAGCGCAGTCGTAATTGTACTTTACTACTTGAGATTCAGCTGCTTTTAACAAAATTTCTTTGCTCGTATCTTTGACAGCTGGACTTTTAGGTTACAAGGCTTGGCACCCCGTTTTTCTGTCATGCCAACTTTGAAACCCCAAGGGGACATAATTATTCCTCCAATTTATAGTATTGTAAGTTTTGTTTAATTTGTAGGTGAAATCTAGACCGTCAACAGCATGTTTGAGTCTATGCAGCTGTAACTATTTAGATTACATTTTTTTCGCTAATGAAGAGGCAATGCTATATCAGGAAATAGACGCTGCGACATTTAAAGATATCAGTAGTCAAAGGTGGCACATTGGGGTGGTGAGTAGCAGAAACCTAAATGGCCATGGCAATTTTTACCGTTATCAATATGCCTGGAATTTTCAACTGCTTTGGGTTTCTTTCAAATGATCAAAATATTTCTCTTTATCACGTTTTCGATAAAATGATTTTGTGATCTTGTAGCCGACTTCTTCTGGTGATGCAAGCTATAAGGATTCAGTTCTTGTTGTTATTCAGCATCCCCATGCATAGAGGCCGACAGCAACTTATACATCTTCGTGATCTCAAGCACTTTGACAACTTGCTTTACTTGAGCCCTCCTGGGTATCTTGTGTCATCGGGAGCCAACAGTAAATGTATGTAGAGAATGCTCCTGCAGCACACCTGCGAAGCTGATGTTTTCAGCTCCTTTTTAAACATGCATACATTTTTTTTTTTTTTTTTTCAAATACAAAACAAAACGGGGGCAAAAAGGGGTGTCTTTGTTGTATAAAATACTTGGGATCCCATCCAGTTACAGATGAACAGTGAGAACTGCTAATTAACCAAAAGTACAATCCTACTCTTCCGAGTCTTTTCTTAATCAGTCTTATTGTTCCCTCTTATGGTGGAACTACAATGTCGATGTGGCAATACCTGCAGTTGTGTCATTTCTTTGTAGCATCGGGTGAACAATGTGCATATGTATTCAATTGGGGGTAATTGCTGATTCGTAGGTGAAGCGCCGAAGATTTTCCGCCTAACATATATCATGCAAATGAACATAATCGAGTTAAATGGTTCTAAGCTGGACTAGAAATTTCCATACTCGAACTAAACTCAAGCTCTTGTTTGACTCAAAAGCTACTCAACATGTTTGAAATCTCATATTCTGTAATAGTTCTTATCAGTTCTTATCTGAAATCTCCCATTCCGTATTTGATCAAAAAAAAAAAAAAAAAAAAAGAGGAATCTCCTTTTCCGTAAAAGGTTTAATGAATGAGGACATTTTTTTTTTTTTTTAATTGAACGATGGATGAACAAAAGATGTAGATAAGAAACCTATACCTCTTCCTTAGATGTCATGGATGTAGGTTTGTTCTTTTTTTATTTTGTAAGTTAACTGTAGCTTATGTAAGGAGTCGCACACCGCATACGTAAGTCCTTAAATTCAAATCTATAATTAAGCTATTAAGTCAATACATTAATTACAGATTATAGGAGTAATTACTTAAATTCCCCCTTTTCGATTTTGTTTTCTACAACATTTTATAAAGTCTAGACAATATATTATAAAATTGAAAGTAGAAATATTTATAGTTGACTCCCTTTTGCTTATATCAAACACAATAATTCTTGAACTTTTTGTAACTGTATTTTTAATATAAGCATATGGTTCACATGGTTCATATTTTGTTAAATGCTTTGGTCTTTTAGTTCATATCATTTAATTTCCAAATTAAGTTATTTCCAAATCAAGTAGAATAACTTAGATTTATACAATTGAGACTTTGTCAAGTTGAAAATAAACGGATAATGCTATCATATAAAATATCTATCCAGACTCTACTCGACAAGTAGGTTTTGAATAAATAATTAAGATTATAAAGTAGGTTTCAAATAGCAACTTTATGAAACATGTTCCCATAAGGTAGGATACAAGTATAAAGTTAGAATATCTTATACTCTCTTAAAACCTATATTTCGAAGCATACAAAGTATAGGCTTAAGGTATTCTTCTCCCTCCATTTAATAGTAAGTAAATAAAAAATATCATCTCATTAAAATAAAATAAGTTCATTCTATCGAAAACCTAAACTAAATGCTTATCAGTCCCTTCCCTTCCATTTTTATTCTTTAGTCTTTACTCCATTCTCGTTTTCTTTCTACTCATTCCTCTTTTGCTAAATCCATCATTTAGTATAGCTTGAAAATGAGAATTTGAGTTTTTGGTTTCTATTTTTGGTATCACCTATAAGCCACAAGGTACATCAATCACTTATTTTTTATAATGGAATAGTTTTTTTATTTTATATTTGACGAAATATTTGGTAATATTACTAAAGTGAAATCTAATTTTATTAGTGCATGTACATTGCAGACAAATAAATATTTTAGTTTGAAAAGTTGGTTAAATTGAACAATTACTTTTTTTGAAAAAAAAAAAAGGGGGAAGGGGGATGGGGCTAGGTTTGTTTTATGTTTTGAAAAAAGTTGCCATATTAAAATTTATGAGGAGGAGACAATTTATAGGTTCTATAAAATACCCTATGTCTTGTATAATTTACTAAGTAGTATAAGATGGCTCCAAGGTACCATATGATAAAATATAAGTAGTAAAGTTTTGAAAAGGTACGAGCAAAGCTCTAAACCCTATCCACTAGATACCCACTTACCCCTATGTTAAGTAATCCTAATGATCATCCATAAGAAATTAGATTACACTTAGTAAATCTAATCAACTCAAACAAGAGCAATACTACAAGCATATAGTAAAAAAGTAAGTACACTTTTAATCCACCCACTTTTAGCTGTATCCTCTATTGAGGGTATAGCACAAATGTGCAATCTTATGCACCACACCCTTAATGGAAGATATAGCTAAGATAGGTAAACTAATGGTACACTTATATATTGCTTCAAGCATCTAACCATTTAAGTGGAGACATAACACAACCTTCCACTCTTACAAGTATTTCAGATTGCATAACCATATTACTAATAGTTAAAAAATAAATAATTATTTCATTAAGTCAAATATGGTTTTATGTTATTTTTAAAAGTGATAAAGTCGTAATAGTCTTACTATATAAACTAGCTTATAATAGCAATCGACCCCATAGTTCCTATCATAGATATAATTTAAATAAGGCATCTACGATTCCTTACTTTAAAGTAAATAATCATTCATAATTAAAGATAGAATTTATATATATAACTAAAACTTAAATCATATTTACATAAAGATGCTTATACTTCCCTACATTCCTTGAAAATTCTACATGTTAAGGTAGTTTAATAAGTAACATATTACAATCTACATATTCAGTCTAAAAACTTAAGAGTTAGTAACAAAACTCTAAAAGACTTTATTACATTAACTGAATTGATTACATTAACCAGCTTGATTCTTACTGTTCCATAACTTATCACTTCAAAAAGATATTGACCTTAAGATCATTTTTGTGGCATATCAATTAATACCTGTAAGAAAACCTATAAGAGTATAAATAACCAATAACTCAGTAAGTCGAGATAAACACTTAAGAATGCATAACAAACACAAATAGGGTTTTCAAGCAATTAATTAAATGCAATGTAATACTTAAATTTCATCACATAACATGGTCCAATCCGTTATAAAATCAAAATAATTTCACTTACTTTAATTCGGATTAAGGAGTTTTCATATTTATACAACGACTCATAACCAAACCCATGTTTATGCAATGGAGATACCCCTCTCTCCATAATTATCCTTTGAACTATTGCTCTTATCTTTACCGGAACCTCCTCTCTTGTTACTTAACTCAGCTAAGGATGAAGAAAAGACCATTATGCTATTTAATTCTATCTATTTCGAAAGTGTCGGTATTTGGTTGAAAAATCCTAAATGTCCCTAAAGGATTGCAATGCATATCTAGTTGAGGTATTTAAGTCGGTTATAATTAAGTTCGGTTTAAGGTAATTGAACAATTTCACACCACTCATTTCATAATAACCATCAAATCACAACATAAATTTTCAACACAAAATTAAACATACACAAGTACATATACATATAACTACCTATAAGTACAAGCACAATAGCCTCCAAGTACTTAAAATAGTATTCCAAAATACAACGAAGTATTAAACCTAACTTATCTAAAATCCTTGGTTCGCTAGCTAAACTTGCCGCAGGTCAACTTATCTCTATGTATCTTATAATATAAATGCTCTTTTAATATTTATATCCTTATAATATATAAACTTTAGGTTATAATTTGACTCAATTTTTCATATATATGTATATATATATATTATTTACTTCCAATCTATTTTAGGCTAGTTTCGGAACCGATTTTCAAATCAAATTCTGATTTAGGTTCTAATTCAGTTTCAACTACAAATGTTATATGTAAATTTTAAGATCTCATTTCAAACCATAATGTGAAATTAGTCACATTATGCTCAGGTATCCTAAATGTCATTTTTAGTCCCTAATCAATATTTTATTCTATACAATATACCTTAGTTCTTATTTAACTACCGAATTTAATCCTAATGTAAGAAAAAATTATATTTTTCATATAATTACTAAAATTTAAATTTCATATAAGATTTATTATATAATTCTATTATTATTATATTATTAATTTTATCCTAATATTTTATATTTATTATAAATCCAATTTTACATATTATCAATTTTCGTATATTCACTATATATTACCTCTAATAATTACATTTAACACTTCAAATGCTACAATTATCATACTTCATTAGAAACTAACATCCTAAAATACCTAATTATATACTATATTAGTAATTATCTATTTAATTACTAAATTAGCCTAAAATCACTTATTTTATACATTATTTTAAGGCTTAAAAATTATCTAAGAATTTCGAAAATTCAATTCTGAAAAATCCCTACATAGCACTGTTCTACATCATTTGAATAGTCTATACAAAAAAATTAAGCTCAAAATTACACTTATAAAGCTATTTATTTTTAAATCAAAGTAAGCTTGAGTTTACGGGATTTTTTAAACACTATATATTTCTAAATCTAAAGTCATTAAACTAAGATTTTTCCCTAAATCTACTTATATAAAAATATTTGAATACCAAATTTCATAATTTTCTAAATACATTTAATATTTTTATAAAATTAAACAAAATTAAGTTAGAAATTAAACTCAATTGTGTGATAAACTTCTAGCCACCAATGATGGTCTTAGGCGTGTTGGCCGGTTTGGGCAGTGGTGGTAGGGTGTGGTGGTGACGGAGATTCATTTTCAAGTGGTTTTGGGTTATGGGTTTACTTTACAAACCTTAAATGCACTCAATTTTTCTTATTTTTCCTAAATATACTAAAACCCCACTTTCTAATTTTCTCCCTAATTTTCTTGAGTGTGTAATTGACTAAAATGAATTGTAATGGGTGATTTCTAATTTTATAGGGGAGTTTAGGGTTTGCTTTTGATTTTTAAGGTGTCATTTGTCCCTTATACTATTCCAAGTTGCTTTCTATTTGCCCTAATTTGATTATTTAATTTTTTTTCCCTTTAAATTCTAGCATGACATGACCTAAATCTAAACAATTCCTCACTTTTTCTAATTTTTTCTTGATTTTTTTGTAATTTTCTTTAATTATTTAGTATTAATTTAGTATATTTTGAGCATTTCAGGTAATTTCAGGTATTTTTATTTACACATAAATACATATAGAATACAAGTAAATATTTCTAAATATTATTTATGTTATTCTATGATTTTTAGTGTACACACAATTTATTTTTATCAACTCGTTAGCTATTGGAAGTTGTTTTACGTATTTTCGATAAATAATAAGTAATATGTTTATAATTCAATCTTATGATATTTAATTATTTTATTTCTTATTTTCCTAAATTCAAATCGAAGGGGTCACTTTTGTTAATACTTCTAAATTTGTCATATAATTTAGACTTGATCGAACACTTTATCTGATAGTCCTAAATTTTAAATATCATATCTGAACTTTTAGTTGTATGACTTACATTTTATTTATTAAAAAGGAAAAAAAAATAAAAATGTTACTTTGTGATAATTGAAGATAAATGTATAATAAGTATCTGTACTTTAGGATTTTAACAATTTAGTGCTTGAACTTTCTTTCTTCTATAATATTGGGTATTAAATTATTAAAGAATGAAAGTTCAGGCATTAAACTATTCAAATCTAGGCACTTATTGTACCTTTTATGCACAATAATTTTCATGAGTTAAGAAGACATTTATTTAAGTAACCACCTCAAATAACCCTTATTAGCTCATTCATACTTGTAATAGATTAAAGTAGACCTTGCTTCTTTACTTATGGTTATTACATGCCATGAAGTATCCTATAGTGAAAAACATCAAAATAAAATAAAACTTATAATGTTGAACTAAATAAAAGAATTTGTAGAAGAAATAATAAAAAATTTGATGAATAAAGATGAATTTCAATATATATTAGAAGAGTATCTCCTAGTAAATAGGAAACAAGCCTAAAAGACATCTTCCATGGATATCTATCAATAAACCATAATTGGTTATTCACAAATAAGAATTTTTTTTTTTTTAGGCAATAAGGAGAGGGAGGAAACAAGAAACACTTGTTAACAACTAACTATCTAGATCTTAATTTCTTTATGAATAATAGAGAAAAGAAATTTTAATTCATAATAAAGATTAGGAAATATAATTTATAAAGTAAATGGTAATAATCTAAGAATTTAGATGGAAGTTTAAATAATGGATCTAAACCCTTTAGACCTATGAGAAGATAGCATCTAAAGAGTTTGACCAAAAAAGCATAACTAAACAACTCTTATTGAAAGTTGATGATTGTCTAAAGAAGAAGAGTTTTTGCGAAAGGACTTTGTAATTGATAGAAGTAGGGCAATGCCAAACACAACATCATATAATAAATGATTAATCATTAAACCTGAATGAATCATTTTTAAAACATAAATAAAACCCTAAAACGATTTAACAAGAAGTTACCAAAATCAAACTTGTGAACAAATCAAATCATTTAGATGCAAAAGATTAAGGTATCATGGTGAAATTTGAAATGTAATCTTGATTAGATAGTTAATAGCAAAAACAAACCTTACAGTGACATGTAAAAATAAAAGGATAAAAGAAAATGAATGAAACCTTAAATGGAATAAGGTCGATTGACCTCACCCCTTAAATTGATTAACTACTCCTAAATAAATTCAATTGTAAAACTAAGATAGATTAATTAGCAAAATTAAAATTTCATGAACTCATAAAAATGAAAATAATAAATTAAAATGAATTTAAGATTAAGCTATTTTCCTTCTTATTATAAGATGTCCTAGAGATAAAGATTGAGTAATGGTTCTTTTAGGAAAATGATAACAAGAATAACTATACAATTATTGTGTCTTATGTATGCTTCGATTCAAATCCAAGAATTGCTCATGAATTTACAGTCAAATTTATCCCCATTTAACCTTTAATGGTTCCAATTTATCCTACTTTGGAGCTTAAAAACTTTTGTTTGGAGATGAAATGTATGATAATTATTCGGTTAAATAACTACATGTGTTAATTGTGCATAGCCTTGGCCGAGATCTATGGACAAGTACTCATGAATTGAGTCTTCAAGCTTAGAAGGAATAGATTCTTAGAATGATGTGATTAGTTAGGCATTTAAGTCAGGATTCAAAACTTGGCAAGCTGTCAATATGAGGAAATTGCAACTAATATGAATTAGTTGATTATAGATGATGTTGAATAATACGTATTGGTGATATAAAATGTTGATTTGAACATTATAGATAGGCTATGCTCTTATTAGTACAATACATAAGATAAACTTAGTATGAGATAATTTCTATTTGGTATCAGCATTATTGACTCAAATCATTTCTTGCAAATGATGTTGTTGTGACAATGTAGATTATACAATTCTTCACAAATTTAGTATTTTATTTTTTGTGCTAGAGTCTAAGTTACTTTGAGTAATGGGACTATAAAAATGTATTGCTTGCTTCATCTAAAGAAGATAATTAAATAGTTGTTTGTTGTGTGATTTAAGTATATATGTGAGTCATGATGTTTAGCACATGGGGGTACTTAATGTGGTATAACAATCATATTCAATTTTGGCTTACCCCATTAAGAAATTATTTTCTTATGTACTTAATTTAGAACTTAAAGGACTTAAAAAACTGAAGAATTGAGCGTAGCGTGTTGTAAAGGCTACCACATTTAGTGTTTAAGAGATTAGTTTACCTATAGATTTTTATTAATTGTAGCTAATCGATAAATGATATCAATTCCCTAAAGAAGTAGTGTCACACTCCAAACCAGAGAGTTATAACAGTCCTACCAGATAAACTAACTTATGTTAGAAGCTAACCACCTTAACTGTTAATGTAGATATAGCTTACACAAGGCGTTCACCACTCTATTGTTTGAAAGTGCTCATTCAGTACTTAGTAAAAATCAACCTATAGTATAACATTTAAAAAATAGATTCTGAAAAATAATTTGTACAACTAAAATTTCACTAAAATCTACAAGCATGTAAAGCGTGGATTAAATTTTATTGACTAAAAACTATGAGACCTTATTAGTTTTCTTGTAAGTTAGTATAGCCGATAAATCGAATAGAAATTCAGTTAGGTAAATCTTAAATCTCACTCCCCAATTTCGTTTTTTAGCCTTTTGGTAAGTCTACTAGGGAAACCTGCAAAACAACTATAGGGAAACGAACGACAACTTGCATAATAAGTGAGATAGAGACAATAGTATATATTTGATACAAGGCAATTAGGGTTATCAAGCAAGTTTAGTTAGATGCAATGCACGATTAAGCAAATGGCATTGCACGATGTTGACCAATCGTTATGAGATCGAAGAAATTGCGTCTGCTTTAATTCGGGTTCCAAAGAGTTTAACATCGTGCACTTGTGAATTTGGTCACTAAACTAGGGCTTGTGCAATGAAAAACATGCTTTTCTTGAGACTACCTTCGAACTACTGATCTTAACCTGGCCGCGACCATATTTCCTATCACTTAGTTCGACTTAGGGTGAGAAGAGGACCATTTCTACTATTTTTAACGAAGGCATTTGTGTTTGGCCACACTTCCTAGTCGTTTCCCCAAATGGGTTGTAATACCGGTCAGGTTAATAGTTAAGATAAGTTTGTGTTAGATTACTTTTGAGGTGATTAAGCAAATTCAAATAGTTCAAAGCATGTAATATCATGAAGTAATTAACACATCAATTAGCACCCAAATAACACAACCGTATTCAAGTACACATGCTGTATACGCACAAGCAACTAACTTACAACTACAAATAAGACATATACTAAGGTCTCAAAGTATTCTTAACAATAATTCAAAGTGCGATGAAACACTAATCCTATTTACCTGGATATTGATGCTTATTTTCCTTGTGTGTTGTTCTCATCTTGTCTTTTTTTATTATCTCTAAAATTTAACGTAATATATCTTTAGTTCATGTCCATTATATAACATATGTGTTCAAACTTAGGTAAGTTTTTCTAAGGTATTTATTAAATATTAGTTAAAATAAGATACCTTTTAATAAAAGGTTTTAACTTGATATAAATTATTGCCTAGTAGTTTTTCACTTCAGTAGATTCTTAGAAAGTATAATCAAGCAACTTTCTAATCCATTCTCTAACTCCCAATTATCCAATATTCAGCATTAACTATCTTCGAACTTTTAGTTACTTTTATATTTTGCATCCTCCATAGAATTACTTTCTAACTAAAGTTCTAACTTAATCTTGTAGTATGGACTATTGTTCAAATAGCTTCTGACTTATGTTCTGACTCCGATAAAAGTGTGGAATTCATATATAAATTACAAGCTGATCTATTGACAAGCTTCGCGTATGGTTAAGAATAACCAACACCAAACAACATTCTGACTCAATTTCTGACGAAGTTGCTAACCTGCTGTCTTAAATTAAATTCTCATTTAGGAAGTTTCCAACTTACATTTTATTTTATAGAAATAATGTAGAGTCCAATGATAGCCTCTTAATAATCCAAATCAAATTTCTAATGTAGTCACTATGTTCACATTAGGTTACATTCTGATTTGCTGTCTAACCTACACCAAACATATTTTGAATTCACAAATGATACGATTCTAGCATCTACACCCCTATTTCCTTACTTTAACATTCTAACCCAACACTCTAGCCCTTAAATACAGCTATAAATCAGTATATGATGACCTAATTATTAAATTAAATGCCAATTTGAGGAAATTTTAGCCATATGAATATTATATAGGAAAAACCCTAAAATTCAACTTTTGAATTTTTGAAAATTCTTTTCATGGAATCAAATTATGCATATTGAAATGTTTGTATGTAAATTTTGGGATCAAAATAATATCATTTAGGTTAATAAAAATTAGAATTTCGTTCATTTTTGGTTTAGCTTCTTAATAAACACATATTTGACTTGGAATTTGAAGAATCTGGTTGCATTTTTGGATTCTACATGAAAAATTACTAAGGCAAGAACAAAAAATTATAATTTTTAAAGTTCATTGACTATTTTTAGAAAAATAAAATAAAAACAGCAAAAATTAAAACTTACCATTACTTGCAACTTCGGCAATTGATGAAGGTTTGTCTTCTTAGGTTGGCATTGCATCTACTGTTTTTAAGTGGTTTGGCTCGCTCTTAAGTAGTAGCTAGCCTAAGAAACCCAAAATCCTTCTATTTTGTACCATTTTCTTACCATTTTTGTAAAGATCTTTTTCAACCCTTCTTGAGTCTTTCCAAATTTTTCTTAACATTCAAACTAACAAAAGTTCATGTTAAAAGTGCTCTTAGGAATTTCAGAAGATACTTTGATCAATTGAGAGATTTTTTAAAGTCCAAATGTTCATTTCCTTTTAAATTTCCATTCCATGTGTCCTCTTTATCTAATATGTATCACTAATCCTTTTTATATGAGTTTGTCATGGCAAAATGAGGATTTCCTTTTTTTTTTTATAACTTTTTAACAATTTTCCCAATTTTTATTAATTATTTAGTAGATTTTACCCATTTCGGGTATTTTTAATAATTACAGGTATATATATTGATATAATAATTATAATCGATGTTCTTTTATATATTATTTTATATACAATATTAATTATTTTACTCCTATAATTTATTTTTAAGTGTTGTTTATTTTTCGAGATCCAATTTAAGTGTTATCAATAATAATAATATAGTAAATTTTTACAATTTTGGTTATATTTTTAAATTTCGAACCTACAACAACTGCTCAACTAATCTTACAAAACCTTTCGCAAGTTTTTAACTTAATCAAGTTATTTTTCTAAGCGCCCTAAATTAGCTATTGAACCTAGTTGCATTAATACAAATCTCACAAGTAGTACAATCGCATAAAATTTAAGGAATTCAATTAGAAATTTAAATGAATTTTAAATCTTTTAAAATCCTTTAAATAAATTGTAGAGTTAAATAAATCTTTTTTTCCCCTATCAATAATAAAATATGCCAAATCTAAACATAAAAATAAATATAAGGATTAATAAAATTAGGGCAAGAGTTGAAAATTGAGATAAAAAGCTGATCTTGACCTAGAAATAAAAATTAAGTAACAAAATGGGGAAAAGACAGAAATAATAAAATAATAAAGGAACATAATAATAAATAGATGCCTTTAATAGAAGAAACATGATTAAGGTAATAATAGTGATCTAACCTAAGATTTGCCTTCCTTAATATTTCTTAAAGATAGTATGAGTAAGTTGTAATAAGATATAATAATATAATAATAACTATTAGTAGTTAATAAATACAAACGTCAATACTCAGTAGTAATTATACATTTATGTGTTATGCATGCAAAACATATTGGTAACGAAACGATATGAAAATAAGATATGAATAATTAATATTATAACATATTGGTAATGAAACGATATGAAAATAAGATATAAATAATTAATATTATATAATATGACAATATGAGGAAGTTATAAAAAGACACCCAGGTCAAAATAAACCAAGGGACAAAAATCAATAAACACCATCATTAACCCATCTAAAAGAAAAAAAAAAGGCAGAAGATCGACATAATATTTTCAGAAAAATGAAAAGTAGATCAGAAAAATTTAAGGAAATTGATTGTTGGGTGTAGAAAATGCTTAAATATGACTCCAAGTGCCCAAAAATCATGAAAAGTTACTAGGACACGTGTTTCCGTGTCAGCTAACTCATGTATTTTTTGTGACAAATTTTAGACACGTGTAGGATTTTCAATTAATTTTCTAGGTGGTGGAAAATCTTATATACAGAGCCTCCTGCTGTAGATTCTCCATATAAGTGTACGGTTCACTCTAAAATTGAGGTAGTGATTAGTAGTGATGGGGGCCGTCTAAGTGGTGTGCCAGTAAGGGGTAGCCGGAAGGGTATTTTCGGTATTCTGGTTTTATTATATTTATTTTATAGAAACTCCTTTTACTTAAAGCCCTCTAATTTCAGTAATTTTTATAAAATTAATTTCGTATGTTTAGTACTTTTCTTAGTTTTTTTAAACTGGACCCAGATTTTTCTAAATTTCTTACTTAGAGATAAATCTAAAAAATATATTTTCTAAACTTTTAAAATCCTACAAAGCTAATATTTGTAACTTTTTTTTTATGCCAACTTTACTATTTTACCAAGTATCTCTATATTTTTCCTTATTTTTATCCCCTTCTTAATGAAAATAATAAAATATGAATTACTTTTAAAAAATTATAATTTTTTTATTAATATTATACTAATATCTATCGTTGTAAGTCATAAGTCATAATCTCACATTATTTTGATCTTTAGAAGCCTTTTTCCTAAATACTATCTAAAACTCTATAATTAATGTCTATTTTTTTTCAAAGGAAATAATGGAAGTATAAAAAATAAAAAAAAAATTCTAGAATATTAATTCTTTGTATACCTTCCTAAATATAGTCAAAGATCTAATTTACCTTATTGAAAAACAAACCATGCAATCTACATGTAATATTTTAATTCAAATTTTGCCACACAAAAGTTATTATGAATCACTTTTAGATAAACTATTAATTAATCCAATCCTACCTTTTCAAGATTTTATAATCACTTTAATTAATCCCTTAATCGCTTGTAAACTACTTTTATACCGTTTATTTGAGAAACAAACATTCCATTCCCCCCTTACTACTTATTACACCCTTAATTATAGTGTTTAATTGTTTTTTCCCTCCTATAATCTTTACTCTGCAGAATTATGATTCCTTCCGATCACCGAATGGCCATTATTTATCGAAAGTTAAGATTGTTGATTCATTCTCTTTTCCATCTTTATTACATCTAATTAATCACCATAATATACATTCACACTTTATTATATCTTTGTTCCATTAGGTTGTAGTTGTTATTATATTATATTCTTATTCCATTTAGTAAGGTAAATGGATTATTAGTGAAGATAAAGCAGCCATATGGTGTTGATTTTACTCAAGAAACTCTAATTCACAAAAATTTTGGTATTTTCCTAATAAACTTCACTATTTTTCTACCACGATCAAAACTAAAACTATTTTTACAAGACTTAATTTGGAAGTTATTTATTATAACAAAAATCTCAATAAAGTGCAAAGATGGAACCTAAAGTATATACTAAGAAGACTAAATCTACAAGTTATTTGTTATAATAAAAATCTCAATAAAGTACAAAGATAGAATCTAAAGTAGATACTAAGAGAAAATTTAAAGTAAGACTTTATACTAACTTTCGAATATTATATAAGATTACTTCATGTCATTAATGAGTTAGCAATATCTAATATAAGTTGGCTTGCTTCATAGCAATTCTTTAACTTAATAATGGTTTATAGACCATGATATTCTTATTGCTTATAAATAAATTGTTTATGTGCATGTTATGGATGTGCTTAATATGAGTAGCTCAACTCAATTAACTGTTTAAGTAGTTCGAATTTGAACTCGAATCGACTTACTTTGAGTTAAATTCAAGTAAATATTAAATCGAGCTCAATTGATTTACGAGTTGTTTTACTGTTTTACACTCCTATCTAGTACTTATTACTTATTACTGTTGTTATGTTGAGTTGCTTAGACACTTTTGGAAACTAGACTAATTTTTGTTAATTGTAATAAATGGATTATTCATCTCATCTTCCACATTTATTGCATATACGTTGGTAAGTATCACCAACGATTAGCCATTAGGTGAGGAATTTAGTGTACCCATTCTTTTAACCTTACTAAATTATGCTTCATGAGAGGAGGACACTCTATAAGTAAGAAGCAATCAAGAGATTATTTGAAATGGTTTTTGAGGGGACAAAATAGTCTATTGTACAGCCTTAGATTTAGTGAAGTATATTGAGGTTTTTTGATTGGTTGCAAACTTTTCAAAACCTATATTATAATAAAGTTATTTCTAATTTTGTGATGAATTGGAAATACCATCTAAATTTTAATTTTACTTATTTATGTATAAAATACTTTACTTTTATCACTTAGTAGGTTGGATATAACTTACATCTTTATAGTGTGCTAGTCAAGTACCTAACTAGCTTAACAGGAAATAATGCTTGGTGTTACTCCGATATACAGGAGGATCCATTTTAACCAGAGGGGGCATTTGAGTAAACGAATTTGAAAAACCTTTAAGTTTGTAATAAAATCTAAGCTAAATTATAAAGCTCCATTTTCACTATAATGATCAAATTATTACTATATATGGAATTTTCATAATTTTGGCAATTATGTTTGGTTTCCTCTAAAAAGCTATTATTAAGATTGTTTTAATTTAGTAGTCTTATATATACTACTTGGAAAGTGAGAGCTACAAGCCTTAAACCATCATTAACCAATAGTATATACGGTGGGACATTACATATAAATTATGCGATCCCCTTTATTTGGGTTATGGCTTATTGTTTATATATTTAATTAATATAATTTTTTATAATTTAAAACAGACTTTCTAATTTAATATATATAAAGCCATTCATTTTATCTGCTATTTTATATGTATTTTTTTAACTTAACATAATTTAAAAAATTTATTGTATTTTTATAATACAATAAGAAATTTACTATCTATGAGTTAATTTATATCAAATAATAGAGTAGTATTTTTATCATGATGAACTCCTCTAGATAATTATATTAATTAGTTAACTCGATCCCTAAATAATTATATTAATTATAACTTAATAGAAATAAAATAAAAGTTATGGTGGAAAAGATTATCATATTTTGCGAAATACGTTATTACATATTTTCACCGAAAAAGATACCATAAACAATAATTACCGAAAATAAAAACGATATAAATATGCAAGATTCGAATTCCCAGAAGACCTTTAATTCCACTCTTTCTTCTCCCTCTCTATCTCTCCCTTCACGCTCAGCTCCTTAGCCGTCATCGGTGGCGGCGCGTACTTCGACCTCTCTCTCCTCAGTCATCAGTCATCAGTCATCAGCTCCCGACAAGCCACACGTCCTCGTCACGTGCAGATGCTTTCTCTCTTTTGAGCACAAACTAATTTATCCGTACTTGGATGCTGATCAATCTCAATGAGTGCAGGTAATCTGTCTCTCTCTCTCTCTCTCTCTCTCTCTCTCTCTCTCTCTGAGGTTGATTGTTTGTATTAAGGGTTTAAGGAAGTGGGTGCGTTATAGTTTGAAATTTTATTGTGTATTTGGTATTGGGTAAACTTTTAAATCTGGAAAGCACCCTTCTTTATCATTGATTCAATAGATTAGTTTATGTGTGGATTTGTAGTTCATTTTCAGCTAAAGCTTTGAGCTCTTTTCTGCAATTATATATGACACTGTCAAAATGGTAATAAATTTGAAAATTTCCCTTGATCATACTTCATGGTATATCATTTATGGAAATGGGTTCTTATTGTTATGAAAGCCAATTGGGTATTGGTTCTTGGTATGCATCTGAGTCTCGAAACCACCACTCCATCGTCAAAGCTTCAATTCCCGCTTTAGTATCTTCACTTCGTGTATCCTTCAATCAGGACCAAGTTTGGTGTGCACTGAGTGGTGTCCTAAATCATCATCCATATCTCGACCAATCCAGCTGCCATGTAGATTATTTCGCCGAGGCATCGATTTTTGCTATTTATCATGAATGTAGAAGTAAAAGCTCGTGCCTGTTTTAATATATCATACATAAACGATTTGAGGACATAAACGAGTGCATGATTTGAGGACAGAGATTTTTTTACCATCTACTTCTTTGATGTGATGGATTCAATAGCTAAATTGAACCATGGGTATTACCTTTTCAATTAGTTTGTAGACAGATATGTAACATTTCTAGAACTTTTGATGTTGATGTCAAACTGGAGTCAGTTTGATATCTGTACTTGATTATATTCCATGGTATTTTCTTTGATGAGATGGGCATTCATGATTGTTAAAGCTAATGTGTGCCATTGTAATTGTTATCCCCTCTGCTTTTTAGTTCCAGAAACCCCCCTTATCTTTGATATGTGGATGCTATTGCTGAATTGAACTATTGCTGTGAACTCATTAATTCCTGTCACCGAAGCTTACAAGAATTTCTTGAACCATCAATACGGATGTCAAAGATGTGAGCAGATTGTAAATTTATCGGATAATGGCTCATGGTTTCTACTTTGAGGCAGTGGGATTTAGCATTGCTCTTGGTTATATTTTCTGTCTTTAGTTTATGCAGCTAGCTTTAATCTCCAAAAAACGAGTGAAAACAGACAAAATCAATGTGTTAAATTTCTTAGAGGATGAACCTTTTCCATTATTGCCTTGTGGCTGCATATTTTTTATCATCGTGGGTTAGCAACCTTCACTATGTCGTGACTTCACGACTTTTGGCATCTATAACTTGAAGTTTTTGCAGGTGGTGCATTTGGTGGCAACAGGGGATTGAGACCAGTTCCTCCCGAAAAAGGTGTCTTCCCATTGGATCACTTGCATCAGTGTGACCTGGTATGGTAGTGCCATTCAAATTCTTGTAAATAACCTTTTCTTTGTAATTGCAAATAAGACTTCTTATTGTTATGCTTTTTCTGCTAATGGGCCAGTTTCCATTGAATGTCTTGTTTCAGGAGAAGAAAGAATATCTCAGCTGTCTCAAAACTTCAGGCCATCAGTCTGAAAGATGTAAGGAATTCTCAAGAAAGTACTTGGAGTGTCGAATGGAAAAGTGAGTGATTTCAAATGCATAAATTTTTCTGTTGATGGATTAAGAAATGAGTGATATTGTGGAATTCTTTTCATTTGCAATGCTTTGTGGGACATGATTCAATTACCATGGCAAAATGTGGCAGAAGTAGTGTTCAAGTGAGTGAAACCCTAGTTTTTGTCTTGTGTATGAAATGTCAACTAGTAATGATATATGGCAGTCCGACCTGTAATAGTTTGTTCACTAGTAGTATGAACTTTGAACTTTGTCTTCTGGTTATTTTTCTATAAAACAATGGTCGCTAAGAAGAAGGGAAAAAGAAGAAACCAAGAAAATGACCACTTAGGCAGATCAAAGCACATGTTGGAGGAATGAACTTGAGTTTAATGCATCCTTAGTGTCATAGGAATGAATATATTGCTGTAGCCTTTTAGTGAAACGTTTAAGATGTTTTCTCTTGCTGATGGTTGGAATAGATGGAATGATGCAAAGGAGCTATGTTGTC
Organism: Lumnitzera racemosa; assembly: GCA_024138005.1. NCBI lineage: Eukaryota > Viridiplantae > Streptophyta > Magnoliopsida > Myrtales > Combretaceae > Lumnitzera > Lumnitzera racemosa. The sequence continues at coordinate 81,712,766 of JAMXBC010000012.1, forward strand.
ATGGCTTGCTTGATAGAATCCTAAACAACTCCCATGGTACTGTTTGCTTAGGTTATATCAGAGGGCATTTGTCAATTGTGGTTCATTGCATCTGCACATTTTACTTAGATAAGCATTCGAGCTCTGTGAGGGTCTAATTTTAGGCACGATTAACTTCACATTTCTTGGTAAGAAGCCAAGGAACCATTTATATCCAGTCATTTACTCTTCTGGACTGAATTGTTGCCATTTCCAATTCAGGAACTTGATGGCAAGGCAAGACATGTCGGAACTCGGTTTCAGAAAGGAAACTGACCCAGAAACTTCTGAAGAGAAAAAGGCTGAGCGGATCGACAATTGACATTGTTTATGCATTCTTCAAAAGGTTGGCTAATGGACACTGGGAAATGTGGGTAGTAATTGCTGACTGAAGTGACTTGAGTCGAGTGTACATGGAATTGATCTGCCCAAATACTGTTTTTCATTGTTCATTATGTTGGTGCAGTTTCCTGACAGAGTATTGGTCTCATAGTAGTATCAACTTGTGAATCTAAGAAATGGGTTACTGAAGAAATTACCATACGGTTCCTTCCAAATTTTTATCAATGGATAAATTGTTTTCACCAAAACTAGAATTTGCATTAGGAGCGCAGATATCATCTATTTTCTTACAGTGAAAAAAGAGAGACATATATTCATCTGAGGATTCTTCTGCCCAAGTATTGCTTGTGTTGATGCTAGGGTTACCAGTTTCATATGGCTTTTCACATGACAGAGCGGTTCTGAATTTCTTCACGAAAGAAGGAACTGCCATTTCATAGTTTATTGAAGCAAGGCTCAGTTGGTTGATTTTGTACAGAGAGGATCTACATATAGTTGATCTCACTTGATGGAATATGGTTTTTGTGCCCTTTTGTGATTCTGTAATAGAATTCTAGTTTAGCAGTTCGTGGTTTCAGACATTCGGAGATACATTATATCTTGAGAATTGCACCCTCCAATCTTTATGTAGATATTCTACCTCGGTACATAAGTGACAAAAATTATACTCTCGAAATTTCAAGGTGCTTGAATAAGCATGAGATTGAAATGGGTTCTTAATGAGAATATTTGTGCAAATTGTAACATCTAGGGATTTAGCGAAGGAGATACAACTAGTATAGGAATCATTTCACGAACAAAGTGATAGTAATATCAATGTATTTTGTCGTTTCGTGCGACACATGTGGAATGGAGTTCTTAGATGCTTTTAAGATTGTCACAACACGAAATGATGAAACTGCAAATAAAAATAAAAATGGTGATCCTACTAGAATGTTGAATAGAGAGATTTGCTCCTCAGAAGGATCCTTTTGGAAAGATGATGCCCTTGGCAAAAGATATTCATTTACCGAATAGACGCGTGCTTTTGTTGTTCATGAATCGACATGCACCTTCAATTCAATTCATTTTTATTTTTATAACCGAAGGTTCATGGTTTCTCTACTCTATTGATGAAATATCTTTCGTCAAGAACCTTTTTTGGCAATATATTTCGACAAGAATCCTTAATAAGAAAACTCAACAACATTGACTTCTCCTCTCTTTTAATCTCAAACTACATTTAATGTGACAATAAACAACCAATGTTGTTACAACGTTGTTTCATCATGTTCCAACAAATCTTAAAACCACACTTCATCTAATCAAATTTCCAATTTCTTGGTCTCAAACATCATTTATTAATTGCTTTCTCCTCTCGTTCCAAGGAGTCCAAAAACCTTAGACAACAACACAATTGGCTGTTGATAAACCCTAAGCGCCCAATCGTGAAATAAGATCAATTTTCTACCCCCTCTCTCTCTTTCTCTCTCTCTCTCTCTCTATATGAGCATCTCTTCACCTCGATTGCCACGCACATAGACATAAACTATTACTATTTTATTTTCCGTAATCAATTAAAAATAATAATTATAATGAAATTCATTTTAATATATATTCGTCGAATCTCATTGTTTTTCCTCTCCTTGTTCACTCCAATTCTTCAATTTTCATGGCTTCATACTCGTCTTTGCAACTTCCTAGACTACTCAACAACTCGTGAGTCTGTAATCTCTCTTCTCTCTCTACTCATTGCTAAATTATGCTAAAAACTTGATCTTTTACATCTGGGTATTTTAATTTCACATCTTTTACATTTTCAATTTTACGTAATTAGATAATCCTACTGCAAAGATGTGGTTCTTTTTCTAATTTCTATTTTTGGGTCTTTTTCTTATAGCTTAACTACTAAAATGTGGAAAAAATTTTATCTGGGTACTATTCTAGTATACTGTTATACTTTTATTTGGTGCCAAAATGTAATTTTTTCTTTTCAAATTTGTTTTTGATGTCTTTCAAATTTGTAAAGATGTGATTTACTATTGCAAGTTGAAATTTGCATCATGTGGGTGTTTTAGAATATTTGGTTTGTGGCCGTAAGTGTGGAGATAAAAAAGAGTACAATGAAAAAGGAGAACGCTGAGGGCCACCATGCTGCTTATTAACAGTAACATTTTGAGTTCGTGAATTGCAACAAATTAGAATTCTTAATTCTCTACGCCCTTTAGTGGATAAAAATGTTTCAGGAACAAACAAATCATAATGATTTTTGTTTCGATTTTCAATCATTCTTTGATGTCTTGTAATGGATTTCTCAAAAGGGTTCTTATCAACATACTTTCTTTCTCGGTATCTTTGATTAGTTAGAGAGTTATTCTTATGAACTAATAAAATATTTATAGTTTGATACATAATAAATTACCCATCATTTTTTATCAACAAACGAACTGGTTCAATAATTAATATTCCTTTTTTTATCAATTCGGTAAGAGTTAAATCCTTTTGAATCATTAGAATATCTCAACTCATCTCTCCCCTTTGAATAGAGGATATAGCAATTTCTCTTGGATTTATCAGTCTAAGTAGGAGACAATAGACTTTGATATTATTGATTATTTTTTGATTGAAAGAATCATCCCATCTTATTTTCCATGCATTTGTTTATTCGTGAATTGTATAATCAGTGTCGAAACATAACAAGTCTTTCTAAAGACTTGTTAATTAATGCCCGAGGACTTCATTCAAGGAATCGAATAAAAAAAAGAAAAGGGAGATTGGATGAGTGCTTTGATTTTGTGGTATTGTGGAAAAGTTGTCAATGGTGTTTAGGATTTGATTGACAAGATTTAACTAATGAAATAGGTTTAACTAATATTGACGGTGATATTGGGAAGAAACAGGTGGGAGAGATTTACTGTATGTTCAAATCTTTACCAATTTAAGAAGGGATCATTTATCGTCAATCTTGTTCATGTTCTGCTGATCCTTGAGGCTATCTGTATTCTGAAGCTGGACTAACTTGGTACGCAGGTTTTAAGGGTAGTTTATGTGCTAGTGGGTCTTATTGTGATTGCAGTTCCTTTCTATAAAATAAATTGAAAAAATTTAATTTAGTTGTAGTTGCTTTAAGTGAGTCAAACGAGTCGCAGAAACTATTTGGTTGCAGATTTAAGCCTGTTGAATAAATTCTAATGTTGCATCAAAGTGCTCTGAGGAGTTGTAGCATCCTCTTAAGGGAAACCGTAAATACTAATTTTCTTTTTCTTTGCTCAAAACATTTAAAATCGAGCAGAATTGAAGACTTAATTATCTCATTGGGAAATACAGTTGCCCTATCCTTTTGTTTTGCTAGAAACCACAGTCTTCTGAGATATAAAAACTGAAAAAGTTTTGAGAAACTGAACTAACACATTATCTTTGATCCATGTGAGTAATGGTGTGGCCGAAATGTTATGATATAGCCCAGATCTTCTATGTATGGCTGTATATGTGTAGTTCCTGTTTCACATTTTGAGCCTTCTTCTTCTTTTTTTTTTTCCCTCTTTGGTTGTGGTCATTGATAGGGGGGATTTGTGATGTCTTTCTTGTTCTCATAGAAATACGCTTCACTCGGATAACAAATCGAAGATCAAGTCTAATGCAGCATACCCATCAAAATTCAGTGGAAAGGAGAAGGAAATTTATGGCCTACCAAAGATTAATCCCTCTTTTAAATTCACATTTACTGATGACAATTCTAAAAGGAGGTTTCCTTTGGGAACAGTATCATCCATGGCTTCTTCTTTTGCTTATGAAATCAGTAGTGCAAATGGAGGTTCTTTTGCCAAAGCTCATTGTGAAATGATGGAGTATAATCGTGTAAATTGTCTTTTGTGGGTGCTGCATGAAGCAGCTAAGGCCTTTTCAAATGATGTTGAATCACTTCATTTGATCGGAAGCAATGCAGAACTTTCAATGGCATGGATTGGCAAGGATGTGCATCAGTGGCATAAGAGCATTGCTTATCAGGTAGTTGCAGACATTTTTGTCAGTCTAATATATAATGTAGGATCGAGGAATGTGCAACAGAAATTGTCAGCTGTATCTTATAATTTGTTTTTCAAAATTATTCATCCTTATTTCCTTCAATGGCTGCTAGTTTTTGTTGGGTGGAGGGTGCATTGTTTCACAGTTATTGCAAGTCATATGAAGCAATATCAAAAAGTCATTAATTACATGATCATACAGGTAGCAGTTTATGCTTTGTTCAGGACAGCAATTGAAGTGGAGGTTTTGCTCTCGCATGAGCGTAGTAACAGCACCTTGCCTGTTGGGGAGATGTGAGTGTTCATTCCTTTTGTTGGCTGCAATACTGATCTTATACAATTCAATCAATTTGCAACATATGGAAGCTGCAACTATAACATTAAATTGCGGAAGTACATTTTGGCCATTAATTGCAATTTGCAGCAGGGACTTTTTTTTTTTTTCCCCTTTTTGTCTGTTTCCTTTATATGCTAAATTGCTTTTAGACTTGACAATTTTTCTGTTAAGAATGTGAGATGATCAGCATATCTAGAGATAAGAGGAAACTTCTTCCTTTCCTTCAACATTTTGGGCTGTTTGCTCTGAATATGATAGAAGAGTTTATTGATCATATAGAAGCAAATCTTTCGTTTTTAAAGTAGCTCTTCTGCTGACATGGTACACAGGCTTTTTTTCTCCCCCTTTTGTGCGAACTCTTGGACAGTCAGTCATCTGTAATGTGGGAATTTTGTTCTTGGAAGTTTTGATTCTTGAAAAAACAGCTATATGGAATTTGAAGGAGATTTTATACTTGTAGTTATTTATTATTGCTATAATTTTTTCGCTTTCATATTTTCCATGGAGAGTCCAGCTTCTTACTATATATACCATCACATTGTACAGGTTGAGCCCAATGCTTAAGTTGGTGGAGGATCATGTAGAGAGTCAACTCCACAAAAAGCAGACAGACTTGGTTCCATGGTTCAGAGATGTGGAATTACCACGGATAGCAGGATTTTTCATTCCTCTGTTGAAGCAATGGTCCATGGAATATGCTGGAAGGTCTGCTCCCTGAATTCTATGCTTTTACTAAAGAAAAAGTCACCTAATGTTTCTGCATATACTGAATCTACCTTCCCGGTTCTATCTATGTGTTTAAGTTTCTCAGAAAGCTGCTAGGCTGATGCTAAAATATGTAAAACATAGTGGTGTAGCAGGAATTGTTGTTGCTATAAGTTGCTGTGCAGCAGTGGGCAAGTTATTTCCCCTATCATTACCCTGTGCTTCTATTCCAGTGTCTCGTGAAAATGTTATGATAGAGCTCATGGAATTTTCGCATGGTCTTGTATCAATGGATAAACTGCACAAGTTAGCAACTGAGGCCGGTTTTGAATCAGAATTTCTTGCTCATTTTGGTAAGAAGATCCTTCCCAGCAAGAATGATGAAGAGCTTGAATTTTGGATTGGCTTGGCTCAGAAGAAGCTTTTGATTGCATTAAAAAGAAAGCCTCTTTTTTCCGACATGAATGACAAGGTCAGTTTCATTAATCTGAAGCAGTTGACCTTGTCAGATTAATTAGGATGAGACTAGAACTTGTGGAGGTCAGCTGGGTTTTCTATTAGGAATATCTAAGCAAGTTTTTATTGTAAGAATGAAATATCTTGAGATTAGGACAATAAATATTTATCTTTGTTATTTCTAATTTGTTATGCATTTTAGGAGATATTATCAAATCGTTGCTGTCCTTTATCTGGGGAAAGTATTATTGAAACGCTTGTATAAATACCTTTTTTGAGAATGAATGAAGCTTGCAAGAAAAGTTATATTTGAATTAAAGTAGTTGTTAGGAGTAATAGTTAGTTTATGAGATTAGAGAGTCTTCTCTAACGAGCCCTCAATTTTATGAGTTTAAGGTGTATTCTCTGAGGAGCCTTTCAATTTATTTTACTACAAATATCAACCATGACCATATCCATTTTTTGGGTTTGTAACAACTTGATACCAGAGCCAAATATCACCTGTGGTTTCAAGCATGACCAGCTCATAGTGTTTCTTCTACACTATGAGCAAGACTGGGCAAGAGATAAAAAGGAAAGGAAAATCATAACAGCTGTAGTCACTGAAATAACCAAAAGGCTGGTCCTTGTGGAGGCAAGGATTAAACTTTCTGGTCATTGTGGTGAAACCAGCATCGTTTGAGTAGGAGAAAAGTCAGATCTGGTTGCTAATTGCTGCAACCACCCCAATCCAGCAAATTCCATCAACCTAATGAGGGATGATATTGTAAACCATCCAACTGTCGGCAATGGCATCCAGATGAATGTTCTGCCACATGTTGTGTCTCTCTATGCTCACTCGACACCAGCAACCATTTCCTTATTCAACCTTGATTATATCCTGCACATGGGCTCATAACAGTTTTAGTGAGAGAACCTCTTGATGCAAAAACTACAACGACAACTATCTGTATTATTACCACTATCTTTGTTGCTAGTATTATTACTAAGCTTTATTATCCCACTTGGCAATATTTGCTACATAAATGGGATTGAGATGTTAGACACAGAGAGGGGATGGGTACGTTAGAGGTCATAAACATTTGGTTGTGTTTAAATAGTTTATCAACACTTAAAGTAGGCTAAATAAAGATTAACAGATCATGGCCAAGTCAGTGTTATGCTCAACTCCTAAAGTTTGTGCAGATTAAAGCAGATACCTTGGCTGTTCTGGGGCTATTCGCATTTCTGGGAAGAAAGACTAGATTGTATCTATCCAAAAGGGGCATAGAAGATGCTGATGAGCTGGTTAAGGATCTTCTTAGGTGTGCAATTTCATAATTCATATTTATATTTTCTTTTGTATTTTTCTCATCTCACCTCTACTGGAGTCTTTATCCCTACAGTTACCTGGAGTGCGGAATAATTTTTTTGTGTTCTGAGTTCTCTTCAATATCGCTTTATCAGACTTACATGGAGGTTAGTTTCCTTTGGTTCTTCAAGTGAATATGTAGATATAGACCCTTATATGAAATGTTCTTTTTCAAGGTAATAATTGATGAAATCGGATGGCTTGACATTTACGCTTCACAACCTTTAAGCAATCAAGAGAAGAAGAGATCCAAGCACCACATGGTCCAAGCAGAAAAGGAGTTGATCCTATTTACTGTATTCACCAATTGCTATGACGTTTTTTCTGGCTTTGCTCATTTTTGCCGCTCAAGCCTGTCACCCCTGGATGCGAAATTGTTAGCATTTTTGTTGCGAAGGTAACTCAGATTGACAATTGTCAGGATTCCCTGTTGTTTTATTTCCATTTTTTCTGTTAAAAAATGCTTTTGAGAGTGCTAATATGGTTTTGGATCTATCCATCATTTTATCAGTCAAAGCCTGCTAGCTGTCTGTCTGGAGGATTATTGGGCTGCTTATGACAGATCATGGTATGCTGGCTCACTTAGTGTTTTCTGCATTGCTTTTTCATTATAAGAACATGAAAGTCTAGACAGAATATGAAACTGGAGTTTGAAGGACTCACAGTCTTCATTACTCTGTTGCAGTGGCTCACCACTGAAGATGGTAGAATCATATCCCTCTATGTCTATCTCCACATCAAATACAGGAGCCAGATGCTCAACCAATTTATACATAGTGCAGGAAGATTGGAACAAGAAAAGTACCTCAAAGGCTCGAGAATGTCTAGAGGATTTTGCTCCCCAGGCTTCTGTAAGGAAGAAATACTCCCTGATGTTGATCTCAATGTTAGTAATGCATTGTTAGTTGATTTTTTCTGTTTTATGAGGATGGGAAGTGAAGCTGCAATGAACAGTGTATGAACGTAAAGTGACATTATTTTCTCTCCAAAATAAAATTGATAGAGTGATGTTGATTAACAATTGTCTGGGCCTTGTGAAAACAGAATGGACAAGTGCACACTACTAACACAATTCAATGGATTTTGAAGAGATAGAGTCGGGGAATAAATGAAACCAGGGATTCTTCTTCTGTTCATGCTCAAATAGAAATGCCTATAGCATTAGTCATCATTGGAATATTTGCATGATGCCCCCATTATGCCTGTAATTCTTTGGTGTTTTTTGGTCCTTTTATGTATTTCGACTGTAGGCCTTAATCGGGGACACCTAAATATAGGTTGGAATTGGAAGTTTCATTCCTTCAGTTCATGTGAAACACAACCATCAGACTGTAAACTATGATTTGGAAGGCAGATATTTTTATTTTCTTTGCTGACATTCTCAAAGGGAAAAGAGCTTCATAGTATGTCTTCATTCTTCTTGATACCTTTTGGGACTACTGCATTTATACTTATGCCTCTTCTTCTCAAATTTCAGGCTAACCGCACAAACCAGATGGAGATAACAACCTTTGCAAAGAGGGAGGAAGCTGCAAATCCCAATGTCTTAAATCAAAATTTGCTTAGGAAATGTGCCAATCATTTGGTAACTGCAAGCACTGTAAGTGCGATGATCTCTTTCACAAATCTATAGGTTCTTTAATAATGCATTTATATTCACAACAATTGCATGCTTTCAGGATCTGTGGATGGGAACTCAGCTGCTCTTGTTAGATATGCATGTCTCCCTAATGATTTTGCTAAAGCGATTGCATGGTCATGGGGTTACAAATAGAGAAAGGAAGAGGCTACAAAGAACACTAAAAGATATTGTGTCGCTCATACCAATTACAATATTAATGCTACTTCCTGTTAGTGCTAAACCTTATTTGCTCCATCTCTTCTGTTTCTCCCTTTCAGTCTCTTTAATATTGAAAAAGCTATCTGCCCCTACCAGCTTTTGGTTATTATTAAAATGAGATTGCCTATTATGAAAAGTTTCCTTTTTTTTTTTCTTTTTAAATATTAATGCTATATGAAAAGTTCTGTAAAATGGATATGTGATTCATAATCCCTATTTAAGTATTTATATATATGAGATGGATGTCTTGCTAGAGATCATGTGCTTTTTTAGGCTAAGCTTAGATAAGGGTAAGTTACATTGACCACCCTTAAAACTTTTAAAATTATACCAACATCCTTAGTTTTTACATTGATACACCTATACTCCCTATAGAATGTAAATCCTCTTATAAGTTTTAAAAATACATATTCACTAGTGCATCTTTCAAGGGTATAAGTGTACAATTACAGAGGTTTAAGCTGTTGGGTAATTTTGGAAGTTTATAGTAAATGCTCAGTGTACATTGGCCTATAAACAAGAGGTCAAACTATTAAGAAACTCGCTAGCACTGTTAAAACTGGTAGTTGGCCAAAAAGTAACAAAACTAAAAGAATAAAGAAGATAGAAATTAATAAACAGAGAGACAATATAGGTATTTACTTGCCAACTTGGTTTATAGGTGCCACCTATGGCGGTTTGAACAGCTATAGCATGTCCCCTTGACCAACCAACTTAGTTGAGAAAAAGGTGCTGCAATATTGTGTCCTATTTGGAACGTAAAGCTTACATTACTTATTTGAATTTGACTCCGGATCTGATTTGTCTTCAATGCACTCATTTTGCACTTATGATCGTTGAAATAATCATTGAGATTTTTGAAGAAGCTACATATATGCAGACAAAAGATCTTTTCCCGAAAGTACTTTTGATTTATTGCTCCTGCTTTCAGTCATACAAAGAAATGTATGCTTGACTTATCTAGAAGAAAAGAATTATGGTTCCCTTATAATGCTTTGGCTATTTCATGTTGAAGTCCCATCAGTTTCCATTATAATTAGTTATATTCACAATCTGATCTTCGGAGAGATGGTGAAGGTGGGCCAGTCGAAACTGTCTGACTGCTCTTCATTTTGCTAGGTTTCTGTTGCTGGTCATGCAGCCATATTAGCAGCGATCAAAAAGTACATACCATCAATGGTAAGTTCACCCAAAGCACTCCAATAGTCCCAGTTGCTGGACCATCCAGTAAGTTACCTGAGCGATGAAATCATTTGTTATAATTTAATAAGTTGATCTCAATGGTCAGATGACTGATTATACCGTCCAGTCAACCGGACCATAGATCAACCCTTTTCGGCTTATCCATGTTGCAGTGGACTGGTATTTTCTCTTCTAACATGTATTTATTCCCTTAAAAATAGATCCCTTCTCCATATTCTCGTGAGAGGTTAGACATGGTGAAGCAACTGAGACGGACCAAGAAGATGGAAATGCGGTTATGGAACAACCTCGAAGATTATTCTTCCTCAAGAAGTTCTTAACCATGTTCAGTGATAACTGTACTTTTTTGGCAGTGTTCACGAATAGCTGAATTTCCACACAATCTGTTAGGCTGTAAATAATTGAAGCATACATGTTTTGATGTTCATAAGCGAATGCAGTTCCTGCAGCATAATGTACAGTTGAACATATGAAGTTCTGTCACACATGCAACTGTAAGTTGGCTAAGTTATCCGATTGGAACCCGTTTGTCTGTATGATATCCGGATCTTATTTTCATTTTCTTTCTTTTGGGTGCGATTGTGTCTTCCTCTGTGTAATGATGTCAGAAAGAACATAATTAGCAATGAAGCTCTTAAGAGGGAATTGATGCAATTTCTGGTCGTTCACGGGATCACCCCTTTCTGATTATAGACGCGATTCATTAAAAGAGAGGCACGATACGAATCAAACCAAAGAAAACCATGACTTTGGAACTTCCATGATTCAAGCTCAATTATATTCATCACTTAACTGGTAAGCAATGCATCTCTACCAAACACTCGAAATCTCAGACATATTCCATTGTAGTTACATAGCAAAAAGAGTCTGAGAACCCACCTATGTGCTCAACAGCCATGACTCTATGGATGCTTGCGAATAGTTGTACCTTAGACTTGTTTACCAGGAAGTGCAGATTGGTGTCGCATGTACATGGGAAAAAGGGTACAAGGACCTATATACTTATCACCATTCCAAGCATATAAACAGAGGTCACAGTAACTAAAGTTTCTCCTACGTGAATCGACAGATGATCTATCATTTGATCCAGTCAGTAAAGCGAGAGAGTAGACGACTTATGTTTAAACTATTCAATAAAGAGAGTAGGAGCATTAATTTTTTACATGTTCATTGAAGAAAGATAGTATACAAGTAAACAACTGACTTTTCACCAATTTAATAAAAGCGAGAAAGAGGATTAACTTTTGACAAAGTAGGAAAATAAATCTGTTTATTTTCTAGAATGAAATAGACGATGAATAAAAAACTTATGTCATGAGAATGCCTATCATCGGGAATAAGTCAGAAAGTTTTTATTTTAGGTGTTTACTTCACGTAAGTTTCTATTACAAGAAATATGTATTTTAATGTTTACTTAACTCATTAATTGAATTACAAGCCCCACATATTATCAAAAGTATCAATTTGCCCACTATTTTTAGGCATGTAATTTCATCGATTTAAATTTTTAATGTGAGTATAATGGTCAAGCTATTTGGAATTTTATTCTTTTATTTCACCTTTCATAAGTTATATAGGGAAAATAAAGAGGTATTCGAAATAGGAATTCTCTATCCAAAATCCAAGTAAACAAGGTAAAAGAAAGTTAAGAGAGAGCAGCTATTCTATTATCTCTTTATTACCTCTAAGTAAATTGTTCGTAGATGTTGATAAAGAATGAGAAAGATAATTGACCTAACATTATTTCCTTGAACTTCTCGTACTTTTCTTTGAATTTCATTTAAGCAATATTCATCAAAACCTACCATTTGCATGTACAAAGTATGCATACAAATATAGGCCTATACTCTAGCTTAATCAATAAAACTTTTGATGGTCATAAGTTCTTCATTTCTTATCCATATCGAACAAACTTGGTGTTTAAGCCATTGCGAAACATCACATTATGCTTTTTACTTGGTCCTAGCCACAAAATAGTAGCGAAGGATCTTTTCAAGTATCTTTTTTACCTCTTTGGCTACTCTAATTTTGTTTATTTTTTCATTAAGTTGATTATGAGGTATTGTAGGACAAAAACTTATCATCTAATACATATTCCAACTCACATTAACTTCTTATATACCTAATCAAATCATATTTGGTTGAGATTCTTAAGATAACTTAGATTTCTTAGCTCAAATTTTTATTATCTTATCTATTGTCTTCAATTTTATCACTCTAACACTCTCTAAACCCTTGATTAAGGAGTTTAGAAACTTACCTTTTGCTTAATTCATTCATACACCTACTAAAGTAATTGAAAAGCTCAATAAAATTACCCACAAAGTCCATACCATACCAATAATTTGCAAGCAACACATAGTTAGAACACTAAGCTTCAAGAATAAAAGGAAAGCATATTGAAACATATCTTAACTTAAGCCTAAGTATTATACATCTTTGACTTCTTTGAATCTTAAAGATTCTCTTGAGATGGTCTAATATCAACTTTTCCCTAAACTTTCCCTTAAAAAGCTCCAAACTTCACAAGTCTCATGATATGCTATTGATAACTTTAGCCTTGATATTGACTTGCTTATGACCAAGAAGGGTGTTGGAATATGTTAGGTTGACCAATATCAATGGGCTATGGCTGTATTTCAAAATAGAAAATAGGAAATGTGGATTATGGCAAAGGATGTAGTGTTAGGTGGTGAAATGAGGAGTTAGGAGTAGTTATATGATGGGAATCAAGGTTTTGATTCAAAAGTTTCAAAGTCTATGAAAGCCTAAAGATACGAGTGGAAGTGCAGGAAACAAATGAGTTGAAATTTGAAGAGAAGGATCATGTCTGTGATCTTGAGTGTAAACACAAGCATGACTAGTGCAATGAAAAGCACATTTGTGATGGAAAGGTGGAGCGAAGAATTAAGACTTTAAGGGAAGCACGATCATGATCAACACCCTGAACCCCGACTATGATCACAACAACAACTTCGTACAATTTTATTTTATTTCTTACTTTATTTACGTTAATGCCATTAGGATAAGGTTTAATAGATAAACTCTTTTCTTAATTTTTCAATTAATTTTGAAGAGTTTTAATCTTATTACTCTTCGAGAGTAACTCTTGAGAGATTATTATTCTCTTTAATTATCTTATCAATCTATATATTAGCTATAGATTGTGGTAATTCATATTCTTAGATTATCAAATTATGAGGGTAATTTGAGTTGGCAAAAAAGTTGCAAACCATGGATCAAACTATAAACCGAATATAAAAACTAGTTTTCTTGCAAACCATTTGGTTTGTGGTTCGGTTTAGGGAAATAAACCGAACTAAACTATTTTGAACTAAACAAAACCTAAACAAACCATTTGGTTAAACAAAAAAGACTTAAGCAATTGTTTTGTACTTTTTTTTTTCAATTAATCTTTATGGATTTCATCAAATTTTTCGTATCTTGTTATTCTTAGTTTTATTTCTAAGTTAATTATTAAAATTAAGTTGAGTGAGTTCTATTTGGAATTTTAAGTTTAAAAATTTTTTATCTCTAAATTGTCCTTCTTATATGTTTTTAAATGGAGTGTTTATGCTCTTTATGTGTCTCTTATCTCTTTTTCTAATATTTGGCATGTTTCTTTTGTCTTCTTGATATTGGTTTTAGATGGCAACTCTACTTCTCTTTTCTTATTGTTATTTATTGGAATAGAGTTTCTTATCCTTATCTAATGAAGTTGGGTTGTTGGTAAGATCTTGCGCAATTTTTTGCTTAACATTGATTGTTTCATGGATTAAACTAAACCGAACTAGTTTTAATTAGGTTTGAAAAATTTACCGAGGAGGAGTAGGGGAGAGAGGGGAGCTAACTGTATCGAATCAAATCGCGCCTACCCTTATGGGTAATATTACAATTTAAATAATTTTGTTTGGATTGTGCATTATATCAATTTGTCTTTTGATAATATTTAGTGTTTTGTTTGCTACGCACTTTATCTTGTATCACCATAGATTGCTTTAAACTCCTGTTTTGGGAGCTCCATCGTGATTGTAAGGTTTGGGTGCTATTCTTGCTTCATGTTTAAATAGGGTAAGAGAGGTGGTTTGAATAGCAGTTTAAAGGGGATTGTGGCTACTTAAAATCAAGGGAAGCTATGTATCTTTAGGAGGAAGTTGCTTAATGCCAAGTGTATAGGTATGGCATAATTTTAGGGGTCTTAGGAGTCAACTAGCAAGATTGAGGTATCATGCTTTTGATGGATTGAATGACATGTCTAAGCATAAGGCAGCCCAATAGAATAGGTAACTTGTTACACTAAAAATAGGCTTAGTGACATCATAATTTGATGTGTTGCAAAACCAAGATGCCTGATTGTCATCCTTGAAGTTTAAGGTATCATGTTGTTATCAATTGTCCAGCTTGAGATTTATTCATTTTATTAGTCCTATGTATGTCATCCATGAGCTTGATACGTCGGAAAATTACTAGTGATGGAGATTGAAGTAGCACAATATGATTATTTACAATGCATAAGGTGTCAAAAGTGATTGGTTAGTCTTTGCCAAATTGGAGTTAATATGTCATGAGCTTAATGGTTCTTTGGGATTTGAGATGGCATGATCTTATTGGCTTTAGGGTTCCATATCGTACAATTTTCTGGGCTCTTAGGATAGTGAAAGCAGCTCAATTTCATTGGCCTATAAGGTTTAAGTTGCACCATTTGATTGATGTAGGAGTTTAGGTTTTAAGAGTTTTCCAAACTTTTCATAAAGTAAGAAAGTAGGGTTTTGAAATCCAAACTTTCCGCATTTTTAGGGGATTTTTAAATTTTTATGGTTCTTATTCTTGTCCTAACAATCTATGAAAACATATCTTTAAATCATGAAATTTTGAAGTTGATCTTTTGAAATTTCCTTAGATGTTTAAGTTTATTTCCTAAGTGTCCTCTTGACTTTTCAACCTCAATTGTTCACTTCATATTGTTTAAGGGTTTCATTTGTGATTTCTCTAACTTATTCATGTCTTGACTCACATATGCAAGCCTTAACTTTCAATTACAAAGTCCAGTCCTTACATTGAATTCAATGTTTCTTTTGGAATTATAAATAAGAAAGAGAAAGAAATACACATAAAGAAAAGAAAAAGGAGAGAGAAGGAGATATAGGGAGATAACTAATTGGTGGAATTAGAGAGAAAGACACCTGTCTTCTTTGTTTTCCTTCCAAGAATCTAATTGGTAATTAGATTACCTTTCCATTGTTTGGTAAAAGTCAAGAAATGTGGAGTTCTAATATATCATAAATTATAATTGTAAATAAGAGGAGAGTACAAATAAAGAAAATCTTAGTTGTGTGGACAAGTGAAGATATAAAGAACAAGAGAAACTATAATGAGAAGAGTAAGAGGGAGCCTACCTTCTTAGTGGAGTGAATTTCAATTGAAGGATGAATGTGTTAGGACGATTAGAAGTTCTAGTGTTAGCTTTAAGGGAGGATTAAGATTCCAACAATTTAAAGGGATAGGATTTACCCTTATGGAATACTCCTTTCTCTTACCAAATAGTTAAAATAAGATTAAATAGAGAACTAGGATCTTCCTGATAATATAAAAAAATACAACTAAAGAGGAGCATTATGGAGTTCATAATATTTTGGTAGAAGAGGTGAGGAATGAGAATCATAATAGTAAATGGTTAACTAAAAATAAGAGTCTACCATTCTTAAGGTATAAGATTTCCTAAAAAACCTCATGTAAACATATTTTTATTATCATAAGGTAGAATCAAATATGTAAGGAATTAAAACACCATCTTGACTCTTGAGTAAATCAAATAGGATCTACTATCTTTACAATTCTAAACCTTTGACAAAAAGATGAAACTAGGTAAAAAAAATAAAAAAACTACATCATATGGTTTTTATTGGTTTCATTAAAGATTACTTCAAATAGTAGCTAACAAGCTTATTACTTATTTTTAGGGCTTATTATACGTTTTGAGAATATATATATATGTATATATATATGTATATGTATATATAGAAATTTCTCTTTTCAAGTGCAAATTATACCTATGGGGCACCATCAACATTTTGTCAGCAAAATTTATTCTTACAAGGAACAAAAAGCAAAATTGTTGCATCAATAACTGTATGAACTCAAAATCTTATGAGAGATGCTACCATAACTTTATTTCACTTTATTACTTATGTGATTGTGATTGAGGATTCATGCATGAGAAAGTATAAATGGATTTATGTTTTATTCATTATGTGAAAAAGGGTAAATGTCGTATTGAGTACCTGAATTATATCAAAATATGCAATTTAGTATCTATACTTTTAAAAGTTCAATTTAACACCTAATTGAAACTTTTACTGTTATCTTTACTAACTCACCTAACTCTGTTAGTATCTGTTAGTTGATATGGCATAAATCAACACGTGGCAATAGCATAGACTGACACGTGGCACGATATTTTATTAGTATGCTGACGAGGTATAAAGTAATAATTGACAATTAGAAGAAAAAGCAATGAAAATCATCTCACACAAATTGCACACTAACATTCATAGCTACAACCACCAATTATTTCAAGTGCCTCTCCTCCCTAAGTTAATATATAGAAGACAACTACTTGTGATTTTATCTGTGGGACTTGCAAACTAAAACCCAAAGCAAACTCTGCATGAAAACCAACCAATTGCACTTATACGATTTTTCTTCACTTTTCTTTTTTCGTATCACTTCCAAATCAGAAAAAAAAACTCTTAATTCTAATCTACTCTATGAGATCTTTAACATCATACACAATTTTTTTCAAAACTCTTCTAAAAACGTATTTAAAATAGTGATCAAAATAGGCTCACTAGAGTGATTTTTTTTTTCTTAAAATATAGCAAGTGTACACTTGCATGTTTCCATTTTAATTTGTTTTCATGATGTTATAAAAAGAGAAAATATGGAAATAAACAAACACAAGGAAAATGGATCAAGAAGAAGGTGTTTTATGGATGGTTAACTGCAAAATAGCGACTTCTATGTTTACCAGTCCCACATTGCCCAAATTGCAAAAAGTTGTCTTTTATATATTAAACTAAGTGTATTAGCTAGTTGAGATTAGCATGAGTAATAACCACTTAAGTGAGCATATGGTATATGGTGGTTCATAAAATAAAAAAATTGTAAGGTAATTTTATGCAAACTTTATGCTACGTCGATATACTAACAAAGTGTCATGATACATGTTAGTTTATGTTATTGCCACGTGTTGATTTATGTCGTCTCAACTAACGGATACTAATAGAGTTAGGTGAGGTAGGAAAAATGACAGTGAAAGTTTCAATTAGGTATTAAATTGAATTTTTAAAAGTACAAATACTAAATTGCATATTTCGATAGAGTTCAGGTATCAAATACAATATTAAATCTTGTGAAAAATATTGAAAAGAAACATCTAGCAACTAAACTAGCAAACAAAATGTGTGTTTGATGAACTAGTGTGTAATAGAGGAAAACAAGAAAGAAGAAGAAGATTCTAGCTCAATAGGCTACTAATTCTATTATCTAAGTGTGTAAACATTATGGCAACAAGACTCAGAAATGATATATATATATATATATGTATACATCTTGCTGTTATGAATAAAACTAATTGTGAAACTACTTTTTAATAGTAAACAACTAACATGTACACGTATAATAACTAACTAACTATTTACAACTAATAATTATATTTATCACTCACTCGTGTAAATATTGAGAACACCCATCTTGCACAAATGATATTGAAACTGTGAATTAGGAAGACCCTTAGTGAGAATATCAGCAATTTGTTGTTTACCAAGAATATGGATTGGTAAAAGAAGACCTTCAAGCACTTTAACTTTTACAAAATAAAGATCCATTTCCAAATGTTTTGTGTGGTCGTAAAAAATAGGATTTTGAGCTATGTGAATGGCCAAATTGTTGTCACAGAAGAGTTGAAGAGGTTTTAGACAATTGACATGGAACTCCTGCAACAAAGTAAGAAGCCAAAGAACTTCACATGTAGTAAACATAAGAGCTCGATATTTAGATTTAACAGAGCTCTTGGAAACAATTGTTTGTTTCTTCGATTTCCAACTAATTATGGAACTACCAAGAAAAACATAATATCCACTAGTAGATCTTCTTGAACCAGGGAAACTACCACATTACTTGAGATTAGAATCCTTGGAAAAGAAAATACCTTGCCTAACACTGCTTTTAAGGTAATGAAGTATACGTTTTAATGCAGTTTGATGTGTAACACGAGGACTATCCATAAACTAGCTTAAAATGTGAACTGAATAAGCAATGTCTACTCTAGTAATAGATAAGTAAAGCAATTCCCCTACAATCTGTCTATAGCATGTTGCATCTACAAAGTTTGAATCATCTTCTCTAGATAACTTATGAGTGACTAAAATGGGAGTAACAGTAAGTTATGCACCAAGAAAACCTATGTCATGTAACAAATCAAGCACAAACTTTTATTGAGACAAAACCAAGCCTTGAGAAGAACGAGCTAACTCAAGACCAATAAAATATTTCAATAGGCCCAAATCTTGGACTTTAAACTATGTATTAAGGAATTGCTTGAAGCTATTAATAATCTTAAGATTTTTACTAGCAACTGCTAGATCATCAACATAAATGAAAACAACCAAGAAATAGTCACCAACACCTTTCGTGAACAACGAATAGTCATACTTGGACTATTTAAAACCAAAAGAAATAAGAGCATTAGTTAATTTAGCATTCTATTACCTAGACGCTTGCTTGAGGTCATATAAAGACTTGTTAAGCTTGCAAACAAGTCTACTCTTACCAGATGCCTCTCCCTGAACCTTTGAACCTAGTGGTAAGTCCATATAGACTTCTTCATTTAAGTCTCCATTTAAAAAAGCGTTATGAACATCCTTTTGATGGATGTGCCGGTTAAAAATGGCTGCAAGAGAAAAGAAAATTTCGACTGAAGTGTGTTTAATAACTGGACTAAAGGTCTCTATGTAGTCAAACCTTTCCTTTTGGCTGTAGCCTTTTACAACCAACTAGGCTTTAAACCTATGAATGCTACCATTAGCTTTAGTTTTCAACTTATAAACTCATTTACAACCTATGGTATGTTTATTAGAAGGCAAAGAAACAATTGTCCAAGTGTTATTTGCTTGCAAAGCATCAAGTTCCTCATCCATTGCTCTATACTATGGTTCCAGACATTTAACATGATTATAAGAAGAAGGCTTAGGTATTTGTGATAGTTGGACATCAAAAGCACGAAAGCTAAGTGATAAAGACTGATATGATAAATATTGTTGAATAGGATATGAGATAGAAACATGAGAACTCAAAAAAGATGTATCAACTAAGCTAATATTACGATGATAATCTGCTAAGTATGCATTAGACTTGGTTTGTCGTGAACTTTTTTGGACTATAGGAGTTGGAGCAATATCAGTAATAACATCAGAATGTGTATTAGAAGGATTATGCATTCCAGAAGAGGAATTATGTATGTCAAAAGAATTGTGAGAAGGAAACAAAGAAAATAGAGTATCCTCACACGATAGAGGAGTAGAAGAAGGGAAAGGCAACAAAGAATTGAAAGTCGTATGTGAGTGAAACATGTTAGAGATTGATGGAATCCGAATAGGAAATATGTGTTCAAGAAACTTCACATCATGAGAAACAACATACTTGCATTCAACAAGATTATACAACTTATACCCTTTAGCCCCAACTGGATATCAAACAAATATACAAGGATGTGCTCTAGCATCAAATTTGGCGTAATTTCTTTGAAGGGTAAAGGCAAAGCATAGAGATCCAAATATACGTAAGTGTTGATATGAGGATGTTTGTGAAAATAAGAGTTGATAAGGTGATTGACCTTACAAGACATCAGTAGGTAAGCTATTAATAATTTTTGTAGTAGTAAGAATTGCATCCCCCCAAAAACAAAGAGGTAAGGACAATTGAAAAAGAAGAGTACGTACAATAGCAATTAGGTGTTGATGCTTCCATTCAACAACACGATGTTGTTGTGGCGTTTTTATATAAGATGATTTGATGGGAATTAGGCTATCGAACCATTGACTTGTAGGTAAGCCTGAGGATTAAAGGGACTGGTAAGATGAATCCTCCTGTTCCAGCTAACTCATGTAGAGGCCAAGTATCTCCTTGTTGACCTGTTTTGCTTACTAAGCCAAATGATTGCCTATTTCTTATATGTTATGTGTCGAAAAGTGGAAGGTCGAGACAATAGCCCATTTTCATTCTCATACATGCTGGCTAATTACTTACTTAGTTGTACCCTTATCGAGATACCGAAAGAAAGTGTCCAACTGATCAAGCCACCCTTGCTTAGACAAGCAAGCTATCCGTACTTGTTGTTTACATCTTCTAACGGCATCACCAATATGGCATCACCACGTGTACAGTATCATGTGTAAAATCCATTACACCAATGATTATTTTCCTTGCATATTCATTTTTACCCATTTGTATCTTGTATGTTACTTTCTTAGGAAATACCCTTTTTGTCTTTTCCCTTTTAGGCAAGTTGCTTTAGCTTATAGGTATAAATACCCCTATACTTATAGCTGTAACCATCAGAATGAAAATTAGATTATCATTAATACACTTGAGTGCTTCTTCCTTGCGTAAACACTACTTGTTTACTCTCGACATTACTGTTATCCTAATCCTTGAGCAAGGCTAAATGGTGAGTAATCTTATTGGATCGATTTGTGCGTCATATCAGATTGTGTCGTGAATCCTCGGAAGTTCCATTGGTATGTCATATTCTCTGGAGCTATTTGTGAGTTTTGCTTTCTTTTATTCGTATTTGTCCATCTGTACTTTCCCCATCATTCCTTTTTGAGTTTTTTAAAAGCTTAGACCCATCCAACGATCGACCTTGTTTGTTATTGGTCACGATTTGCATTATCTTGGTATCAGAATAGAGGTTTTGTTTGAGTTGAGAGTTGTTTTCAAGGTTCTGCTTATACTCTGTTTTATGTGTTTAAAACAAAGCAAGTTACTGTGTTCATCTTAGTTGCTGTGTTTGCTAGCTGTTACTTTCCTGAAGTGTCTGCTTGACTTTGAATCTGTGAAGAAAATGATGGACTCGAGTATGAATATTGGTATAGGAGATGAGAATAGTGGAGTTGTCCCCCATGGTCCACAGTCTCAAAGAACTCCGAGAAGTACTGATAAAAAACATGATGAGGTGGCTAACCTCTTGGTAGATCTAAATCGAGCTATTCGTGCATTAGCTTACCGACCTACTGAGGCGACACAAAATACCCTACAAGCTACCCAACTTGTGAGAGATCAGAACCTAGCTCAACCAGTTCAAGGTGGAGGAGTAGATGGACAAGTGAGGATAATGATTGATTTGGTAGACATAGGAGACAAAGAAGAAGAGTATTTGAAGACGAACGAGCTTCAACCCCCAGAGCATCTGACTATGTGAAACTTTAGATTCTGAGTTTCAATGAATCTGGGAATGCTGATGAATATTTAGAATGGGACAAGAAGGTAGAGCATGTTTTTGACTATTATCTATATAAGGATCATGAGAAGGTGAGAAGTACTATTGTTGAGTTCTCTAGATGTGCCGCCATGTGGTGGAAGAATTTCTTGGCGATGAGGAGATGAGAAGGCTACCAAGAGATTAATACTTGTCCTGAGATGAAGAGAATACTTAGAAACAAATACGTGTTAGAAACTTATCTTCAAGATACTTTCACTTGGCTTCAAGAGCTGAGACAAGGAGGCCAAATTGTTGATGAGTATGTTCAAGAATTTCAAATGCTTATAATCTATTGTGAAGTAGAGGAGCCACCAGCTCAAACAATCTCAAGATTCATCATTGGATTGAGAGGTGATATTCAAGGAATTATGGAACTCCAACGCTTTACTACAATGGATGAAGCCATCAGAATAGCCCAGCGAGTAGATAGGCAAGAAGGAGTTGAATACTGACGAGGATGCCGACTAGTTGACCCCGGACAGGCAAGTCATCGAACATACTTGAGTACTAAGCTGAGTTGAAAGATGGATGTCCGAGCCAGCTAGAGAGGTTGACTTGACATTGAAGTGCCAACTCAAACTTATGAGAAGGAGCAAGGGTCTGGTAGGAAGACGAGCCAGATCAAGTTCTTCAAGTGCCAATGGTTTGAATATATGACAACTCAATATTCGAACCGAAGGATAATGGTTATCAAGGGAGATGTCCTAAGGCTAGAAGTAAACAGTACAAATGAGGAATTTAAGGAGGAAGAGGTCTTTGCTTAGATAGAAAATGCTAAGAAAGAACTAATTGAAGAAGACGTGTTTGCTGAGGACTCGGACCAGCTACTCATGGTTGTTTGACGTACTATGAACATGGAACCCTCATAAGAGGAGGAGCAAAGAGAGAATTTGTTTCATACCACTTTTAAGGTGAATTATTAGGTATGTACCCTCATTGTGGATAGTGGAAGCTGCACTAATATGGCATCAGATGATCTTATTTCAAAATTGAAGTTGCCGACTGTTGCACATCCAAAGCTGTACAAATTGTACTGGTTGACTAAAAAAAGAGCCCTCTATGTCACTCGGCAAATACCACTACCGATCACTATAGGGAATTACTCAAACTAGGTTCTTTGTGATGTACTGTCCATGTATGCTTTCCTACGTGTTACTAGGTGGATCATAGTTATTTAATAGTAGTGTTATCCATGACAGCTACAAGAACACATATATGATTGAGAAGGATGACTGGAAGATCACATTGAACTAGATGCCACCAAGAAAAGTTAATAAATTGCAGACAAAACTTACCTGTGGATTAAGAAAGGCTCTGGTGATGAGTAAGGCTAAGCTTCGAGAGGCCATCAATGCTGATGAGTCGACCTTTATGTTGGTTAGGCACTTGTTAGAAATGAAGGAGCAGAGTGAACTACCCGAGGAAATTAAAGAGTTGCTTAATGAGTATGCCGACCTATTCCTAGAATAGTTACCTGAAAGGCTGCCCCTAACTCGAGGCATAAAGGATTGCATTGACTTAGTACCTAGTACCGTAGTGCCGAATAAGCAAACCTATCAGATGAATCTCAAAAAAAGCTTCTAAGCTACAACGTCAAGTCAATGAGTTGTTGGAGAGAGGATATGTCCGAGAAAGTCTCAGCCTTTGTACTGTGCCAACGCTTCTGATGTTGAAAAAGGATGGAACCTGATAGATGTGTGTTGATAGCTAAGCCGTGAACAAGATTACAATCAAATACAGGTATTCGATCCCAAGGTTAGAAAACATGTTGGATGAGTTAAGCGAAGCCAAGGTCTTTAATAAGATTGACTTGAAGTTTGGCTACCATTAAATCCGCATGAGGTTGAGAGACGAATGAAAGACTTTGTTTAAGACTCTGCATGGACTATACAAGTGGATGGTCATGCCATTTGGCTTGTTGAATGCCTCAAGCACTTTCATGCCATTGATGAACTACGTGTTAAGACATTTGATTGGAAAGTGTGTTATGGTATACTTTGATGACATATTGGTCTATAGTATTGACGTGCTGAGTCACTGTAAGCATCTTCGAGAAGTATTGGATATCTTTCGTACCGAGAGATTATTTGACAATTTCAAGAAATATTGCTTTTGCCAGGAAGAAGTGGTATTCTTAGGCTACATCGTCAATAGAGAAGGCTTACGAGTGGATGACAAAAAGATTTAAGCAATTATAGAGTGGCTAACTCCTATTACTTGTGTCGACATGAGAAGTTTCCATGGACTGGCTTTATTCTATAAGAAATGTATTAAGAATTTCAGCACCCTTACCTTTCCTTACCTTACCTCGCCCCGCATTATCTCGCCGTACTTTTTATTAAGCTCACGAAGAAGAACACCGACTTTCGATGGAGAGAAAGGGAGGAGAGGAGCTTTGTCGAGGTAAAAGAAAGATTGACCTTCGCCTCGATGTTGGTTCTATTTGACTTTGAGAAAATATTCGAGTTGGAATGTGATGCATTAGGCATTGGAATAGACATTATCTTAATGCAGGAAAGCCAACCAATTGCCTTCCACATTGAAAAGCTCAGAGGGCCATAGTTAAATTACTCTGTGTATGAAAAGAAGCTCTTGACATTGATTCGAGCATTGCAAGTATGGTAGCATTATTTATTGTTGAGAGAATTTGTCATATATGCTGACCATGAATCGCTGAGGTACCTCCGAAGTCAGACGAAGTTATTGAAGCAGTAGGTGAGATGAGTTGAATTTCTTGAAGGATTCAATTTCATAATTAAATACAAACAATGAAAGAGCAACGCAATTTCAGATGCTCTTTCAAGGCGACATGCGCTTCTAACCAAACTACAGACCAGGATGTTTGGGTTTGCATATATCAAAGAGTAGTATTCTGAGGATTCACACTTTAGACCCATAATCATGTAATGTGTTGATGGAAGGATAGTAGATGAGTATCATGTAGAGGATGGTTACTTATTCCGAGGTAGAAAATTATGTGTGCTGACTTGTTCACTGTAAGAATTATTGATCAAGAAAGCCCATAGTGAAGGACTCTCTGGACATTTTAGAGAAAAGAGGACCTATAAACTGTTGAATGGTTGATTATTCTGGCCAAGGATGAGGAGAGATGTGCATTGTATTGTCAATAGTTGTACTATGTGCAAGAGGGCTAAGTATTGAGCCGAGCAAGGGAAAGCAATGCCCTTACTTGTTCCAACAAAGTCATGGATTGAATTGAGCATGGACTTTATTCTTAGACACTATGAACTATCTGAGACAAAGATTCTATAATGGTCGTCGTGGATCATTTCAGTAAAATGACACGCTTCATGCTTTGCTAAAAAATTAACGGCGCTTTGGCTATTGCTTCTCTTTTTTTGTAGGAGATTGTATGATTACATGGTGTGCCAAGAAGTGTAGTCTTTGACAGGGATCCAAAGTTGTTGAGCCATTTCTATAAGATCTTGTGACGTTAGATGGGGACCAAACTACTATTCAGTACTTCCTGTTATCCCTAAACAAATGGCTAAATGAAGGTGGTTAATCGCACTTTGGGATTACTACTCTAAGGTATAGTGGGAAAGACTTGGCTAATTAGGACATCTGCTTGCCAGTGGTCGAATTTACTTACAACCATACAGTGTATGATACCATTAAGCAGACACCTTTCGAAGTGGTCTATGGGTTTAATCTTGAGTTGTCCTTCGACCACACCCCTATACTTATACCTGTGTAAGAGGACCCTAAATGGTCCCTCTAACACATCTATGATAAAGTTATTCAGCACAGCGACCAAGCTACTAGAAGATTGCGAGAGAAGACCAAGCATAGGATAGCTTAACAATTTCAGTTAAGAGACTTGGTTTGGCTGCACCTTAGCAAAGAATGGTTTTCGAACAAGAGGAGGAATAAGCAAGAGTTAAGAGACTTTTTAGAATCCTCTAGAAGATCAATGATAATGCCTATAGATTAGAGTTGCTCGAGGACTATGAGGTTTTTGATGCCTTCAACATTGCCGACCTCAATCTCTATCACTTTAACGGAGAGTTAAACGAAGACCATTCGGATTTGATCCCAAATCTAAAACAACCCAAAGGGAATGATGGAAATTAAAGTCCTAGAGGGACTAGCAAGACGAATCCTCCTATTCTAACCAACTCATGCGGAGGCCAAGTATCTCCTTGTCAAACTATTTTGCTTACCAAGCCGAATGATTGCCTATTTCTTGTATGTTATGTGCCGAAAAGTAGAAGGCCAAGACAATCGCACAACTTCATTGTCATACATGCCTGGCTAATTACTTACTTATTCGTACGCTTGCCGAGATGCCGAAATAAAGTATCCAACTGATCAAGCCACCCTTACTTAGACAAACAAGTTGTCCGTACTTGTTGTCTACATCTTATAATGGCATCACTAATACGGCATCATCACGTGTACAGTATCATGTATAGAATCCATTGCACCAATGATTATTTTCCTTGTATATTCATTTTTACCCTTTTGTATCTTGTACATTACTTTCTTAGGAAATGTCCTTTTTGTCTTTTCCCTTTTTGGTAAGTTACTTTAACTTATGGGTATAAATACCCTTATACTTGTAGCTGTAATTATCAGAATGAGAATCGGATTATTATTAATATACTTGAGTGCTTTTTCCTTGTGCAAATACCATTTGTTTACTCTTGGCATTACTCTTATCCTATTCTTTAAGTAAGGTTAGGTGGCCAGTAACCTCATCGGATCGATTCATGCATCATATTAGATTATGCTGTGAGTCATCAGAAGTGCCATTAGTGTGTTATATCCTCTAGAGCTGTTCGTGAGTTTTTCTTACTTTCGTGAGTTTTTCTTACTTTCTTTTATTTGCATTTGTCCGTCCCCATCGCTTTCTTTCAAGTTATCTGCAAGTTTGGACCCATCCAATGCTGGCTTTATCTATTCTTGGTTACGGTTCGCATTATAATTGGTGAACAATACCCTTTGATGCATAAAAGTCAGATAAAAAGAATTCTTTAACATTATCAATTCGAATGATCATAATGTGTTGATGAAATTGTGTGTAAATCAAATTATAGAGAGTAGGAATGAGAGACACAACTTTGTGTTTAGATCTTATGAGATATACTCAAGTAACTTAGGTAAAATCATCAATAATGATAAGAAAATACTTATAAGCACCTTCTAGAGTTAGAGTTGTAAAAGACCCCACACATCAAGATGAACAAGTTCAAAAGCATACTTGGTATTTTTCATATGTGAAGGAAAAGAACATCGTTGTTGCTTTGCTAAAGGGCAAACAAAGCAAGTGAAATGATTACATGAAACTGATTTATCTAGCTGGTTTAATTGTTGCATACATTCAAATGATGGATGTCCAAATCTAAAATACCATATATCAAAAGTACATGGCAAAGAATGAAGAACTGTGAAACAAAGAAATGTTCAAGACCATTACAAGGTGAAACAATTACCTTGTGATATGAGAACTAGAAATCATTCGAAAATTCTATTCTAAAAGATATAGCCTAGAATTAACCTTAACATGACCAATCACTATCTGTGTGAAAGAGTCTTGAATAAAAGCAACTTCTTTAGTGAACACAATTGAAGCTTTATTTTCAGCTAAAAGTTTGGATACTGATATAAGATTGAATTTGAGAAAAGGAAGGTAAAGGACATTGTGAGAACAAGATCTAGAGAAATATGAATAATACCAATATGTGTAGCTTGTAATTTCTACTTGTTAAACAATTGGACAAAAATATCATGGACTAAAGAGTATGAATGAAACAAATGTAAAGAACTGATCATGTGGTTAGTGGCTTTGAAGCCTAATATCTAAAATGTTATAGTATTTCAAAGGTTTCTAGCAGATAGCAAAGAAGTACCTGCCATATGACTGGAATGTATAGCATTTGAAGAAGCACTTTCTTAAAGCACAAAAGCTAAGGTAGTAGTATTAGTAATCAAGCTAGAACTATTAGAAACATTTAGTAGATTCAAAAGATGACAAATTTGTTCTTTGGTCAAATTAACACTTGAATTATTGCTTGAATTAGCATTCATAATGGTACTGCTTGCAAGTTGTACACCAAAAACCGTATGCACTGTATCAGAAGTGCTAACAAAACCAACAAAACTTGTATTGAAACATAATTTATTACTTAAAACTTTAGAAGACACTTGATTTACAGCAAACGCTTTCTATCTATTAAGCTTGTAATGCTGTGGAAACCCAATCAATTTGTAACATTTGTATTTTAGATGTCCTCTCTTATGACAGTAATTACATACTGGTTATGATCTAGCCTTTTGCTTACCACTGTTAACAATAACCATAGTAGCAACATCATTAGGAAAAATTTCCTTAGGACGATTCATTTGCTAAAACTCATCACAAACAACTAGATTATATGCCTCATCAAGTGTAAGAAAAGGCTTCAAGACTAATATTTGCAAATGTAGCACCTAAAAACTTTCATTCAATCTATTAAGGAATTTGAAAACATTGTCCTTATGCGCCATTTCCACAAACTTTTCAAAACACTTTGAGTCACATGTACCATAAAGAATAGTATAGAAGTTGTCTAAAATTTCTCAATTCCTCCCAAATTGTATTTAACTTTGTAAAATAATCATATACTTATCTATTACCTTAGATTACTATATTAAGCATGTGATATAACTAGCATATCCTAGTATCATCGAGTTGAGAAAATATGACTTTTAGCTTATCCCATATTTCCTTAGCCATATTCATGTAAGTGACTGTAGAAGCAATTTGAGGAGATATCAATCTCAAGATCCATACAACAATTAGAGTGTTGCATTTGCTCCAGATCTGATAAAGATTGTCATCCTTTGCTAGAATAGGTATTGTGCCATTAACAAATCCAACTTTGTTACGAATCAAAAGTGTTAGTAGAAAAAACCGGCTCTACATGTTGTAATTGAGGCCTGTAAGAACTAGTGTAATTGACATTTAGTTTTGTGAATCGGAATGATGTAAAAAATATGGCAAAGCAACATCTTCCGATGGAGAAAGACTTATTATGTATGAATAAAATGCTTTGATACCATGAAAAATATTGAAAAGAAACAAATTCTGGAAGCTAAACTAGCAAATAAAATGTGTGTTTCACGAACTAGTGTGCAGTACAGGAAAACAAGAAAGACAAAGAAGATTTTGTTTCAATAGACTGCTAATTCTATTACTAAAGTGTGTAAAAGTTACAGGAGCAAGACTCGAAAATGATATATATACACATCTTGCTGTTATGAATAAAACTAATTGTAAAACTACTTTCTAACAGTAAACAACTAACATGTCCACTTATGATAACTAACTAACTATTTACAACTAATAATTATATTTATTAGCATGTATATAGGTTATATTTGGATTCTTTTACTAGCAGGTATGTGGACCTACTAACTAATTTCCATGTTTTTCTATATCAAATCCAAGAGAAAAACATTGCCCCGTAATTAGTACAAGATAAATATCATCATAATGAAAAATTTATTCATAATCTATATTATTACACAGCATAGTCCCCTTTTTAGTGCCTTAAGTGCTGTAAAACTTATTTTAATTCTTGAAAAATATTTGGCGAAATGAAATTAAAATCACAAATGACATGTCAAGTTTTATAGTGTATGATTTTATCTTGAAAATGAAAAAGTATTTTGTAAATAATGCATCTCTAAGGTTGGACATATGGAGGAGCACTACAAAAAAGAGAATCAAAAGAGAATAAAAGAACACTAGCAAAGTTTAGGCAACTACCAACTGGATAGGACATACGAATCAATCTTACTCGACCCATAATCCACCGGATATGACTCACTGGTTCTAACTATAGGTTCACTCACCGCTACTCCTTACTAAAGGGAATAGATAAGAGTTAAAAGAATAATGAGAATACTAGGGTTGCTCAAAAGGTAAACTTTTATATTTTGATAATGTGAAGGATGATGTCTACATACAAACAAATGGAGTTCATATACTAGCCCCACTAAGGTTTCAAGTGTACATGAAAAAGACAAAAAAAAAAAAGAAAAGAAAAGTAATTTTACAATTAGAATACATGAATGATACTAAAAAAGGTAAAAAAAGACAAAGAATATTCTATACGAAAAAAGTAAAGAATCCTTTTAGAATATTGTATCAGAAGATACGTGTCGCATAATGCTTGGTAGTCTAAAGTATGATATAATTAAGACAAAGGTAAAGAAAAAAAGAGTCTTCAGTTAAAGCATCAATCACACTAAGAACTTTTAAACTTTATGAATTAACACTAGGTATAGTATCTATGGATAAAAGATAATTAGGCAAAAGGTTGATGCTTTGTTACCAATGATGATTTGAGCAATGGCTCCATTATAGGATCATATAGCACATCACTTCCAATTCCATTGTTAATAAAATATGGTATCCTATAGATAATGACTCTATCTATTGCTGATCTAGCTATAGTGGGGATATGATCTGTTGGAGATAGATCTACTAATTGATTTTAATAAGTTAGACCTCAATCAATCAAGGATGTTTAGATCCCCTTTAAGTCAGGTATCTCGTAGTTTAGCTTAGAATGGAGTCGGATGTTGGTCGGCTCGGGCAGAAGTTTCAGGTTGGTCTGCTCAAACACTGCCTGAGTCTTGGAAAAAGCTTGGCGATTGATATGGTTGCTTGGTAAGTGAGCTTGTATGCTCAATAGGTCGGTACATTTGCTTAGTAGCTTCAAGAACCATGTTAGTACATGTGAAAGCTTAGTATTCAAGTCAATAGTAGAGTGAAACAAAGAGGTCAGAGTAGGAATCCTTATCTTAGCTGGGGCTTCATGCTAATATTCTCTACATGAGTCTTTCGAGTCTTCTAGCTTGGCTATGCGTGATCGATCCGATAAGTTGATTCCTATCATTTGCTTAGGATTCGGAAAGATTTGACCTCAAATTTGAAGTGGTCTTCGATTCTTGTTCCTCTTAGGCTCTTGCAGGGTCTTCTTCTTCTGGTTAGTAGGGAATTAGGTTAGACACATTGAGGGTGGAAGAATCACCATAGTTCTCAAGCAGTTCAATCTGATAGGCATTGTAGTTGATCTTCTTCAGGACTTTAAATGGGCCATCAACTCTTGGAGATAGTTTACTCTGTCTTAGGCATGGGAATTGTTCTTAGTTGAAGTGAATCTACACTAAGTCTCCTACCTTCAAAGAAATAGTTCGTTGACCTTAATTACCAATCTCTTGTTATCTCTAGTTGAACTTGGCGGTCTTCTTTACCACAGACTGATGTAGCTTTCACAATTCTTAAGTTCAGTCAACTTTAGCTTGACTTTGTTCAACAACTGGGGTAGGGGGTATCGATCGGATCTAGTAGAATAATGGGGTTGAGGTCATAAATGACCTTGAAGCCAGCCTTCTTAATAGTGCTGTAGACGATTTGATTGTATACAAATTCTACAATTAGCAGACATAGATCCTAATATTTTAAGTTCTTTCCCACAACAGTTTTGAGTAAGTTACCTATCATCCTATTCACCATTCTAATCTAGCCATCAGTTTGAGGGTGGCTACTAGAGCTGAACACAAGTTTAGTCTTAAGTCTTCTTTAAAGAGTCTTGAAAAAAATAGCTTAAGAATTTTGTGTCTCGGTCTGAAACAATAGTCTTTAGCACTCTATGTAGTGAGACAACTTCCTATAAAAACAAATCAATAATATATAAAGTATTGTTATTTCAACAGTATGAAATGAAGTTTTCCATTTTGCTGAAGCAATTCATTACAATAAAGATTGAATCTTTCCCCTAAGATGTTCATGGCAACCCTAGGGTAAAGTCTATGGTGAGGTTGGGTCAAAGTAATGTTGGTGTTTCCATGGGGCTTTCTTTTCCCCCCAACTCTTGCACATTTCACAACTACTAATTATCTTATGAACACCCTTAGCCAAATTAAGTCAGTAGAAATTTTCCTTTAATAGATTAGCTATTTTGATCTCTCTAAAATGACCAGATAATCTGCCACTATGAGCTTTCCTAACTAACAACTCATGCATGGAATAGTTTGGTATGTATAGCCTTTGATCCTTAAACAAATAGTTTAGGACATAATATCCTATAACAGCAATTCCTTCTTAGCATTGCTTAAGAATGGGACCAAAATGGGGGTCACAAGCATACTACTCAATGATAAGTGAAAATCTCAGTAATTTTGTCTACAAATTGGTCAGCAAGGTTTACCGATGCAATAGAGCTTCGACAACTAAATTGGTGCTTCCTTTCTTGTCTTAGATTACATAGGAAAAACCTTCCATAAATTCTAACCACTTGGTTTACCTCTTCGAAAGTTTATTTTAACTCCCAAGATACTTTAATGACTCACGGTTAATGTAAATAACGAACTCTCGTGGTAGTAAGTAGTGTTGTTAGACAGTAAGAGCTTGAAAAAGAGAATTTATCGTACATAAAATAGTTTAAGGTAGCACTACTAAGATTCTCATTGTAGTAGGCAACTGATCATCTCTCTTGCATCAAGATGGCACCAATTCCAATGCCCGATGTATCACATTTTAGTTCAAATGGCATGCCAAAATTTAGTAAAGATATAACAAGGGTAGTAGTGTACTTCTCCTTGATCTCTTTAAAGCTCTATTCAGCTCAATCATTCCGTCGGAATCCATCACCCTTGTTTGTCAACTTAGTCATGGGGGCTGTAATGGTACTTAAATTTTTAATGAATAGCTTATAAAAAGAGGGAAAACCATAAAAACTTCAAACTTTAATGACATTCTTTGGCGTCGATCACTCCAATACAGCTCGAATCTTTTCCTCATTAGCTCGGATTCCTTCTCTTCATACAACATACCCAAGAAAAACTACTTCACCTTGACAGAATGTACACTTTTTCGGATTCCCATATAACTTCTCAACTCGTAAAATATAAGAAACAATACTGAGATGTTGAAAATAGTTATCTAGGTTGACATTATATACCAGTATGTCATTAAAGTATATGACCATACATCATCCGATTAGAGGGTACATCACATGGTTCATAAGCTTTATAAATGTACTCAGAACATTAGTAAGTTTGAATGACATAACTAAACATTCGTAGAGACCATGCCTTGTCTTAAAGGTAATATTATATTCATTACGTAGTCTTACGCAAATTTGGTGGTAGTCACTTTGTAAATCAATCTTTAAAAATATCTTAGTGTCATGAAGCTCATTTAATATGTTATCGAGCTTCGGTATTAGGTATCTATACTTGAAAATGATACGGTTGATATCTTGGTTGTTAATACACGTGTGCCACAAACCATCCTTCTTTAGGATGAGTAAAGCTGGTACAACACAAGGGCTTATGCTCGCATTCACATAACCTCACTTTATGAGCTCGTTCACTTACCTTTATAGCTTGGCAGCTTACACGAGTTTCATTCTGTAGGCAGGTCGATTTGGTAAGACTGTGCTTGGTTGTAGATCAATATAGTGTTTAATGCCTTAAATTGAGGGTAGTCCCTTAGGCAACTTTTTAGGAAACAAATCTCAAAACTCATCTATTAACCTTCAGATCTCATTAGGCACTTCGTCAAGGTCTCTCATCTCTGAGAATCTTCTAATCAATAGAAACACAGGTTTACCGGCCTTCTCTGAAGCTCATTACTAGGGCTTTCTTCTTACTTGCTTGGGTAAGCTGGTCATGGGTTTCATCCACTTGGGTTAGTGTCATGGATTGCAACATAATCTTATTCTCACCCTTAATAAAGGTATAGGTGTTCTTTAATGGTACACTTTGTATGGAATAGATTCTTTCTCTAGTCTTCTTCGGAGCTCTACAAAGAGCTCAGCACTCACCTTAGTATTAAGGTCATCACCTAATAAGAATCAACCCTTGATTGATCACATGTAATGGAGCTAAAGGACTCCAAGGACTCACTTGGATAATACTAGTTTGAAACCCTATCTAAGACAATAATTCCTACCCTAGCTTCTATGTTTCCTGCCTCTATCGACCTAATTACCAAGCCATCAACTGAGCCAGGCCTACTAAACAGATGTACTATGATAGAATATCTGAACAGACAACCTTAAGACTATATGAGCGAAACTCTTAAGTCGACTACACTAACCATTGACGTCCAACCCTAGCCCAAGTTGATTACTCTATAGCAAATAGCTGAATGAACTCTAAGCTGATTCAGATCAGGTTGGTCCTTAACTATAAACTCTCTCTTTTCTTCTTGTTGTCCACTTTGTACCATATTCTTGACGTCTAGCCACTGAATGATATGTGTCTTCTAGCATAACATCCTAGAGGGATTCTTTACTTTTCGTACTGAACATTCTTTGTCTCTTTGTCTCTTTTACCTTTTTTAGTATGTATTGTATAACCTAATTATAAGAATACCTTTTTTGTCTTTTCATACATGTAAAGTAACCATAGTAAATAAGTATATAAACCCTCACTTAATTGTACACAGACATAAACTTCATTTATTAGAATTTATTTAAGTTTCTCTTTAAGGAACCCTAGTGTTCTCATTACCCTTTAGCTTTTATCTATTCTCTTTAGTAAGGAGTAGTGATAAGTGACATTTCAGTTCAGACTAATAAGTCATATTCGGCGGAGTAGGCTAAGTAAGATCGATTAGTATGTCATATCCAGTTGGTAGCTGTCCAAACTTTGTTAGCTGTCCAAACTTTGTTAGCTTTTCTTTGTTTCCTTTTGCTTCACTTTATTGTAGTGTCTCTTTATGCATCCAACCTCGAAGATGCATCATCACCTCTCATTGGTCGACATAAACACAAGTCTCCTCTTCCTCCTCAGCTTTAACCCTGTTAGTATCCTTATCCTCCTCTTGCTCATTTTTATCAGTGCTATCTACTTAATCTCCTTAGAGCATCATGGCATATCAGTTTGGACACTCAGCAACTATGTATCCAAAACCCAAGCATTTAAAGTACTTCACCTTACTGGTCTTCTATCAAGAGGTTTATCCTTTCTCATATGTCTTTAGGGTCAGCCTTGTCCCAATTTGGCTCGGCTGGCCTACTTAACTTTCATTAGGTCAGTCATAACTTTCTTCAACTTAGCATGAGCAGGTTTATGAGAAACAGGAGCTCAAGAAAATGTTAGTCCAAGTTAGCTCAAAGCATATCTTTTCTACTTTTCGACCCTTTGTGCTACCGTAATTGTCTCTTTTAGAGTATAAAACCATTTTACTTCTATAATATTGTGAATCTTATATTTAAGTCTGGAAATGAACCTTGATACTATGCAAGCCTCTAGTTCATTCATGTCGGCTCGGATCATTAGTATTTAGAATTCTTTTACATAGTCATCAACAGATTGGCCTCTTCGGCGAAGTTCTTGCAACTTGGCAAATGTGTCTTACAAGTAGGTTTTGGGTACGAATCTTATTCTCAACAATCTCTTCATCTCATCTTAGATCTTTACTCCTCATCTTTCATCTCTTACTTTGGTCGCATACAGATTTTTCTACCATATGATAGCATACCCAGAAAATTCAAGTATAGCAAGTCATACTTTAATAGAATTGGTATATCTATAACAGTTGAACACTTTCTCCACCTTCTCTTCCTACTCTAAATATTCATTGGTATCTCCACTTCCACTAAAGAGTGGGATTGAGACCTTGACATTGCTTAGTCTTCGAGGCGCTTAGTGTCTTTACTTTTGCACTTAGTACCCAGGCTTTTCTTCTTCTTCTTCTTCTTCTTCTTCATCAATTTCCAAATATACTTCTTCATCTTCTTCCTCAATCTCCTTTAACTCTAGCCTTCTTTTAGCAACTCACTCTGTAACTCCTCCAACTCGATGGGGTTAAATTAGGTTTTTAGCTTAGCTACCTTTGCCATAGCATCCTTCTAGAACATTCTTGGGCGGGTTATGATGTAGCACACCTTAGGGTTGTTGTCTGTTAACTTGTATTGCAGTAACCAAACTTTTAACAAGATTAATGAGTTTGTTAAGTTTATCATCAAGTGACCTAGGAGTATTACTACTGTTATGATCATGACCAGGTTGAGCATCACTACTCTAGTCACCGACAATACCTTGAACTTGAATCCGATGTAGTGTAATACTTATCTTAATAGATTAACAACACAATACATGACAAACACTTCTATTAACAACCCTAAACCTTATTAATACACTCTTAACAGTTTTAACACCCAAAACTCACTCGAATACAACAGAAATGTACTTGCTCTGTTTTTACAATGAAAAAAAAAACAAAATATAACAGAGTAATAATAGGAACTATACTTACTAGCATACAAACCTCCATCCCATAACTCATAGCTCAGAGCTCGCAGCTCACAACTTTAAACTTACTTCACATGAACACTCTGAAGTAGCTACAGAAGGAACACAATAGCTACTAACAGCAAACATGAACCAAAACTTCACTGCAACTTCGCACACTTCCTCTCGGAACTGTGCCCTAATACTGGCAAAGTTGATGCATCTCTAGGGTTAGACATACGAAGGAGTACCGCAACGAAGAAAACCAGAAGAGAATAAAATAAAACTAGTAAAATCCAGGTAGCTACTAACTAAATATGAAATACCAATCAATCCTACTTGGATTAGGATCTGCTGGATATGGCTCACTAGTTCAAACTATAGGGTCACTCGCTACTATTCTTTACTAAAGGAAATAAATAAGAGTTAAAAAATAATGAGCACACTAAGGTTACTCAAAAAGGAAACTTATATATTTTCATAATGTGAAGGATGATATCTACGTATAAACAAATAGGGTTTATATACTAACCCTTTTAGGGTTACAAGCATATGTGAAAAAGACAAAAAGGGTAATTTACAATTGGAATACATAAATAATTCTAAAAAGGGTAAAAAAGACAAAGAATATTTTGTACAGAAAAAGTAAAATATCCTTTTGAAATGTTGTGCCAGAAGACACGTATTGCATAGTGGTTGGCAATATAAAGTATCACATAATTCGAACAAAGGTGAAGAAAAAAAGAGTCTATAGTCAAAACTGACTTGATCTGGTTCAAGTTAGAGCTCAATCAATCAAGGATGTCTAGATCCCCTTCAAGTTAGGTATCTCACAGTTTGGCTTAGACTAGAGTCAGATGCTAGTTGGCTTAGGAGCTTAGCTTGGGTAGAAGTTTGAGGTTAGTCTACTCAGATGCTACTTGAGTCTTGGGAAAAGCTTGACGATTGATATGGCTACTTGGTAGGTCGACCTGTATGCTCGACAAGTTTGGGAATTATGTTGGCACATGTGAGAGTTCAGTACTTAGGTTGGCAGTATAGTGAAACATAGAGGTTAGAATCCTTGTCCTAGATGGGGCTTTGAGCTAGTATTTTCCGCGTAAGTATTTTGAGTCTTCTTGCTTTGCTACACGTGATCGATCAAGAAAATTGATTCATATTTAGAAATGGAAAAAAAAATTAATTCATTATAATTTTACTATAAATATTCAACATGCGTATCACTACTCTTTTTATTTTATTTTATCTAATTTACCTTCTATTTATCTCATTAAAAGAAAATTACAGTACGCCATTTTATCTAATGAAATTATTTCATATTTATTTAATTAGCTCGGTGGCTAATCAATATTCTTTTTGAATTCTAAACACAGAATTAGATGTGTGCGTCTACCTAGTATAATAGTAGAGTGTTAAAAATTAACCTAAAGAAAAGGTAAATATTGATTTGAAGTCTCCATAAATAAATATAAATTGATAATTCTTCACCAAATCAATAATAGCAAAGTGTAAAAATTTAACAGAAACATAAATATGGGAAATGCTTTTCAACACGAAACATTAGCTGAAAATGTGTACAAAAGTTAACTTGAATTTACCATGCAATGCCACGTGTCTAACCAATGATATACGTATGCTTTTCTAATGCTAATTTATTAATATTTTAATGGTTTATCATTTAGCTTGGCGAAATGGCTTCTTGATACTTAGAGCATCTACAATGCGTGTAACTTAGCGCACATGTCAATACAAAGCAATGAGGGTGAATTTCCTACCATATTGAAGTTGCATGCATTGGCATTGCTTCTCCAAGCACGTTACTATGTCTATCTGGTAATGTGACTTGGGGTTTATTTTATTTTATTTTTTTAAATTGATAGGTTGCAATTCAGTGAGATTTTTAATGTACACTAATTTTGCAACGTTACTTTCAACATATATTTGTAATTTTTTATATTTTTTTAACGATATAAATAGGTAATTTATGTATATTTTTAAATATTAAAATTTTAGCACAATTTATTTAAGTTCATACTCTATTTATTTGAAAATCAAGAAAACTTATAGATTTCAATAATTCTTAAAATTTATCACTATTTGGGCACTCATAAAGCACTCAAAATTTTTAAATACCTCTAGCTTCACAACGTAGATCTTATTTTTCATTTAGTGCATATTTTCATGGTTTTTTAAATTTCCAATATCCCTAAAATTTTCCTATTATAAATCAAAACATACAAAATTTTAATCTAGCATTTAATGTTAATCAAAATCCATGAAACATGATGCCTTTATACTTTCAATATTCTCTTAATTTTGCATACGAAAACATTCAACAATATACTCTAATTGGAGCAACTCCTTCTTAACTCCTATTTGATCAGTCACCGCGAACACCAGGTAGCATAAGTTCACATTACCCACAATATTCTAGACAAATAAATTTAGAGGATGAGAATGATAATGATATCGATAGAGATCATGGTTGCAAGAAAAAATAAGAGTAGATTGATGATAAACGTCTTATTTATGTATAGTTAAGGTTTGGTAAAGACCTAACTGTTAGACATAACCAACCGTTGTAGACTTTTTAGCAACGAGTCTATAAAAGCTTTAAGGAGGGTTAAGCCTACGAGAAAGATAAAAATCCATAAAAGCAAACTTGGTAACAATGCAAGGCTACGTAGCATAAAATCTCAAAGGATGTTAGCATATGGAGTAGTAAAAGATGCTTTAGATAACTACTTGCACATGGGTAAAAGCACAATAATAAGATGTGTCAAGGAATTTGTGCAAGACATCATTACTTATTTCAGTAGTGAGCATTTACGTAGGCCTACTCCTATTGATGTTGAACGCTTACTTAATATTATAGAGCAACATAAATTTCTAAGTATGTTGGGAAGTATTGATTGTATACATTGAGAGTAGAAGAATCATCCAGTTGCATGGCAAGAGATTTATACTCGAGGTAACTACGATTCTCTAGCAATCATGCTTGAAGCTATAGCTTCACATGACACTTGGATATGATATGCATTTTTTAGCATCTAGGCTTTAGTAATGATATTAATGTGCTAGAGCATTTAACCCTTTTTGATGACAATTTAGAAGGATAAGCTTTATCATCTTATTATACAGTCAACTGAAGAAACTATGATATAGGATATTATCTTTCGGATGGTATATATTTAGATTAGTTAACATTTATTAAGTCAATTTCATACCTGCATAGTCCAAATGAGCAATTACTCACTAAGTGTCATGACCCGAAGCTTTCTTTAGTACATAAACAAATTGTGCGGTGCTTGTTATCCTGCCTTTGCAGTAGTAAACAAGCTTAACTTACACGTAACAATAGTTGATAAGGCCTAAACCTATAAACAACATAACTAAAGAAGAAAGCCAATAGAATATAAGGTACACAAGCATGAATAGAAAAATGAATAGCATACTTTTATTAATTTCGACAGTAATACAAGGTTGCAATATGTGTGTACGGGGGTATAGTGTATGTAATAGGTGCCGTCGGTCGTAATCAACCAATGTGGTGAGTAAAAGTTTCAATATAGAAGAATACCCACTCCCCTGTAAAGAGCTTTACAGGCATTATTGAGCTTGACAAGAGGAGATATTAAAACTGGTGAAATGGCATCATTTTCTAAAAGTGAAAATTTCTAATAATAGTAAAGTCCTAACTACATAAAAATAAAGTCTTCCCTCATGTTACAATATGTACAAAAGAATGGCCCCTTACTAGTATAAATATGTTACAAAAAGGGATCCTGATATCTTCCCCCACTTAATTCTATTGACGTCCTCGGCAATATATACTGGAGCCTAGAACTAGTGGCGAAGGTCTTTTGGTTGGCAAGGCTAACTTTCTCTCAGATAAGGGCTTTAAATCTTCTTCAGTCTCCCAGCAAATATCTTCTTCTCTTCGATCTCTCCACTTGACCAAATATTCTTTATGTTCTTTTCCAGTGACGGGATCTCTGACTTTTCACTCTGCAAAGATGTCTTCTACAGCTTGACTCAGGTTGAACTTGATCTTGACATGAGACCACTTGGATACATTGTGAGATGGGTCTTCCATGTCTAGATAATATGGCTTTAAGACGCTAACATGAAAACTGGATGGACCTTCAACCATGCAGGAGGCTCGACCTTATAGGCTGCTTTTCCAATCTTTGATATGATAGGAACTGGACCAATGTACTTTTAGATCAATCTTCTATCCTTATTCCTCAATGATCTGACCTGTTCTGAAAGAAGCTTTATGAGGACCTAATCTCCAACATTAAACTCTCTGGGTTGGCGGTTCTGATCAGCCTATTTCTTCATTCTCTTGGAAGCCTTTTTAAGGTATGCTTTTGCTACTTTTGAACTCTACTTCCAATCCCTGGTGAACTGATAAGCTCTTGGGCATCTCCTAGTGTATGGTGCTGTCACTATATGGGGTAATAGTGGTTGCTAACCCATAATGATTTATATAGGGTTTTTGTTGGAGGAAGAGCTTCGCTGGATGTTGAAACAGAACTAGGTGATATCCAGCAAGCCAACCCAATTCTTCTAGTTGGCACTGACAAAATGCTGAAGGTATCCCACTAGTAAACAGTCAAATCTCTCTATCCGGTTGTCACTTTGTAGATGGTAGCTGGACGTCATGCTTAGCTAAGAACCTAGGAGTTGGAACAACTCTAGCAAAAACTTCCCTATAAACCTAGTGTCCCTATCACTCACAATATTTTGGAGTATACCCTAGAATTTTCACCACATACTTGAAGAAAAGCTGGGCTATCTTTTCTGCACTTGAACTCTTCGTGGTAGGAATAAAGGTGACATACTT
The DNA here is from genome assembly GCA_024138005.1 of Lumnitzera racemosa. Classification (NCBI taxonomy): domain Eukaryota; kingdom Viridiplantae; phylum Streptophyta; class Magnoliopsida; order Myrtales; family Combretaceae; genus Lumnitzera; species Lumnitzera racemosa. The sequence goes on from JAMXBC010000012.1 coordinate 81,753,669, forward strand.
AAAGAACCTGTCAACAACAACAAAAATAGATGAGCGCTCCCCCACTTTTGGTAGGGAAGTGATAAAGTCCATGGAGATGCTTTCCCATGCGTGAGAGGGCATAGAAAGTGGCTCCAAGAAACTTACCACCTTCTGCTTCTTAACTTTGTCCTGCTAGCAAGTTAAGCAAGTCTTCATATAAGTCATCATATCTTCCTTCATATCCAGCCAGTAATAGCCATGCTTCAATAAGCTCAATGTCCTTTACCAGCCAGGATGTCCAACCCACAGAGTATCATGGTACTCTTTCATGAGTGCTCTTCTTAAGTTACCTGCTTCGGGATATACAACTGGTGCCCCTTTATGTAAATGAGGTCACCTTCTACCTAAAATATGTACGTCTTCCCTTCCTTAACCAATTGCTTAAGATTTTTGGCCAACAAGTCTTGACTTATATGTTGTTTGATCTGCTCTTAAATTGAAGTCGAGATTTGACTCACCAATTGGTGTGCAATTTGCGCTAAAGATGCTAAATTGGCTCGCCTGCTTGAAGCATCTATCACCTGATTAGTCCGCTCGCTATGGTACTCAATCTCCATATCAAACTCTATAAGAAACTCTTACCATCTTGCTTGTTTAGCTGAAAGCTTTAGTTAAGTCAATATATGGCTGGCAGCAGAATTATCTGTCTTCACTATAAACTTAGATCTAAGCAAATAATGTTTCTAGGTCTTCAGATAGTGAACAATTGCAAGTAACTCTTTCTCTTAAGCTGAGTACCTGCACCCTGTTTGATTCAACTTCCTACTCTTACATGCCACTAGATGACCCTCTTGCATCAACACTCCACCTAATGTAATGTCTGAGGCATTCGTGTAGACTTCAAAAGGCTTAGAAATGTCAAGAAGTGCGAGGACTAGCTCCTCTATCACTATACGCTTCAACTCCTCAAAGGCACTCTAACATATCTCATCCTATGACCATGTTTGGTCCTTCTTCAATAGATCTATGAGGGGTGCGACTCTGCGAGAGTATCCCTCAATGAATCTTCTGTAGTAAATTGCAAGTCCAAGGAAGGACCGTAACTCCATTACACTCTTAGGCACTGGCCATTGCCTGATTGCTTCCACCTTTGCCATATCCATTCAGATTTACCCTTCTTCAACATGACTTAGGAAGTTGATGCGCTTATGGGCAAAGGTACATTTTTTACGCTTCACGTACAAATGATTCTCTTGCAGCTTTTTTAAAACCATTCGTAAGTGCTTTACATGGTCTCGTAATGTCTTGCTATACACAACAATGTCATCTAGATAGACGATTACAAATTTATTGAGATATTCACGAAACACATTATTCATTAAGGTACAAAATGTTGTAGGAGCATTAGTGGGACCGAAGGGCATCACCAAGAACTTATAAGTACCATACCGGGTTACATATGTTGTTTTGGGCTCATCCCCCTTAGCAATGCGAACCTGATGATAGACTAAGTGAAGATCCAGTTTTGTAAAATACTTAGCCTCACTTAGTTGATCAAACAGATCAATAATTAGAGAAATTGGGTAATGATTCTTCACCGTTAGCTTGTTTAGAGCTCGATAATCAATACATAATCTCAAATCCCATCCTACTTCTTCTAAAATAGAACAAGAGCCTTATATGGTGCTTTTAAGGATCGAATGAAGCATGCCTCTAACAACTCATCCAATTGTTTCTTCAATTCGGCAAGTTCAAGAGGCGACATTCTATAAGGAGCTCTGGCGAGTGGTTTGGCATTAGGAATCAACTCAATCTCGTGATCCACCAACCTTTTAGGAGGTAATTCTTTTAGAAGCTTGTTAGGCATCACATAATCGTAATCTTTTAGGACACTCTCTATTACCTTCGATATCTTTGTCTTTCCCGCTTCCTCTTTCTTTGTAAGGATAGCCAGGAAAGTTGGCTCTTGATGTTTGAGCCCTCTCTTAAATTGGAGCACTGATAACATCATAGTCCTAATATTCTTCCCTTCCTTGTCATTGTTGTTTGCCCTGTTCCTTTGAACTATCACACAACAAGGCATTTTACCTATGAATAACAAGCAATCTGTGGCGAGCATGGGAGCAACTCTGGCCTGTCTCAAGAAATCTATTCCAAGGACTATGCTAAAGTCATCTAATGGAACAACTATGAAGTTGAGATTTCTACTCTAATCTCCAACCTTCACTTTCACTCCTCTTACAACTCTTTGGATAAGGCAGGCCCTGAAGTTAACAGTTTTAATTTGGCTAATGTCTTCAGCAAGCACCAGCTCCAACCTTTCCACTTCAGGCACATCAATGAAGTTGTATGTAGCACCAATCATTACATTAGCACTCTTGCTATTGATGTTCAATTGGACATACATCAACTTATTGTCGATCTTGGGCTTATGTCGCATTAAGGAACTCTTTCTAACAGTCGACAACATGTGTAATGTGCCCATTCGAGATTGATCCTTTCCATTACTCCCTGACTCATCATCTTGACAGACATTCTCTGCTTTTTGTGCCATAGCATTAAGTGTTGCCTTATGTGGACACTTAGCTACTTTGTGTGGGCCATTATACAAGAAACACAAGAACGAGGGCTTCTTACCTCGATTGGTTGCCCCATTCTTTCTAGAATGGCGAGAGTTATAGGATTTGCTTTGAGTCTCAATCGACTTGAGTCTCAAAGTGTTGTCTTGCCTCATCTGTTGTTATGTGTATTTCCATTCTGAGGGTTTGCACTATAATACCTAAATTCTCAGTCATCTTGGTCCTCTTAGCATTCATCTCCTAATGATTGACCTTAACTTCAGCCACTCTTACTGACAATGTAACCAAATCATCCGTCTGCTTAGATAATCCCTTGAGGATTTCCTTTTAGTTATCTAACCTCTTCCTTACTTCCTCTTGTCGTATCATGGTCATTCCTACTAGAATAACCTAGCTCTAATATCAACTGTTACGGTCCGAAACTTTCTCTAGCACATAAATAGACCGTGCGATGCTTACTATCCTACTTCTATAGTAGTAAACAAGCCTAACTCATATGTAACACTAGCTGACAAGGCCTAAACTTGTAAGCAATACAACTAAGGAAGAAAGCCAACAAAATATAAGGGATACAGACACGAACACGAATGGAAAAATGAATAGTACACTTTTATTAATTCTGACGGTAATACAAGGCTGTAATATGTGTGTGCATGAAGGTACACTGTGTATAACAGGTGTCATCGATTGTGATCAACCAACGTGGTGAGTAAAAGCTTTAATTCAAAAGAGTAGTCATACCCCTGTAAAGAGCTTTACAGACACTATTGGGCCTGATAGAAGGAGATATTAAAATTGGTGAAATGATACCACTTTCTAAAAGTGAAAATTTCTAATAATAGTAAGGTTCTAACTACACAAAAATAAAATCTTCCCTTATGTAAGGACCCTGACACTAAGCATCAAGAAAGAAGCAGAAAGGATATTGAGTAAGCTTTTGCAGTATTACAGTCTGGTTTTCCATATAGTTCGTGGACCATCACACTTTTAGGATTAAGAAGATATAGGGAAAATTATAAGAGTTTGCATAGTTGTACATAATATGATTGTTGAGGACGAAAGGGATAATTATAATTTCAATTTCAAAGTTTCAAATTATGAGTTAGGGGAGATTAGTGATCCGTCACCTCATATTTCTCACAATTATATTGCAGATTATGTAATATATATCTAGAATAATATTCAGCTTCGTAGTAACGTAAAGCACTATTAACTTTAGAAGAACTTGATTGAATACATGTAGCAATGTTTTAGACCTATTAGTTAATATGGAATAGTTAGTAAAATGAAATTATATGTTAGCCTTTCATATTTCTTATTTTCAAATTTCTACGTACTTTAATTAGTAACAATTTCAAATTATATCAATATCTTTATGTACTATTACTTATTTTGAAATCATAGTTGAATTAAGTAAATTTAGATTAAATTAATTAAGATTTTTAATATAGTAATCAATATAATATTTATTATGTATATTATTATTTGTTATTAAACTTAATTAACATTAATAATAATTATTATATTATCCAAATATAATATTTGTTAATATTTAAGTTTTCTTTAGAAAAATATTTGAAGTTGTAGTTAGTAATGTAACTAAGGCAGGTTTGAAATGGGTTTTATAAAACCTAAACTTGCCTTAATTGCATTAATCATTTTTTGAAACTTGTGAAAAACCCCATAAGATTTTTAAAGAGTAACTCACGACTTGCCCCTATTAAAAAAAAGCCAACTCAAAACTCGACCGGTGAAATATCTTGATTTTCTTCTTCTTCTTTTTTTTTAATTAAGAAAATATTAATGGTAGCAATGAAACATATAAAAAAAAAAGTATAATTGCAACAATTTCACAAGCATAATTATGAAAATCTATGCAGTATTCACAAATCATAGTGTGCCTTCAATAATAATAATTGAGACCATAATCACTGATTAGTTTTTAAATTGAAAAACTGACACACTCATCCTTACCACAATCTACATTTTCATAAAGCTTTAGTTTAAAAAAAAAATGAAATAGATGTTGCAAACAAACAATTAGGACTTAATCTTTATCCTTAAAATGTATTAGAAGATTGTTTTCAACTTTCATGCTTTGGGGTTTCAAATCCAACTCGTTTGAAAATTCTCAATTAAATAGGCTAGTGAAAATGCATCTCTCAAAATAAACGTGACTATAAATTGAGTTTGATCAAATTTAGTCTATAGACTACTTTTAATTAGATTTAAAACCAGTTTTTAAAGATATTATATATCTTAAGAATAGATAATTTATAACATGATACGATTATACGAACATAAATAAAACATGATTTAAGAATATAATTATGGATATAAAATACAAAAGTGACTTGAAAGACGATTTAAATGGTACAACAATAATAATATGGATGATCACGGTTTCATTATCAATTCACTATTTAATTTTTCTACTCAACTTCATCATTGTTTGTGTTTTTTTTTTTTTTTTTTTAAAAAGAACATTTCAATACAAAATAAAACATAAAATACGACCGTCATTTGCCACCTTTGGTGATAAGGCGATAGACGACAGGCTGGGACAAATAGTTAGTTATACATATATTTAATATTAAAAAATCACATTTAACACTTTTTTTTTTCCATACATTTAACACATAATAGGACAAAAAAATTTACCCAGGTCAGACAAAATAGCTTAACGAACGTTCAACGTTGGTCACACACCTTAGCTCACTGGTCGGTAACTCACCCTCCTCTCTCTCTCTCTCTCTCTCTCTCTCCATCCCATCCCTCCCTCACCCCAACGCCCCCGCCCCACACCACCCACACGCCCCTCCCTCCCCCCACCCCCAAACCACCCCACAGTCCCCTCGCCGGTCGCAAATCCCTTATTTCACCATTTTCGCAATCAGGGAACCTCCAATTCTCTTGACAAATCGACATAGCCGATCTCCTCCAAATCGACATAGCCGATCGTCCATCATCTCGATTTCATCTCTCGATCTCAATCACCCATTGCTTCAACGGCGTTCAATTACAAGAATCGAGCGAAACCGCTAGTTTTAATCGGTAAAAGTAGGGTCATTTGAGATGGATTCGAGCAGGAGAGCAGTGGAATCTTACTGGCGATCGCGAATGATCGACGGTGCAACAGCCGATGAGGATAAGGTGACTCCGGTGTACAAATTGGAAGAAATTTGCGAGCTTTTGAGGTCTTCTCATGGTAGTGTCGTCAAGGAAGTATCGGAGTTTGTATTGAAACGACTTGAGCATAAGAGCCCGGTTGTTAAACAAAAGGTACATGGAATTTGGTAATAAAGTCCATAAATTGGATTTTTGTTTTGCGATTTGGTGTCTGAAACTTTACTGGATTTTGTATCGGAATGTTGTCTTTCTTTAGGACGTGCAGAAATAGTGCAATTTGGTGCAACGTGATAGTTGATTCGTGGGATAACTAGTTCCTGTTTATGTCTGAATAATCACATGTTGCGACGTAGGATGAATGTATTATGTATATTCTCAAAGTATAGAGGCATTCTTGTTCTAAAAGTAAATTAATTTTTGCAACATGGATTATCAATATTGGAAATTTCAAATGTTTCTTCTTTTATTCTCTTAGCAAGCGTATCCATGACACGTGTGATCCAACAAATATATGATACAGGCCCTACTTTGTACGGGATGGGATGCATAGTGGGATAGGGATTTTTGTTCAGCAAGTACTGTTACATTTGCACCGAGAATCTAAGACTATTAGGCCTGAGAGAGTGCTCGGCTTTTTGGATTATTGTCTGGACCATCTCCTGTCTGGATGTTCTGATGTGGCGGGAATAGTGGAATGATTATTTGTCAGTTAGTGTTGTATTAGATACTCTGAGGCTTAGTTTCTAAAATTTGGAAAAGCTACATGGGAGGATACATGTAGTTTTAGATATGTTACATGGAAAGCGTGCAGGTTTCGACAATCGTGACATGAGACATTTGAGTTTGACATCTGTGTGCTGTAAAGTTTGTTAATTTTGTATGGAATTATGATAGTCTCAACTGCACTTTTTTTTTAATGAATCAAGCCAGTAGGTTGAAGAAAAATTGAGACCATAGTAAATGTGAATACATGTTAACTGAGATAAAGCTTAATTCTTTTTCTGTTGAGGGTTTGGGAGTTATAGAAAATTGGAGGATTTTAATCTTTGGGTTTGATTACGTCTTGTAACAATGCTTTTACGTTAATTGTTGAATTGAGTTGATGAGAGTTGAAGTAAATTGACATTAGCAGAAAACATAATGAGGTTTTGGGAGTTGTGGAGAATAGGAGAATGTTGACTAATTTATTTATGATTCTCTCGATTGTTCAATATCATTTGTTGAGCTGAGTAGGTGAGGGATTTAAGAAAGCTGTAACAAGACAAAATGCAAACATGTGTAACTGGACAGAAAGCTTGGCTCTATTTTAGATGGAGGTTTGCGGACTTATGGAAGATTGGAATGTGTTGACCTTTTTGTTGATCATAAGGCCTTAGCAATTCTCTCTAGAGTGCTTAAGAGTTAAGGTAGTTGTACAAGGGGTGACCAGAAGTGTTACTTTGTTATCAAGTTTGCACATGCTTTTGAGTCCATCTACCTTTATGTGCACTGGCTGGTTTCTAGAAAAGAATCAAGATAATATGAAACAAGAAAAAATTGCTGCTGAGTATTGGTGGCTTTGTGGTTTCTCTAAACTTGTATATTATGAAGAAAACAACAAATAGACATTGAAGTGTTCTTATCTGGCTTGATTAGTCTTATTTTGCCTGAAGCCCATTAAAGTTTATGACGGTTTGAAGAAAATGAGGGACACATTATATTGGTTTAGGTGCTTGTACTTTTCAATGTGGAACTTAATCGGAGATTGATATGGTTTTTTTATTTAGCTTCCAACAATTTTCAATTTAAATATTGAAGGGTTCCTTTCAAGGCCTTGGGATTCATCTCTAAGTTGAAATGATGAATTTTAAAATTATTTCAAATATCTTTTTTAAGGCACAGGCTGTTTTTCAGGTTGTTTTAAGCTTTAGATGTATGTCCTATTTGTGGAATCCTCTGTCGTCCATTAATAGCTATGACAATCTCTGATACACATCAAGCCCTTGTTCACTTCATATGTCCAATTAGATTGTGCTATCAAAGTTTTCTTTAAATCAAGATACTACCTTTCAGATGTTAATTCTGACTCTTTATGTCAGAATTCTTCTCCTGATGTAGCAACGGTTAGTCTGCTTCCTTCTATATTTGAAGGACATATGTTGCTTTTGAGTTTTGAAATTCGGTACAGCTCACAGAGCTGTTCATTGATGTCTGCAGGCTCTTAGGCTGATTAAATACTGCATTGGAAAGTCTGGAGTTGAGTTTCGAAGGGAAATGCAGAGAAATTCAGCTGCCGTCCGAGAGCTATCTCATTATAAGGGTCAGCCAGATCCTTTGAAAGGTGATGCACTGAACAAGGCTGTACGGGAGACAGCTCATGAGGCTATGTCTGCTATCTTCGCCGAACAGGATAATAAGCCACTGGTTTCTGGGGAGCTTAACAGAAGAATAGAAGGATTTGGTAATACAAATTTTATGCCCTCAGAAGATAAGAAGTCATTTCTTAGTGAGGTAGTTGATCTTGGAACTGCGTCTATCAAGCAGGGCCTTAGCAGTTTTGCTCGAGTGAATTCATTCAAAAACAACGAAACTGGGTCCTACAGAAGTCCCAATTTTCAGAGATCTTTGACAACAGGAAATGATTACACAGATAAGTATATGCCAGTTCAAATTCCCAGTGAAGGTCATGATAGACTTGGAATCTCAAAGGATACTGTTGTGGGACCATGGAATTCAGGTGGAAGGACAGAGTTGACAAATGGTGGTGGTTCCAGTATAAGCAATGTGGAGAGTAAGACGCAAGAGGTGAGATTGTTGGAAACTATTGTTACGGTTGGTGGTGTACGTCTCCAACCAACTCGTGAGGCAATTCAGGCTTTCCTTGTTGAGGCTGAAAAATGTGATGGTTTGTCCTTAAGTCGAGCCCTTGAGTCAAAGCTCCAACTCCCACAGTGGCAGGTAAGCTATTTGAAGTTCCTATCACCCATCTTTTAGTGGGTAATTATAGAATTTGAATTGTTGATCTCGTTGCTATCTCACTTACCCAAAAGTTGGGCCTAAGAGCCTTGTCATAATGGATCTGGAGAACTGACTTTGAATATGTGTTTCCAACTTATATTAACGCATTGTGTTGCCTGTATAGATCTTTGTAGCTGTATTATTGAGAATTTTTGCTACTTTACACACAGAAATTGGTGCAGCTTTTGGGTATTCTTTTAATTTTGTCCTCTTCTTTTGTTTTTTCTATTTAAGTTTAAAAATTCAGATGAATGGAGGACTGGACCATTGGACCTCCTGCCTCTTGATTTTTTTCTGGCCTAAATGTGATCATCATATGTCAGGTGCGTGTTAAAGCTGTCTGTGTGTTGGGGTCAATGCTGAGGAAGAAGAATGAAGTGCCCTTTTCAACTGTAGCATCTTACTTTAGTGAAAATATGGACATTCTGAGGGCTTGTTCAGAGTCTCCACAATCTTCTTTAAGGGAGAAAGCTAACAAGGTATTTGTCCTTCATTCATGTTCTTAAGGTTTGTGTAATCCATTTATCTTATACGAAGAAAGAAGTGGAAACAACATCCAGTTGACCTTCTATTTGTGCTGTGCCAATAGTTCTTGAAAATCAGCTTTAACTTAGAAGGGATTATTGGTAACATTATGCTCATCCATTGCTATCTGTTCCTTATGTATGAATATACAGGTTTTGAACCTTCTGGCTGGAGAACAGGGAGCTTCAATAGGAGGGGGTACTTCAAGTAAGATGACGGATGTTGAGAGACCTGGTGCTGTTCAGATGCCCGATTTAATAGACCCGGGTGATGCAGAAGACATCCTTGGAGCAGATGACCCTTCTAAGAAAGGGAGTGAGAATCTCGGGGATGGAACAACACAGACGACTTCATATGATTTGCTTGGAGACAGTTTTGGATCCAATTTGGCCACTGAGGAAGGAAAGACTGATGACGATCCATTTGCTCTTGTATCGTTTCATAGTGGTGAGGGCAAAGAAAATGATATCTTTGCTGGATTGGCCATTGATAACAAGCACATTAGTAATGGAAATCATATTGCAGCAGATGGTGGACCCGAACCATTTGATATTTTTTCCTCAAATGCTGGCGTTTCTCAAGCTCATGGAGATCACAAAAATGATATTAATGATATGATAACTGGTCTGTCAATTGAAGAAAATGCCTCAAATACAAAGCAGAAAGGAACCTCCCCTACAGAAGATATGTTTTTTGATTTGAAGAGTCATCACACTCGTCAAGTATCTGCTGAAATGTTGAATAACCCAGTTAATTCTCAAATAGCTGGAATGAGTTCCAATGCCATGTCTCCTGCTGGTAGTTTGCCTATGCCATATGCTCTTCCTCCTGGCACGGCATATGCTCCTACGTTTCCCCTGCATCCTGGTAATTATGAGGCCATGGCAAGTTTGTTGGCTCAACAACAGTTTCTTGCTACCATGGCTAGTCTTCAAAATTATGGGAATATGAATGGTCAGAATATCAGTGTCAATCTTGATAATGGAACTAAAGGAGGTCAATCATCACCTCTTCGTGACATATTCCAGGCAAAGTTTCCCATTCAAACTCCTACTTCAATAGTCAACAACCGGAAGGAGGAAACTAAAGCATTTGATTTCATTTCAGTAAGTTCTGAGTTATCATTATCATTGTTTGTGCATTATTCTCATTCTAGCCCATTGATGGTTAACCTTAGAATTTTAATCACAACCACCTGTTGCATTTTATCACAAAAGGAAAAGAAGTATTTGGGTGCTGAGTTCCCATATGTAGAATTTTAATCCTCTTCCTATTTTCTTCCCTAGCAACAAATGTTGGCTAGGTTTATTGACTTGTTGCTTTTTTTTTTTTTTATCTCTAGGACCATCTTGCAGCAGCTCGGGACTCGAAGAGAGTGGGGTAAACATTTCTAATGTTGCACTTCGATGTTAGAGCTCCGAGTATGACAATATCAGATTTTTCAGCTAAGGTGGGTGATGAGAGCATAATACTCTACCAAAAGGTGGCTGCGATGCACTTTATGTTGGAAACAGTCCCATGATTATGCACTCCTTGTGAGGACGGGGGACTCTGGCATGGGAGACTCAGTTGCTTTTGTTGGCTTTCATTAGGATTGAGGTACAGTGGTGAAGATCTTGGACTGAAGAATTAATTTCCTCCATTCTACTGCAGGATGTGGTGTTCTTCAGTAGGGTGCTTGGGCAAAGCTCATTTGCTTTTTCAAATCATTGTTTATTTATTATCATTCTTAGTATTCTTTATCTTGGCTTTTGTCTTTCCTAGCTTCAGAGTTCTTCTGCATCCGGTTCAGATAGAGCTTTGTGCAGATTCTTTCTGATTTTTAGCAAAATATCATCCTGTTGCTCGGTGTATCTGAAGAATGTAATTGTACATTTGGTTTTTGTAACGAGGAAAAATGATTTTTTTTTTTTGGTGGCTAGAAGAGAAGGGAGAGATTGTTCCCAAGTGGATTGATCATCACTAGGTTTATGAAGGGGTTGAGCTAAAGTGATGTGCAATGAGTTAGAGCTTAATTTTATTAGCTCATTTAAACTTAATTATCTAAAATAAATATTTTTATTCTAATTAAAATAATATTGGTATCCAAAGCTTGATATGAGTTCGCTGAACTAAAAATTGTGAAACTTGAGATGATTAAATTGACCTTTAATAAATAAATATAGCTCATTTATATCCCATATTGTTAGCAACTTGTTCCAAATTTTTTGTACTACTTTCTTTCATCGTTTTCTTTTAGAGCATCTTTATCGATGGATAATTTGATAAATATTTTAAAATGTCATATCAATATTTTAAAGAATTCTTTCTCTTAAAGATCTGTTTACTTTATCAATGGATTGCTTTAAGAGAGTTATTTAACAATTTTTTAATACTTTTATGAGTCTCATGAATTTTGTGAATAAAATAGAAATAAAAAGCTAAAAGCAGCTTACTTTTTGAGTTGCCTTAGGTAGCAACTTTGAGAAGTTAAGTGACTTGATTTCTCAGCTTGAGTTGCTTCACTTAGGATAGTATATCAAGTAACTGCAGCAAAGATGGCCCTTTGAAAGTTAGAAGTTAGTAGGTAATTCTATTATACGATGATACTCTACTCGATTGAGTAGGTTTTTAGTGAATATTAGATGCTACACTGTAGGTTTTAGGTAACGATTTTTTGAAACCTACTCATGTAAGGGAAGGGTATGAATATTAAGGTCTTCATATCTTGTACCTGCATTGGAACTTGTACTTTAACGTAACATTCAATTATAAGGATTAAATTAAATAAAAAGAACTAAATAATATAAGTATAAAAAGAATTGGACAGTATAACCTTATTATATCATATTTAGTTTGTACGCTACTAGATATAAAATTTATATTAAAAAATTAATTATTTATATTATAAAATAAATATTTTTTGTAATATTTAATAAAAATAATATTAATTAACTTAACATTATGATATGGAGTTATATTTTTAAGAATATAAAATATTTTTGTGTTTGTTAAGCGAATTTTATTTTTGTATCATGTTATAAATGCAATAAAAATTTATCTTTTTGTTCGGTCTATCAGCTTAACTTTTTTTCTAGTCTGACAAAAATTATACAATCAAAACCTACCTAAGATACGCAAGATACAGGTTTTAAGGTACTCTTTAACTATTCTTTAGAATTTATAAAATAATATGATATCTATTAATGAATGAAAAAAAAAGAACCTTATATTATTAAAAGAATAAAAACAATATTGTATTGACGATAAAAAAAAAAAAGGATCAACCTCATATAGACCTTAAACCTAAGACTAATAATTGAAACAAAAAAACAAAAGTTTTAAACTTCAAGAGGTAATATTTGCTATTAGTTTTAAAAAATTTATATCTTTTATCTCTTGTGCATGTATCTTTGTATGTTTACTATTTAATTGTTTTGCTAATAAAGAGTGTCATTTAATATCAGGTGCAATGTTAAAATTTATAAAAAGATATTTAAAAAAAAAAAGAGTTACAACTTTTATAAGGTATCTTATATATTATAAGTTTTACATAGTATAGAGTATAGGATGGTTTCACCATACTATATTTCGATTCTGATTTAGGGTAAGATATAAATAGAATCTCATACTATACATATCTTGTATCCGCTGTCCCTTAATTTAAAGTTGTTGAAATAGAGAACAAAAGGTTATGAGGCTTAGGATTACTTAAAAGTAATTGTTATTATTGGATGGGGAAGTTGTTAATGTAAATTAATGTGTAATTAATTGTTTTCTTTTTCCTATATAAAAAAAATTGTATCTTTTTCAAGTTTTTCTTTGATTCAATTTTGTTGCTTTAGAAACATTTTATTTGTTTTTAAGGTGAAAAATTGATATTTAGAAGTGATTCTTCCAATTTTGACCAAAAAAAAAAGTGGTTCTTCAAAATACGGCATTGCAGCTCCACTACCTTTGAGAAACTAAAAGTAGCTCTTGTGGCTAATTTTTCTTGCAAATAAGAACATGAAAATGTGTGTTTCGTGGAAAACTTGTTATTTGTTGTAATCAATGTTTCAGTTATTAAATATTATCATGATAATAGTCAATGCTGGAAGGCCATACCAATAGCTTACCAATAATAGCGGTGATTAATAACCACAAAAGTACTAATAAAAACTGAAGAAGACATTTTCTATTTTTAAAAATGAAAATCATATTTCTTATTTTAAACTGACATTTTCTTTAATAGATAACTACCATAACTAGCCATTCATTATAACTTTTATCTTCCATCACTACTTGTGCTAAAAGCTAGTGTAATCACAATATTTTTGGATTTTTACCATAAAATCTGACTATTCTATTGTTTTTATCGTTAAAAAAAAAAATATTCAAAGAGTATAAACGATGTTTTTCGTGAAACAAGCATACCCTAAATAAATATAAAAGGAATATTTAAAATGTGAAGAAGTACAAAGAAGTCAATGCTAATTCTCTCATACATGCTATGCTATCAGTACATGGAAACTTTGTGTGACGTTAAGCATATTGTTCAACTAAAGAGACTATAAAGAAAGTAAGTAAGAAGAATATTACCTAGTCAAATGACTGCTGTATTTCCATAATACACAGGAGATTGTGGATGATTAGATACTTTTTAAAAATTAGGGCTATTTTTGGTCTTCGAAGGTTTTTTATAATTAAAACCTACTATCTAATTTTTAATTTAATATTTATTAAATCTGAATCATTTAAATAATTATATTTTTAATGATAAAGATCTAATAAATATTAAATTAAAAATAAAATGGAGAATTAAACCAATCCATTCAAATTGAAGGATGGAACGTAGAAATTCCTAGTATAATATATGATTTCGGGTGATAAGAGTACTAAAATATGTTGATCCAAATTCTTCGGCTCATCCCTCGAAAAAAAAAAAAAAACTAAAGCAATTTGGTGGCGGAAATATAAAATAATAATATATTTATTTTAATATGCAATTATGGATCAGTAGGCTGGAGTAGCTCAGTTGGCTAGAGCGTGTGGCTGTTAACCACAAGGTCGAAGGTTCAAGCCCTTCCTCTAGCGTTCAATTTTACACAGCCTTTAAAATTTCATTTACACTGAACAATCAACTTCCAAAATCCAGAGTCACATCTATGAAAGTATCGGCTTGCATTGCTCGAAACCACCTGTGTCAACGTGTGAGAGGCAATCGGCTACAATTTAATTCCTAAATCTCTAACATGATATAGTAATACAATATGATTTGATAAAGTATAATAGAATTAGTATCTTAATGGAACAATTACTTCATTTATAAGAACATTTAATAAAAAAATTTACTAAAAAATATCTCACATTTTTATAATTAATATTATAAAAAAAATAAAAAAATTTTCTGCTCGATTTTTAATAAATATCTTTCACATAATATAACTCGAACACCCAATTACAATTTCATGACTAATTCATCAAACCAAGCACTCCCAATGATTAGAATTATGAATTAAATTTCCCGAGAGGACCCACTTCTAAGCACAAGCATACCTTTTTGCCCTACATCTTCCATTTGGATAAGGCCAACATGTTCCACCACAAAACCTAACGGACCAAACCCCATGTTAAATATCAGATTAGTTCTCATCCCTGTACTCCCCACAGAAGCCTTCCCAGTGTAAATATCAAGAAAATGGGCAGTCTTCAACTGAACTCTTATCAGTTATCTTCCTTATCAGTTGCTCAAAAGTTCACTCACCCTTCACACAATCCTCAGCATATTAAAATTTCCAGGAATTCATGCAATTCCAGAAGCAAGATCAGAGCAGTTGGGACTGTTCCTGACAGTGAAGCTCAAACTGCAGCACCAGCATCTGATGAACCACCTCGTGTCAACTTTGCATTTGTTAGTGTAAGTCATGTTACAAAATTTTTCTATATAATGTGGTTGTTATCCATCTCAACCATCATATAATGAACTAAACAGTCCTGTCAACGAGATAGTAGAATTCCCCAGCCATACTTTACATAATGCGGTGGCTAAAGTAAAGATAATAGTTTGACAAGGCAAGATAGTCATTTCTTTTTCTTTTTCTTTTTTCGTTTTTTTAAATCCTTTTAAGAGTGTTAATATCTTGTTTTTCTTATTGCAGTCTGTATTACTTCCAGATGGAACACCAGATGTTCATTTAAGAACGGCATGTGGTGGACAGAAACTTAGGGACATTATGTTAGATTCCAACATTGACTTATATGGACCTTATGTGAGTTTGGTTTTTTTCTTTTTTTTTTTTTTTTATCTAACTGTAGTTTTTGTCCATTACTTCCTAATTGAATTCTAATTAATTTGTTTCACTTGTCTATGCTCAGGCTAGACCTCTGCTAAATTGTGGAGGCGGTGGAACTTGTGCTACATGTATGGTAGAGGTCAGTGCATTCAACGTTCTTCTATGGAAATCTTTGTTGATATGTTGATGCTTAAATTTAAAAGAATTGCCTATGGTATTAATTTAAAATTAGTTTTCAAATCTAAGCCACTACTAATATCATTATGTTTCGATGACTTTTGCAAAGTATACACATACCTCCCAGACCCTCACTAATCCCTACAATTCTCACAAATTATGTACCTTTTAGTGATGGTCTTAAGAACTTAAAACAATGATTCATTTCTATTTGTGCATTAACTCAGGGGAGATAATGCACCTTTGCGAGTTCTAATACAGTATATTATCACCTAATGATTTGTCTTGAAGATTATGTTTGCAATTATGCATTTATTAATGTTTTCCCACAACAGGATATCCAAGATACCTAATAAGAACTCAATAAAACTAAGTTTTCTTTTCATGTTTTATTGAAATTTATAGACAACACTATTTCATCATATTTGTTAAAAAAGATAAGTAAATGAGCACCATTATGTTCGGTTGTACTTGTTAGTGGAACTAGTTCATAATGTGAAGCTTATATCAGTTGTTTCCATAGGCTGAAGAATATTTGAATTCTGACTTTCTTATATTACTGTTACCTTGTAGATCATTCAAGGGAAAGAGCTCCTTAATCCCAGAACAGACAAAGAAAAGGAAAAACTCAAAAGGGTACATAGATAATTTCGCTCTCTCATATCTCTATATATCATAGTTGCTTCTTCTTCTTCTTATGTTCCTAATATCTAATTATCATTTAACTTGCAATACAAATAAAAAAATAGGTGAAATTTTGAGATACTATAATATGTGTTTTGGCCCTGCCAAAAAATAAGAAAATAAAAAAGAAAAAAGAGAAAAAAAAAATTATATATATTGAAAAAAGCTCTATTTATCTAATGATACGATAACGATTGTCAACTAAAATATAAAATACTTATTTAGTTAATATTATTTTTTAATCGTGCATATTATAAATTAGATGGAAATGCTGCCAGAGTAAATGAAACCAATAATAATAGACAATTAATTAAGCAGACTCCAAATAATTTGGGGTAGAAAGATTGCTATGCCCTGATTTCTCATTATGGTTGTTTTCCATAATTTGTCCTGCAGAAACCTAGGAACTGGAGACTAGCATGTCAAACCGTAGTTGGTGATGTAGATTCGAAAGGACTGGTAATGTTCCTCTAAGCATTTCATGTCAACACCACATGGTGCATCCATCACGGTTGTATTTAACAATCCTGCACTTAGAAAAACAAAATAGGAAAATTCATTCCCGAGCAGTTTTCTCATTTCCCGTTAATATTTGTGGTGGTTGTCAATAGTCATTATCAATCGCTTTTATAGCCTTCAACTAAAGATAACTTGTATTTGTAAAATTTCCAGATTACTATTATGATTTTTAACAATCATAAAATTTTGATTGTAACAAATATGAGAAGAAATCGTAAAAGCATTATCTGCGATACGAACTTATATTCTTCATATTTGTATGAACAAAGTCTTTTTGTAGTGTTTACACCCTGTTTTCTTCTAATCAAATATTGTCATGTATGAGTGAAATGGACGGAAAACGAGGGAATTCCACTGCATACGAAACATACTATAACATGTAAAAGGGGAACACCATCATAGGCATATATTATATTATCTATATAGCTTTAGGAAAGATTAGGGCCACGCAATCACTTCATAGTATTAGGAAGAAAACACTTTCTAATTAGATTAGATTCACTTGAGCATATGTAGATGTTAGCTAATTTTCAACAAAATCATTGCATGAGCATCTTCATTTGGAAAAAATTCGATCCTTTATCTACTATTGGGTAAAATTTAATAAAAATTCAATACTCCATCCATTATATTAGTATTAGGATAACTATTATTTATTCTTCGTGTACGTGATGTATGACCGAAAGCTAAAGTATTTCTCATTGTTTATAATGCAGCTTGTCGTACAACAATTACCTGAATGGAAGGCTCACGAATGGAAGTACGAGAAAGTGAAAGCCTCTGCTTCAGAATCTTCATAAGACATTTTTGTAATTATATTTTGGAATAAAATAGGGCAATACTTGTAACGAAATCTATTTAGTATTAAAATATGACGGCACGAGAATCAACTTATGACCTGTCAAACGGGATCTTCCCTCTTTCTTAATATGCAACATCAATAGAAAAAAAATCGAAGTCGTTCTAGGTTAAAGAAACGATTACCGATCTCTAATACATTAGATTTAAATCCCTACTCTTCTAACTTATAATATCTATACTATTAAAACCAAAAACACTCTCTTGATGTCTTTAATATTTTAATATTTCGTTTCATTTGAGTTTTATCAAACGATTTCGACGTACTAAATAATTATTAATAAATCATCGATGAGTTATGATTGTTATAGTAAATAACTCTATATACCAAAAATTATATTTAACCTACAAATCTTCAATAAAAAATGGTATCTAAAGAAAAAATCTTCTATAAAAAACTACAGCTTCCTATTATCGCTCAAATATCTATAAATCATAATAATTCTTTCACCAAATTTCCAATTATTGGAATATCCATATCTCTTATATACCAAAATATTTTATTATTTGTTTAGTGATATGTTTAGTTATGCTCATTTCATAAATAGTTTATTTACTTTTAAAATTTTAGTAGGAAAAAAACTATTAATAATTAATCTATTTTTTATTTATTTAATGATATATTTAATTGTACTTATTTCACAACTGGTCACGTAAAAAGTAATCGGTAATTAAACAGTTCTTCATTTATAGTAATACGTTTAATTGTAGGTATCAAACTGGAGACGAATTCAGATTGCATAATGGAAACTATAAGAAATTACTCATGTAGGATTTTGGTATTATTTATTACTCTTTTTACAAAAATTTAGTCTTTTGTTTTTATAGTAGTTTTGCTATTAAAATTTTTAGGGTTATACAAAGTAATCTTTTAAAATTTTTGGAACTAAATCTATGCTTAAACATTTTTTCCTTCCATGCCTAATTCATTTTTTTGCTATTCCATTTTTATGTCAATTTTTGCATTTATTAATTTTCAAATGATTCAATAATATTTTAGTTTATAGTTATAGGAGCCTCTCAATCACCATCTTAATATTTTTCATATTTGTAAAACCTGAAATAAAGCATAAAAATAAAAGCAAAAGAATAAATAGAGATATTTTATGTAAGGGTAAGAACGGTATTATAAAACTTAAGCGATGGCATTTTGGGCATTAAAAGTTCCACAAGTCCTAATATAAAAGCAACGCTTAGGGTTTGGGAAACCTTTTTCCCACAACTCTCTCACGTACCGCTTTATGTGCTAAGGTTTATGCACAGATCTTGATTCAAGGAAAGAAGATCAATGCATTTCAACAAGATCCATATAGAAAACGAGTTGAGGTATGTAGTAGGATCTCCTTTCTATTGAGTTTTTTATCAAAATCCATTAAAGGTTTGTTTTTCTAGTTAGGACAACATCTAAAATAAAGTTGTGGTTTTGTTTTGGGGATTCTACAGTAAATTTTAGGTAGTAGGGATATGCGTTTCAGATCATGAAGGTAAGTTGTGATTGTTAATCCTTTGTATGCTTAGTTTAATGAAAGTGGTGATTTAGTTGTAGAGGTTTACTTTGAGATTTGATGGTGGAAAGATGTTAAGAAGGTGTTTTAAGGAGTGTAAGGTCGATTTTGTGTTTAGGAAACACTCGGGAAGTGGTGGTTTTCAAAGGGGGGGGTCGAAGTATAGGGGTTGAAATGTCGCAGTAGTCTAGCGTTCGAATGCTAGCGAGCAATCTACTTGCCTTGCTCATGCCGTCTAGAATTCACTTGTTGTAGCATCTGGACGCTATGACCCATGTTTTATGCAGTGATGTTTTTTTGGGTTTTTTGATATTTTTCAAGCTTGTCTTCTTGTTCTAAATTTTTTTCAAATTTTTTTTCTAAACATGATTCTACAACTGGAACACATTACAAATCAATTTATATTCATAGCGATCCTAGGTTCTAAAGTTACTTGCGTTGTAAGTGAGTAAGGGTTGTGTTGTTAGTTAAAATACAATGGTAGTTAAACCTCAAAACTAAGCAAGTGTGTTATTCTTTTATGATCAGGTTGCGAGGCGCATATATCAATTTTTAACAAGTCAACGAAACCAAGTACAAGATACTTGCTCGTTGGTTATGTTGTTATGATAGTGGATATAACTGGATTAAATAACTATTGGACATTAATTGAATATGTGTTACGTATGCTTGGCTGGGCCTAAAGGACTGGGAGAACCAAATCTTGGAGTGGCACCTTGATGATTATTGCGTAACGATGTATTAATTGAAGTCTCGCTTAAAAATAATCTGGGTAAATTTAGGTTGTTCCTTAGTTCCTAAGGTGTTGGGAAGGCCCACCACTAATACTATATGCTATGTATATTATGTGTGCCGGGGTAGCGAGTACCTCTATGTTATTTGGCAAGCTAAAATAAAGATAATTAAATGGATAGTTGTTGCATTATTTTATTGCGTACTTGTATGTATGTGATTGAAATTATATGTTTACGTGCATGTGCTTGACATATTCCAATCTAGGTTTCGGCTCATTCTATCTTAAAATTTTTAGTTGGAGGTATAGGTTATGATGATTATGAAATTTAGTTTGGTGACTTTGAATAATAAGGTAAGTCAACGAATCATTGTGAATGTTATTATAATGTTAGAAACCACTCTGTGTAATTTGAGTTGAATTGGAGATTTAGCTGAGTTTGTCATCAAACTTTTAGTTATTTATTTCTATTTTTTTATCTTAAGTCATGAGAAGTCACTTGAGACTTCTTTTGTCAATGTTGTTGAAAGTACATTACTTATCGGGTTTGGTTGGTAAAAGAGGTTAGGTTTCGTTATTTTAGTTTATTAAGATAATTGTAGTTGAAATATGTTGAGCTTATCTTTATTTGAATAAAAGAAGTAGAAAATGTTGATTATTTGGTACCATTTGTGGACTAAGGATGTTATAGACATCCATGATACTATATGAAAAAACTATAGGTTTTGAGGATTGTTATCTGTATGGATAAGTTGGCAGGTTGTTTTAGACACTTGATGTGTCGATAGAGGCTATACATATCGGGTTATAGTGTTTCAGGTTTTGAAGTGATACAATATTTATGAATTTTTTTTATAATAGAATAATTATATATAAACTATTAATGTTTCACATTAATGTTAAATTTGTACACTCATAGCGAGTGCAGTATCTATTAGTATAATCGTTGATAAAATAAAACTCATCAATCAAAAATAAATTTTAGGATATCACATCAAAAGAAAGAAAAAAACAACAGATGGACATATGAGAAAATAGGAACTTGTGATGGAATTGTTGGTGCAAGTCATGTGAAATTTAAAATAAAAAGGAAAACGAAGGATTACGATGAAAAGCAATTGATTTGATTGCTTTGTTTGGAAGATTAATTTTGTTTTACTCCATTTTTACTTCATTTAGAATTATTGAATATTTGTCAAATAACTTAAAAAATAGAAAGTGTTAACAGGTCCCTTTGATCATGAGCCCCTCAGGCTTGACCGTATCTGATGCGTGTCATGGCCTAAGATTCACCCCCATGGGCCTAAGGCCTTAGCTTACATCGACCCAGCCTAACAAGCTCTACTACGGCTAAGATGCATAAGATAAGGATAAACTAGTGTGAAATAGCCACATCCACAATAAGTGGGACACATTGGTCTCACAACCCATAGGAGAAGATCTCTTTCATACTTGCTGGAGAAGATCTCTCCCACCAACTAACCTCCAACTGTTGGCTCTCTTCTATTATAAATACCGGGTTACTACTTAATGGTAAATCTCTCTAGACTTTGCACATCAAGCCTGCATATTATTCCTAGTTATTTCCTACTCTTAGAAAAACCCCACTACTAACTTAAGCATGGAAGTGGCTATGCTAAACAACACCCCAACATCCCCTTAGAGAGCATTGTTTTGTAGGTCAATTACGTATAGAGCCCAAACATCTATCGGCAAGAACTCAGAGACGACATTTGGCACCGTCTATGGGAAACTAAATTCCTACACTTGAAACCTCAAATACTTCATACACATACCCCATCAATAATTCTTTTGATATCATGTCTCAACGTGACAAGCAAGAACAACAATAGTTGGTAAACAACTAACTTGGGGGCAATCATCCCCTCCTAAGGGCTATGTTGGAGGAACGCCTAGAGCACATGGAATGCTTAGTTGAGGAGTATGCTATGCAGAACAGGATGCTCTGTACTTGCCTAGACGAAGCGGAGCGGTATAGCACATAAACTCACCCCTCTGAAACTTCAGATGCCCACATTAGGCAGAATAACATCAAGTAATAGCAACAGAATGGTAGAGATTAGCAACCTGATCTGCCATTGCATCAGCAACAAGTAAGGTTTGCAACCACCTACGACCAAGCTTTGGTTAGCAACAAACAAGAAGCCAAATCGCAAGGAGTGTAGGCTCATTTGGTTATACGACGAGCTTACTTGGCAAACGTTGTTGACCTGAATAAGCTCCATGCCACGATAAGGTAGCTCTCAGAGCAGTAGGGGAGCAAGTCCACTATTGACGCTAGACTGATCGCTAGCAATAAAACCCCCTTTACTAGAGGTGTCCATAACAAAGTGTTGCCCCCTAACAACAAGCTTCCATCCTTAGATTAATATGATGGCATGGGTAATCCTAACGACCATCTTCTCTACTTCCATACCCTTATGAACCTTCATGATCATAGGGATGTTATAATATACAAGGCCATCCTAAGCACTTTGAGGAAGGCAACTCAGACATGATTTAACAACCTCCCTGACAATTCCATCATCTCCTTCAACAAGCTAGCACGGAGGTTCAACCTCTATTTTAGGGCTAGCAAGCCACTATTTAAGGACACGTTGTCCTTGTATCTAGTAAGGCAAGGTGAAGGCGAGTCCTTGCATGACTATGTGGCCCGGTTCAACAATGTCGTGGTCGAGATCCCTTAGTTGGATGAGGGAGCCACTATTTATGCTGCCCAACTCAGCATCCGACCCTTAGGAGATTTCTTCTGATTGCTTATAAAGAGCAAGTCAAAGATACTGGTCAACTTTTGGAACAAAGCCTAGAAGTATATCGACTAGGAAGATAACATTTGCGCAAGTATGATACCGATCGAGAAAGGTCAAGAAAAAAGTAGGATTGGGAAAAACTTTCCATGAAGGATTGCCTTCGTAATAGGATGTCGAGCAAAGCAGAGGGGGAGAGCTTTGGGAAGATGAAGTGCCAAGTTGAGCACGACTTGCTCCCCCTTCCCATTTACACCTAATACACACCCCTGAATAGAATCATTGCTTAGGTCTATTCCGAAGTGAAGCACCAAAATCTACTCCAGTTGCTACAAAAAAATGCCAGGGAACGCTAGTTGTTCGGACTCTAACAAATACTATCAATTCTATACAAACCATGGCCACATAATCAATGAGTGCTTCCAGTTGAAGAACGCCCTCAAATATGCCATTTAGTATGGTTTCTTCAATGAATATGTGGCTCATTAGAGGAATAATGACCATTCTAATGATGATGGAGATAGGGCATCTAGAAGGCGACAGATTGAGAATGCTAAAACCGAGCAAAATAATGAACACCACAATGATCGTTCCCCTAATGTTGTCATAAATGTAATCATGGGGAGGCTACACCCTAAGAGCTGGCCGAGCATTAGTAGCTCGGTTAACGTCCTGTCGGAGGTACTGGCCATAAGGGAGAACAGGCAGAAGTTAAAAACTTCTATCTCCTTCTTCAATGAAGATCTTGAAGGGTTCGATATACCCCATCAAGATGCTTTGCTGATAGGGGCCAGGATCTCAAAATTTAAGGTCTTGAAGATTATGGTGGATACTGGCAGCTCTACTGACATACTCTTCCTCCATATGTACGAAAGGATGAAGACAAAGCTGTTAGTAAAAATAAAGTTGTACCACCATAACCTGATTGGCTTCAACGGAAGTACGGTCCGAGCCAAAGGTATCATCACGTTGGATATTGAACTTAACGATGACGACTACGTAACACAATGACCTGTAGAGTTCGTTGTGATTAATTGCCCCTCTCCTTACAATACACTCTTAGGAAGACCACGTCTAAACGCGTTTAGGATGATCACATCCTCCATTCATTTGAAGGCTAAATTCCGAACCCCAACCATGTAGGAGTATGCAGATGTGATCAAAAGCTCTTACAAGAACTATAAATTAGGACAACCAAAGGAGATGGCGTCTTCGCCTTAGAAACAGGCTCGCAAAAGAGGCTGGTTGAGAGGGGCGAGCCCAGAGAGAAAATAAAAGACGTCCAAATCGAAACCTCACCTAACCAAACTACCAAAGTCAGGATGGGGACTCCAGCCGAGGTGAAGGACGAAATCATCACCCTCTTATGGGAAAATTTGGATAGGTTTACCTGGTCGACATCAAACATGCCTAAAATTTCCCCTGACTTGGCAACTTATAGCCTTAATATCGATAGCCCAACACAATTTGTTAAGTAGAAAAAGAGGCATTTCGCTCTAGAAAGGTAGGTCACAATCAAGGAGGAAATGTAGAAGTTACTTAAAGCCGGCTTCGTAAGGAAGGAAAAGTACCCGACATGGCTAGTGAATGTAGTACTAGTAAAGAAGAAGAACGGGAAGTGACGAATGTGCGTCGATTACACCAACCTCAACAAAGTTTGCCCTAAAGACTATTTTCCCTTCCCTAAGTTCAACCAACTCGTTGATTTTACATCAGAACACGCCTTGCTGAGCTTTATGGACACCTTCTTGAGGTAAAACCAAATCAAAATGGACCCAAAGGACGAAGTCTATACCTCCTTTGTTACCGATTATAGCATGTATTGCTACATTGTGATGTCATTTTGTCTAAAAAACGCTGAGGGTACGTACTAGTGAATGGTAACGAAGTTGTTTAAGCCCCAAATCAAGCATAACATGGAAGTATACGTTAATGACATGATCTTCAAGAGCTAGAAGCTAGTCGATCATGTCAAGGATCTTTAGAGAGCCTTCAAATGAATGTGCACGTACGACATGAAGCTGAATCCCTAGAAGTACGTCTTCGGCATTGACTTTGGTAAGTTCCTCAGATTTCTAGTCACATAAAGAAGTATTAAGGCCAACCTCGAGAAGATCACAACCATTAGGGGAATGAAGCCTCCAACATCAGTCCGAGATGTATAGAAGCTCATTGGCATGGTAGCTGCCTTGAGCAAATTTATCTCAAAGAGCACTGACAGATGCATAGAGTTCTTTAAAATCCTTAAAAATCTCAAGGGTTTTAAATGGACTCTTGAGTACACCATCACCTTTCAGCAGCTCCAAGACTTCCTTGCTCATCCATCGATCTTCTCCAAGCTTGTCCAAGGGGAGGACCTATTCTTGTAGCTAGCCATAAGCGACCATGTACTCTCCTCTGTACTGGTCAGAGTAAAGGGAACAGAACACAGGCCAGTGTATTATGTTGACCATATACTGCATAGGCCTGAGGTTAGGTACACCTAGGCAAAAAAGTTCGCCTTAGCTGTCATCATCACTACTTGACGGCTGAGGCCCTACTTCCAAGTGCACTAGGTAGTTGTACTCATGGACCAATCACTGTGCACCATGTTGCAGAAACCTTATGTGTCTAGTGGATGATGAAGTACGCAATGGAATTAAGTGCATACGGAATCTAATATTAGCCACGAACGGCCTATAAGGCACAAGTGCTGGCTGACTTCGTTGTAGAATATGTAAGAGAGAATGAAGCACCATTGAGCAATGACAAGCTAGTGTGGACCCTCTACATCGACGGAATTTCTACCTTAAGGGGTGGAGGCATAGGTCTTATTCTGGCTGGCCCGCATAAGGTTACCATCTACTATGCCTTCAAGTTCAGATTTGACTCCAGCAACAACGAGTTCAAATGTGAGGGACTTATCATTGATCTCAAGCTAGCTAAGGAGATCAGTATTGAGTAGCTACGGATTTTCTCGAACTTCATACTTGTTGTCCAGTAAGTCTAAGGAAAATACGAGGCCAAGGATGACACTATGATTAGGTACCTCGAAAAAGTAAACAGTCTCCTGGTGAAATTCCCTTCATAGGACATTAAGAAGATCCCCTAGCTAGAAAATTCCACGACAGATTTGCTATCTAAGCTTGCCTCCACTAGTATATGGAAGCCCTAAGTGAAGGATAACAAAATCTTTATAGAGTACCTGCTAGAGAAAAATATAACTCTGGGCTCAGCTGAACTCTTAGAACTGACTACAGCAGCACTAGAGCCAAGCTAGATGGATCCTATCTTGAGTTATTTAGAGTAAGCCATGCTCTTATAATATAGGAGGGAGGCGAAGATGCTTCGGTGTCATGCCCCCAATTACACATTGTTCAACAGTGTTCTATACCATAAGGGAGTCAACCTGCCCTTTTCCAATGCCTCCGAAAAGGGGAAAGGTTACGTGTCATGGAAGAGTTGTACGTTAGAGTATGCAACAATTACATTTAATCCCAAGCCCTCTACCTCTGGGTATTGCGGCTC
This sequence comes from Lumnitzera racemosa, assembly GCA_024138005.1. Classification (NCBI taxonomy): domain Eukaryota; kingdom Viridiplantae; phylum Streptophyta; class Magnoliopsida; order Myrtales; family Combretaceae; genus Lumnitzera; species Lumnitzera racemosa. Next base: position 81,779,865 of record JAMXBC010000012.1, read on the forward strand.
AGGTATTACTGGCCCACCATGAGGCAAGATGCAAAGGTCGTAACCTAAAAGTGCTTGAAGTGCTAGAAGCATACTTCAGTTAGTCATGTGCCTGGTACCACCCCCTACCCCTTGACTAGCCCATGGTCGTTCACGTAATAGGGGATTGACATTCTTGGCACCTTCCTAAAAGCTTTAGGAAGACGAAAATTCATAATTATTGCCATCAATTACTTCATGAAGTGGGTAAAGGTTGAAGTAATGCCAATATTACAAAGAGAAACTTCAAATCTGTTGTTAGAAACAACATTCTCTCCCAGTTCAAGGTCCCGTATGCCTTCATCATGGACAATGGTTGGTAGTTTGATAGCCCCAGCACCACTTCACCTCGATTACCTACCTCTAATCAAATGGACAGGTAAAAGCAACTAACTAGATCATTTTAGATAGCCTCAAAAAGCACATAGACCGATATCAGGGTGCTTGGGTTAACAAGCTATCTAATATCTTGTAAAGGCATAGGACTACCCACCGTACTTCTAAGGGCGAGACCCCCTTTCGCCTTACTTTTAGGTTAGAAGCAATCTTCCCCATTGAACTTGAGCTTTCTAATATCTAGACTCGAAGCTTTGATACCGCCCTTAACAAGTCCCTATTGCAAGCTAGCATCGACACCATCGAGGAAATCAGAAACCTTGCTACAACTCAGGTAACCGCATGCCAACATCAAGCAGCTCGATACTATGATCAAAAGGTTAGATACAAGGAGTTCAAGGTTGGTGACCTAATGTACTGAAAGCTAGAAGCTATAGGTTTGCGCAAAAGGCAGGACAAGCTGGCCCTTAATTGGGAAAACCTGATCAGAGTTAAAGAAAGATTGGGCAACAAAGCATACAAGCTGGAAAGATTGGATGGCAAGCTCATCCTGCGTACATGGAACACCAAAAATCCTTAGCTTTATTTTTATTAGAATTCTATTATGTACAATCTTTCTTTCCAGAGTGATGAAAAAAAAAAAAGTTGTTTCATAATTGATTGTCTACTTCTCTCCCCTACTACCCCCCTTTCTGCTACCATCCAAGTGTTTAAAGAGGCATATAGATAATCAATTAGGCAAGTTAAAACGCCACCAACCTGAACCTCCTCGAGTAACCTTGGCAAGCGGAAACACCCCTTGCATAAAGGAACTCTCCTATATTAGGCAGGTTGGAACGTTACTAACCTTACCCCTTTTGGTAACCTCGGCAAGGGGATACCCCTTACATTGAGGAACTCTTACCTCGACAAGGAGAAACACCCCTTGCACAGAGAAACTCCCCTATATCTGGTAGAACGAAACGCCACTGACCTTACCCCTTTAGGGTAATCTCGACAAGGGGACACCCCTTGCATAGAGGAATTCTCTTACATTAGACTGGTTAAAACTCCATCAACCTTACCCCCCTTGGGTAAACTTAGCAAGGGGAAACACCCCTTGCATCCCTTACATTAAGCAAGTTGAAATACCACTAACCTTATCCTATTTGGATAACCTCAGTAAGAGGAAACACCTCTTACACAGAGTAAATCCCCTTTACCGAATAGGTCTGAACATCACCGACCAGATCCCTCGCAATTAACCTCGACAAGGGCAAGCTCCCCTTGTATAGAGAAATTTCTATACAAGCACATTCAAAGGAAAAACAAGGGTATAAATATGACGATATAAAAACTCATCCATTCATTGATTGATAAGATTACATAATGAAGGTCGACATCTCAACCCAAATTGCACACGCTTCAAAAAAAAAAAAAACACAAATAAATCTGCTATCTCCTTAGCTTAGCTAACTCCGATAGCTTAGAAAAGTCTAAGGTCTCAATCTGTTTAGAGCGCTGATTCGTGGGTGCTTCAAGCAGTAGTCCTTGACTTAGAGCAAGGCCTAAGGGATGCGAACCAAGAGCAGTTGGAGGATTGCTCACAAATGGATTGTCTTGAGGAATGGCTTTAGGGGTGACCTTTTGCTAAGCTGTTGGGGAAAAAGTAGATGTAGAAACAGCTTGCCCAACCCTTGCATCAGAGGGAGTGCCTGCATCATCAAAGGCCACTTAGGAAGCCTCTCTTTCTCAAGCTATAGCTTCCCTCTTCTCGTTGAAGGTTGGGGAATCAATAAAATCAAGGAAGCTCAAGTCTAGGTATGGATAATAGGAGAGTACCTCCTTCCTTGTGTAGTGTGCAAAGTTCGTATTTGGGTCTTTCAGCTCGTCTAACCACTTATTGATCTTTCAATAGTTGACAACCGCTTTTTTAGTGGCAGCATTATTGAGGACCTCCCTACTGTCCATTTTGGAGATGATCTCCTTCATTTCCGAAACCTTCCCTTGGAGTCCTTGGACCTGTTGCTCCAACCCTACCTTCAGACCAACCGGCTCCAGCGAAGTAACTCTAATACCTTCACACTTGGTCGCTTTCATCGCCAGCTTGGTTTGCAACCTAGTTTCCAATGGCTTTAGCTTAACATTCTCTTTTTCAAGTCAAGCCCTAGCTTTGCCCTCCTCATCCAGCCTTTAAGAGAGGTGAACCTTCATCCTTCACTCATCCTCTAATCAAACATCCAAGTCATTAGCCTTCTTGGCTACCTTCTCAACATTCCCCCTCTCTTACTCTACATCCTGGAGCCTTGCCTTAAGCCCCGCCATTTGCACATAAGAGTGGTATAGGCACCTGTTAGCCTTGGAGAATTTTTTTAAGTATCTATCACTAAAAGAGTACTTTTCGTGTCGGTACAATGCCTCTCAAAAGCCATTTGCCTCTTTCTGGACAGTATCGAACTTATGGTTGAAGCAGCATTTGGCCATGGTACTACAAATTAAAAACGTGGCCTACCATTAATGCAATGATAGATAAAGCACGCCAATACAGGAGCAACAGAAACTTACTTGTCGCATTAGTGTACTCAAGTGGCCCGCTGTTTGTATAGGTTTGTCCCTACCTTCCTAGGAAAGCCCCTCAAGGACAGCCCAGTTGTCACAGTCCGTGTTTTGAAGGAAAGTGGGGATGTTTAACTTGGGGCTTAATGTGAAGCAAGTTGTGTCAGCTAGCAGTTTAGTTGTGGGGTTGGGTAGTCTATCAAGGCGGGGTTAGCCTCCTGTAGGCAACCTGGTCAAGAGCTGATGCTATTCTCCTGATGATTGCTATGGTAGGCCAAAACCAATTGTGAAGTTAGACGTCCCCGATCATATGGAGGATAGTGACAATGCTAGTCGGCACTTCTTAAATAAAAGGGACTTAGAATAGTCCTAGGAAGACAAGAAAGGAAAGGTTGACTCGCCTTTCGTAATCAAATATAATACATGAGGCAAATGAGGGTCAAGCACCATGCGGGCACTTATGGAGGGGGTAAACCTCCTGTCCCATGACAAGTGGCATCAGAGCTAAAAGTTATAGCCTAGAAGAGCCACCTAAATGCTACCTAATGTACTATATGGGAAAGTGTAGTTCTTGTTGACAACTAGGCTTATGTGGATGAAACTTAAGAGGAGTAGCAACCACCAAGTAGAGGGCATCATTGTTAGAAGGAGCAGTTGTTTCATGAGTGGTATTATAACATGTCTCTACTCGAATCCTAAGAAAATGAAGAAGTAAATTTCAAAGGGTAAACCTTACCATTGGGCCACTTAACAAGAGGTGATCTTGGAAGATTGGAGTAGAGGATTGGGACGAGGGCGAAGGAATGCTTATAAAAGCTTTAGAGTCCTGGCAAAGATGATCTTGGCATGGAGTTGGGTAATGGAGGAATAAGGTCAATGATCTAAAGGGGAAGGGTAATGGCGAAGAGTTGGCCCCACAACGAAGGCATTGTGGATTTAGGTGGGGCAAAATGTCACAATTCGTGTTTTGAAGGGAAGTGGGGGTATTTAATGTAAGCCCCAAAACTATCAATCCGAGGTTTCGATCGATTGAAAGACCCGATCAAGCCTAAATTATAAAGTAAAGCTAGAAATATTAGTAAACTGATCCTGTAAGTTTGAATTTAATAAAATAAGTAATAAAATAGGAGACTACAAAATTTTTAAATTTTAAGTATATAACTCGTTATTTATCGAAAATGCGTAAAATGCATTCTGGTACTTAACGAATCGCTAGAGATAAATTATATGTATACTAAAATTATAAAATAACCTAAATAATATTTAGGAATATTTATTCATACTATATATGAATTTACATGTAGGTATAAATACGCATAATTACTTAAAATACGCGAAATGTGCTAAAATAATACTAAATACTTAAAGAAAATTCATAATTAATTAATAAAAAATAAAAAAAATCAGGAATGATTCAAATTAGGTCGTGGCAGGTCAAGATCTGCAAGATAAAAATTAACCAATTAAAATTAGACAACACAAAAGCCAAAAATAAAGGAAATTGGGCAAAGTCATATCTAATTAATACATAATAATTACAAAAATCGTCTATAAATAGGGGAAAATTTTTCAGAACTCATTTGGACAGTTTAGTATTAGAGAAAAATAGAGATACTCGAAAATTTGAGAGAAAATTCAAAAAAAAAAGGAATAGAAAACTGTGAAGTTAGGGCCACAAAGGAGAACCCAGATCCGACGGGCAGTTGGGAGTGGACGGCCACCACCACCACATGGTGGTGGCAACACCTAGGTGGGCTGACACACCCATGGCCACCGACGGTGGGCGGAGCCATCCAAATCAATGAGTTCAATTTCCAGACCGATTTTGTGTAATTTTGAAAAAATAGTAAATATTTTCAGAAAATTATGAAACTTGTTATTCTAAAATATTTTTGTATTTAGTTTTTAGGAAAAATATTATTTTGATGAAAATATGTCTTGTGATATAGGGTCCTAAAGAAATTGTGCAAAACCGAGCACATTTCGATTTAGAAATAAATGACCTTAGGAGTGTAGTTTCAAGCCTAAATTTTTTGTGTAGACCACTTAGATGATATAGAACAGTGTTATGAAGCCCGTTTTCAAAAATTAATTTTTGAAATTTTTAGATAATTTTTAGGCCTTAAAATAAGGCATAAAATGGGTAATTTAGGGTTAATAAAGTAATTAGACGGTTAATTAAGTAATTAGACGGTTAATTAATGATTTAGTGAATAAATATATGTTTTAGGATATTGAAATCTGATGGAGTATGATACTTGTAGCATTTAGGGTGTTAGATGTAATTATTAGGTAATTATGTAGTAAATGAATAATAGAGAAAAATAGTAAATTTTAAGTTAATTTTGGAAATTAGGGTAATTAGGAGTAAAATCTAATTTAGGATGAATTTAGACATTTTGAAATAATAATTGATGTTTAGAGACGATAATTAGAGTGATAGAAATATTAGAAGTGTATTATATACATAAAATGTAATAATACATAATATGTAATTATTAGAATATAATAAATAAAAAATATTATAATAAAAATTGATATTTTGATAATAATAAAAATGTATAATAAATCTGATATGAAACTTGAATTTATGTAATTATATGAAAAATGTAAAAATTTCTCACATTAAAAGTAAATTCAGTACACTAATACGGATTTAAGTGTACTGGGTAAAATAAAATACTAATTAGAGGTAATGATGGTATTTAGAAAATCGAGAAGTAACGTGATTAATTTCACATTATGAGTTGAAACGAATTTCTAGAGTTGGAGTATAAAACACTACTTAGAAATTAAACTAGAACTTAATTTAGAAATCGATGCGGAAACTGAACCCGAATCTAACCCCAAACCTAGAATAATTGTAAAAGACTTAAAACCTAGATAATTAGGCATATTAAACCCTAAACAAAACATAACAATAAGCGTTATAGGATAAAAATGAACCTATAATAATTATGCGAAAAACTGAAATCACGTTTGTGTTATAGACGTCGTGCAGGTGCTGGCTAAGAAGCGGCAAACAACTACTCTGAAGTTAGCAACTGCTGAATCCTGGGGAGTGAGGAAAAACATTGAAGAATCAACACATATGTTATTAATTTTAATTTCTGATTAATGTAATAACTGAATTATAGTGATTATATATAACTTTTCTCACTTTCTTAGGTAAATGAATTATTTAAATTACAAACTATTTACTTCAAAGCGGGTTAGTCGTGGATACCTTATGTAGATCAGGTCTAAGATAGCGGTTGTAAGGCCAACTTCTATCTTAAGATGGTTTACATGGCGGGGCTGTTACGACTCTGTCGCTTCGGGGCGTGACATTCAACTTGGGGCTTAATGTGAAGCGAGTGGCGTCAACTGGTAATTTATTCATAGGGTTTGGTTCTCAAGGCGAGGTTGGCCTCCCATAAGCAAACTAGTCGAGAGCTGATGCTGCTCTCCTGATGATGGCCATGACAAGCCGAAACTAGTTGTGAAGTTGGACGTCCCCTATCATATGGAGGATGATGACAATATCAATCGATACTGCTTAAGCAAGAAGGGCTTAGAATAGTCTTGGGAAGACAGGAAGGGAAAGGATGGCTTGCCCTTTGCAATCAAAGATAATACATGAGGCAAAGGAGAGTCGAGCATCACACAGGCAATTATGGAGGGGTAAACCTCTCATCCTGTAAAACTAGTCACTTAGGGTGTAAGACCCTATCGAGCCTAGTAATTGAGTGTCTGATGCCACAGTGTCAGATTGTTGGCACGAACCTCCCACTTCGGCCTGAGGAGCTTCCCCTAAACCCTCTTCATTTCCAACTCAAGGGCTCCCTTCAAGGGCTCTTCATCCCAAGAAGTATACGACACTTCCTGGAATGAGTTCGACCCTATCCTTAAAATTGTTGAAGACTTTAAAAAGTGCATCCCCCATGTCGTCGATGCTCTGATAAGGATGAGCCATAAGCCACTCATTCCACTTCCCCTTGCTCAAAGGTGCCTTTGCCAGGGGCCTCTATGTCTTCGCTCTAAGACCTGGCTTCCTAATTGTCTCGAGAACCTGATGCTTCTGGCCAAAAGCTTGAGAAAAGGCAGCCCTTTCCTCAATCTCTTCCTCCCTCGCCCTCAAAGGGGAAAGCATCTGCACATCGAACCCCTCCATTTTGGCACCTTCATCACCCATGATGATAAGCTCGATAGAATGGATGAGGGCAGGAGCAAGCAGAGTCATACCTAAAGGCTTTGCATCTACAAGTTGGTTTCAGATGCCGATAGGAACCCCTTAGAGAACAGACTTCGGTCATGCCTTACTGGTCCCCTAGGCCTTGGCTTTGGCTTTACAACCTTGCCCTTCAACGAATCTACCCTTGTTCTCACCTGATGGCGGCTCATCAAGTAGTCCACTCATCAGGTAGTCCACAAAGGGATGAGGCATCTTTACGGCTAAATTTTTTCCTGTAAATAAATAAAATACAATTGAAAGTTCGAAAAGTAAAAGAAGATGAAATTAAGAGAAACTACTACTACCATTCATAAAACTCAGCCATAACCAATACGGCTAAGGAGATCTTCCCATTCTATAGGTGTCGGACCAAGTACCTCAATACGAGCATAACAAACAGGCACATCGAAAGAACTTGTACCTTCCACCCATTTCTCCACCACAACTTTCTCCATGCCGGGGAAGAGCTTAGAGATTGGATAGCGAAAATACCTCTCCACTGTCTCCGCAGCATTTATCTCCTAGCTATGCCTCAACTCCATGAAGGCCAAGATCTCTTAGGCGGCCTTAGCATCATTGGGACTAAGCCCCTTCTCACCTCCGGTACAGACAATCCCAGTCCACCGAGTCTAGAAGTTTGCCTCTTCGAGCAATTCAACTACCACATATTCATCCTGTCAACCTTTAACCTAATCTACTAGGTCGTAAAATAGCTTCTTCGTTGAGCACGGCTCAAGGTAAGGCCATCTCCCAATGCTCTTCTACATGTAAAAGTGATAGAAGAGCTCAGGAGTAGCCCTTACCACCAAGTATTCGCAAAGTGCCTAAAAAGCCTTCAGTACCTTCCACCCATTGAGAAAGACCTACAATAGACTGTAGCGGCGGTAGTTAAAGAACTCCTTTTCGAAGCAACTCGAAGGGAGGTGCTACCTAAATTCCAGGCACTTGTCAAGTACTGCGAAACGCCTCCCTAACAATAGGGCTACCCATTCCTCCCTGGCTAGCAACCTAATCTGCCACCTAGGGATCTCATCCACAAGAAAGTTGCTTATGATCCAATTGGGGGCAGATTGCTTACTTCTACTCATACAACCGCTAGACCCCTTACCTGTCTTAGGAGCATCGAACGAGTCCTTTGGGGGGTGGGGGTAGTGTAGGGAAACATATGTATATACATCCCTAGGGATGGCATTGGTAATTTTGGCTCTGTCCAGTACCTCTACAACCATTCTCATAGGTTTATCCAGTTGTGCTAGTAACGAAACCTCATCTTCCCATGTTTAAAGGGGATCACTCCTTATAGACTCCGAACTAGAGAGATGTAGTGATAAAGAGGAATCTGTCTCACCTCTGTTAGTCAACATGGTTGCAATATCCGAAAAAGGAAGAAAGACCTTGAGAAACTTTTGAAGAAAGCCTAAAAGTTTGAATGTGAACGTGCATTCGTAATGATAGAGTGAGAAAATTGCAAAAAAGTGGTCTCTCTTTGTGATCCTCTTATTTATAGGTAAACTGTCTGGGAAACCGTACATAAAGTTATAGGGATCTGTATAAGCACAAATCCCTTGGAATGCTGCATAATAGATATGTGGAAAGCGTTTTAATCGAACGATTACCTTTAAAATGCAAAGGGCTTATAGATGCATACTACTCTCCTATAATACGATACTTGTCATGTTGCATTTAATGCACAGAATGCAAGTAGACAAAACTCACATTTCGAAAAAGTTCCTTCGAGAACTAACTTCCACTTGGTCGGCATGATAAAGATGTAATGCAGTTGTGTCTGTCCGGTCCTTGTCGAACGCTGTTCGAACAAGCCGGTTCATAGCCTTGAAGCTCCTACTTAGTGAGTTGCAAGGGTATGCTACTCTAATACTCCAACTTAAGCATCGCTCGAGCCTTTAACACTCCTCTTTGGAACAACTGCTGATCATTCCTATTCATCTCACCTCGAACACTTTTGGCTCGGATATCCATTGCTTCAAACACCTCTACCTCAGCCAACTTCCAGTCTGGACCTATGCACCCACTATGTCAGCCTCATAATACCAGGTCAAACTCTTGAGTCAAATCAGCCGCGCCTAAATAGCCCACATATCCCTTCTCCTTGCCTTCGCTTCAACAGTGAGATTGCGGGGAGGTAAGTGATGACAAGGCTCTTTGGATATGGACCCCTCAGGCCTGACTGTATTTGACGCGTCTTATGGCCTAGGGTTTACCCCTATGGGCTTAAGGCCTAAGTCTATATCAACCAAGTCCAAAAAGCTCTACAATGACTGAAACGTACAAGATAAGGATCAACTAGTGTGAAATGGCCATATCCAGAATAAGTGAGACACATTGGACCTATGACTCCACTTTCCTATACTTGCGGGAGAAGATCTCTTCCAACAACTGACCTCTAATTACCAATTCCACTCCACTATAAATATCGAGTCACTACCCAATGGTAAATCTCTCTAGACTTTAGATATTAAGCCTGTATACTATTCCCAGTTATTTCCTACTCTTAGAAAAACCCCACTGCTAACTTAAGTATTGGAATGGCTACGCCAGATAACACCCCGACATCTCTTTATAGTGTAACGTAGTTGGGGAGGAAACAAAAAAAATAAAAAAAAGGGACAAACTGGTGTAAGATTGGTACTTAAAAAATTAGGGTGTTTACTGTCTACTTAATTTTATTAGTTTTAAGAAGATGTCACTATATTTTACCCTGGATACGGAAGTACCATAAAATTGGAATCTTGTAAAGTATTGTTTTAAGTTTTAGAAACTTGGAGAATGAATAAATCTATTATTATTATTACAACTGTTATTTATTAGTTTAAATTTAAATGAATATAAATAAAGGTTAAGATAAATGGTAAGATCGATCCCGTATAAAATAAAGATAGAACTTTAATAAAAAATCCTATTATTATGATTATATTATAATAATTACAACATAATTTTAGGTAGTTGATTTGTAAGAGTTTCTTGAGTATTGAGGCCTTGAATATTGATTAGGCCTGTCAAATATTGGGCTAAGTTCTATGGTCCAAGTCCATCATTGTACTGCCCAAAATATGAAGTTGGGAATTGATTTCGAAATCAGGTTCATAACAACATATATAAGTAAGTTACAATTGTGTTGATAATTTTAAGCATCGGTTCAATTTGTGATCCAATTGTTAATATAATATTTATTAAATTTGAATTATTAAAAACCTAATTAGATCGATGGTCTAAATTTAATGGATAATATATCAACGATGAAATAGATGAGTGGATGGATTCCATAAGAAATATGGATAGAATCGTAAAAAAATGCATACGTAACCATGTATATTTATCAAATATAAGAAATTAGCCTTATCTATAAATATATAAAATATAATAAAAGAAAGAAGTAATTCACATATGCCTAATGTTACTAAGTTAACACGGCAATAAAAAGAATGATCGTTTAGAATATAAGATTAGTTTTTAAAGATTGCAATTATATACAAAATTAGCACAAATCTAATTGTGAACATGATTTAACCACCTATTGGAGAAACGAAAAGAAATTAATTTCTCAAATAAATTTTTTTATCTTTTTAGATATTTAGGAAAAAAAGAAGAAGAAAGAAATGATAACAAGTGACATGTTCCACCACCCCCACCCTACTCCGCGACACGTAATGAGATATATCAATTCGTTTATATTACTAATATATCACAAATAAATACAATCATAGTTGATTATTTATAGTATGTAGTAACTAGAAATAGATGCAAATATAGTATCTACTTAAATAAAATCCTAACCAAATCACATTATTTCAAAAAAAAAAATTCCATACATTAGATAAAATCGATTTTAATTTTTATATAGACAAATAAATCATGTTAGAAGACACATAACAATTTAAAAGATTATATGCAAAGTTTAAATTCATAGTCAATATTTTTATAATATAGTAATATGTATGTCGTTTGCTTGAAGAAATGAATTGCTCTCGATTCTCTTAAAAAAAAATCAGCACAAAAAAAATCATTAATATTGTTTGTACTCGATTTTAACATGAATGGCAATCTATGCACTTCCACATTTTCCTCTCTTATTTTTTTTCCCCGACCCAAAGGAAGAAAAAACTTTCATTCAACTAACCATTGTCCAACATAGGTACATGACAAAGTAACATCAAAACAAAAGAACGCAATAGCTTCAGAAGAGCGAATGGGGAGTCTACCACCAATTACATTGACACATTCCTCTTCTTACATTTGAAGCTATCTAATCTACCACAAAATTGGGTTCTAGAAACATATTTGTATTATAAAGTAAATTTTGTAAACTACCAATTAAAGCTTGTAAATCTTGAAAGTAAGGTTATGTCGTCTAGTGAAGTGAGCATGGTCCATTCGTGAGCATTCTATGTAGTATCTAACAACCTATAAAAATAGTGGCTTTAGCCTATCCTTTCCTCAAAGCTAACTTTACACCCAAAATTAGAGCACAGCACTCAATAGCTTTTAGGCTTTAGACTATAAGTTGCTTAGATTCACTTACCATAACTTAGCCTTGTCCATCAAAAACAATAGTAGCCATAGCAAATTGATCCATAGGACCCACCTAAGAAGCATCCATGAAAACCATAGGACAAGCCTCATTGTCAACACCTTCTTCACCTTTGAATCTATGACTACACCCATCTCCATGAACATTGCTATTGATACCTCTCAGATCAAACCCTTCACTCCTTACTGATCTCATAACAACTACTATCGTGTTCTTAGTCGCCTAATCGCATTGTGCAAGTGTCCTTTTACCTGCAGTCTCTCCATTACTGAATCTATTTGAATTACCACAAAACCTATCTACAGAAGGATCATGACACTCTTCACGAAGCTTTCGCAAGGTTAGAATGGCTAAATCCGGCTTACCTACTTTATTAACAGATGATTTTTTTTGCCACCACCTATGTATTAGACCAATTACAAGATTAGGGTTTGGGGACGTGTTCACCTTTCCTTCTAGGAAAACCATGCCATTTCCATAATATTAGCCAACCAATCTTCACTCCCTCACTGCTCTCCATTCTGCAAAGTGGATATCCAATCACGCCCCCAGTTGTGTAACAAAGAAATGCTTCTCTAGCAAATCTGTACCCCTACTACTCTAAACTAAACACAATGTTCCCATTGACAGCACAACAAGGCATGTTCCATTGATTTAATCTCACTACAAAATCTATAGCAAGGGGTCAAAACATAATTTCTTCAATGTAGATTCAACATGCTCAGTATAACATTAGATAGAGCTCACTAGAAAAACGGATGGATCTTCTGTAAGGTATTTACATGCTAGATTTTCTTCCATTCAATTGATGTCAAGGAGAAAGAAGATGTAGCCTTATCCACATTACAATTATTTTTGGCAACAACAATATAGGAGTACATAGATTTGACCATGAGCTCTCCATTCCAATTATGAGCCCAAATAAGTTGATTAGCACTAGAAAAAGCAAAAATAGGTAATGATCAAATCCCATAAATCTCTTCTTGTTGTAGAAAATGGATAATGTTAGTGAGATTCCATTCACCATGTGTTCTATCCATTATATCACAAACATGTATAGTTGGGTTAATGTTGTCACCCTACATGAGCTTACCATTCAGACAATTTGAAACCTAGTTGTCTCTTCCCACATATACAAAAACACCATCTCGGGTTCTCCATATCACTCCTTAGAATAAGATATTTCTCCCCTCAAGCACACTACTTCACAGCCATGAAGCATGACTAACCTTACTAGCAAACTAAAATTTAATATGAGGGAAGTAAATCCCCTTCAACAATCTTACCCACAAAGTTGTTTGGATTAGACAATCTTACCCATTCTGCTCATTGTCTTAGGCATAGCCAACCTCTCCTAACTTATCCAATAAACCCTCTTCAACTTGTTTTGCTGACCCTACCAGAAATTTACTAAGATAGCATTCACTTGGTTACACCATTTTCTAAGGAAAAGAAAGAGCGCCATAGGAATAAGTTGGAATGACTCAAGTAACAAACTTAAGTAAAACTTCCTTCCCTACCTCATTCAACAAGAGAATTTTCCATCCCTACAACTTCTTTAGAATTTTTTCCTTCACAAACTACATAGCCTCACATGTGGATTTGCCCCCAGATTGTCGGCAAACCCAAATATTTCCTCGGATCTGAGGTAGTAAGAATCCATGTTATCTGTCTAATCTAGTCCTTGCATTTCTACTATAAAACATGGTAGACTTGCTAAAATTCACTTCTTGTCCCGAAGCATAGCAATGTTCTAATATGATAGACTTTAAAACATGTATATTACCTACCTCAACCTCTGTAAAAAATAATGAATTGTTTGCAAACAATAAATGCGTTAGCATAAGGCAAGAATTCTTAATGGAAACATCTTTAAGTCACTCATGTTCAGCCACCTGAAGAATTCCCTTAGATAAAACATCTACAATAATAATAAAAAGATAAGGAGATAGTGGGTCCCCTTAACGTATGCTTCTAGTAGGAGTAATGTATCTAACAGTTTTTCCGTTTAAAAAAACATTAAATTTTACTATAGAGACACACTCCATAATCCATTGTACCCATGTTTTGCTAAAACTCATTTTTAACATTACTGCCCATAGAAAGTCTCCCTCTATCCCATCATAAGCCTTACTCATATCCAATTTTATAGTACATTGGGCTTTCTTCACTCGTTTTTTATTTTTTAAGTAACGAAACATTTCATGAGCAATTAGAATATTATCTTGGATTAAACGTCCTAATATAAACGCACTTTGGTTTTCAAAGATAATGTCATTTAATAATAATTTCATCTTATTAACTAACACTTTATACACAATTTTATAAAGATTATTGCAGAGGATAATAGGCTTGAATTGGGATACAAACATTAGACTCTAGACTTTTAGGATAAACACTAGATCTATGAAATTTTAGGAGGGTGAGAATTTACTAGTTTTGAAGAACAGTTGCATAACTAAAGTCACTAAAGGGCCAACTGTACTCCAAAAAGTTTAGTAAAACACACCTAGATAGCCATATGGCCTTAAGGCCTTAAGAGCCCCAAGTTGGAAAACCGCATCCCTTATTTCCTCGCTTGTAATAGGTACACACAGTGTTACATTCATATCATCTGATATCACCTCATCCATCCAATTAATACAATTATCAAAACCCCGTTGACCCCCAGATCAAAAGTGCCTCTCAAAATGGGACACGAAAAAGATTACCTATCTCAACCTTTGACTCCACCACTACTCAATTACCCTTATCAAGCTTAAACACATTATTTCTTTGTCACCAGCCCAAAGTGCTATGATGGAAAAAAGTATTGTCATTATCTCCATATATTAACCAGTTCACTTATGATCTCTTATGCCAAAACATCTCTTCATAACCCCATAAAGTCTCTAATTTCAATCAAATAACCTCGCCTTCTTCTACTGAACTTCCATTCATATCTGATTAAATGAGAGCCCATCTCTATTTTAGCTTATCTATGGTCTACTTACAATGGGGAAAAGCATGTCAACTCTATTTGATAAGATTCACACTACAATTCTTCAAAGCTACAATAACACGGGATAAATCCACTTTAGCACCTCCAAACAACCAGCTAGATGCAATGATTTATTTGATAAGATTCACACTACATTTTCCTCTCTTTCCTTCTCCTCTTTTTATGTTCATATATATATATATATATAATTTTTTTTAATTGTCATCTTAATTTTCAATTCTCATAGGCTCTCTCTCATATCATCATCTTGTCAAAACTACAAGCTCCTTTTTTTCAATACTTACCTTTATGATTAAATAAAGATTTTGAGTTGCTTTCATACGGTGCGAAATTCAATAAATCCTTTATGTTGAAGTTATATGTAATAAGAGATACCAATCGTGTGGGACTTATTTAACACAACATTACAGATATAAAGGATTTACCTATTATCTACATAAAACATATAGTAAGTCACTGAAATTTGACATAGTTAGGAAATTATGAATAACAATATTTGATATTTGATATGATAACATGACCATGAAAGAGCACGATTGCACATGAATGTACATTAATATAACATGAATATACTAAATGTCATGGCTTTTTGGTGTTATCTATATTATTAAAGGCAAAGGATTTTAACAACTATCTATAACTATCAAATTTGATGTTTTTAGTCTTTTAATTTATTTAATTATCTTATATTAATATCTTATAAATCCACTATGTCTATGCACGTTATCCTATATGACCACGACATAAAGGAAGTTATCGAATAGATTTGATTATCATTTATATTGTCTATTAAGTAGCTTGTAAAAAATATTATTTTACTTTTAATTTTTACTATTTTGACTCCACAAAAATACACTTTTTTCTTTTTCTATTATAAATGCTATTCTATTCTTATTATATTATTTATATTTTATTTATTTTAAGCAGTGGGTATATAATTCTACTAGTATATTTTTTAAAACTATACAAATTTAATACAAAATAAAGTATGAATTGGATCCATGACCAAGAGTCATCATCGGTAGTAAAAATTACATTTGAGGATTCACTTTGCTTCATCCGGAACAAATACTATAATAAAAAGTTATCCTAGCAAATGAAATTCACGAGATACTATAGAGGTGTATGACCATAATTTCTTATTCTACGGCTAGGTTTAATGCAATTAATATGCATCCATGATAACCAATAGGATTGGGTAAATGTAAGGTAACTATCACCATCCTACTTCCTTCTTTGTGATACTTTCTTTGTAAGGTAAAGATGATACTTTGTGATGCTTTCTTTAAAGAGGAGAAACACGAGTGTACCAACATTTAAAAAAAAAATTGTATAAATATAAATTGAATGAAAAAAATTATAAACAAAATGCAATATATCTTATTACAAGAATCTCGCATGTAAGAAGTTTGATATCATGAAAGTAGTACCTACGTTATATCATATTTAATAAATATGACATACGTTTTGTTACTTTATTACATTTGTCAAATGTGATATAAGATTAATATACTAAGCATTATATATCATTTCACAAATGCGATATATTCTTAGAAACTTTAAAAAAAAAAAATGCACCTTATATCGTATCTGACAACAGCAATATTGGCTTGATGTCACTTTTTTTTAAAAAAGAAGTAACCTTCTTCAAGATATGACATAAGGTTGGTATTTCGGTAACTTTTTTTTTTAATTTTGACGGTAAAGAAATAATTTTCTCTTCAGTGATATTATGTACAATAATGATGTTGTCAAACATTATGAATACTTTCATATAGAAATTGATACGAAAGGCAATGATGTTATGAGACTTCTCATGATTGCACTTGTGCCAAATGATCGATTTCACCTCTAAAATAGAGGTTAAGATGGATAAATCCTCCAAACTTTTAAAATGTAATTTCGCATTTCCATAACTTTTAAAAATACGCAAAAATTGCTTAAAGAATAAAACCTATTGAGATTTATGGTTCTTTTAGCTGTTATTTTATATTCAATCAATAATTTGCGGTTAATAGTATATTTTTAAAAGGCAATATGTTTTGTACTTTTAGAGTATCTATCTATACATAACCAATAGCTTATAACGTGTCTAATTTGTAATTATCCATTATATGTACTTGTGGACATTTGAATAATTTTTGAAAAAGTTTTTATACATTTAAACCAAAAATAAATTAAAAAAACTAGGACAAAATTATAAGGTTTTGAAAACCTTTGGGACTCAATGAGTCATTTTTGTTTCTTGAAACTTAGGCATGTTCTAGCGGCTATTCAATTTACTATTTGGTAGGGTACTTAATTTTCAATTATATTCTTGTATTATGTAATTATATATAAAATGATTCACTATAGTGATTAAATTGAATAGAGTTTCACAACCTTTAATTTGTAAAGCATTTATCATGTATAGGTTACACATGTCAATGACATTATATTTATATTAACCGACAATGTACCCATACTATAGGTGTAAAACTAATTATATGCAAAGTTATTAATAAAAATGATAAGAATATGATACACCTTTTTGACAAATGTCTAAAAAATACTAATAGCTATGAAAAGAAAAATTGAATATTTATTCTCATTCCCTATATAAAATATTAACTTATGAAATTAGATAAAACATAAAAAAAAATAAGAACTTTCTTAATTATTCTTTTTTAAATTTAAATTTGATATGTAAATCCATGATACTAGTGCAAATTCGATACCATCATACACATCAAGTATTAATAGCATATGCAAATACATAATTCACCAAATGTAAGAGAAAAAAATAAAAATATAAAAAAATTTAACACAATAGTTGTTGAAAAGAAAATAGATCGATAACTAAAAATAGGAGATGTTATGAGTAACATAATAATATGTCTACTTTACCATTTCTATTAGTGAAGTTGTGTGTCATAATAATGATCGAACATGTATACGGAAAAAAAGAGAAAGTTACACAAAAAAATTCATGTCTTTTGTTAAAATGGTCAAGAACAATAATATTAATAACATTTCATCTATTTTATTATAAAACTTGTCATGTGCTTACAACAAAGAAGTCATTAATAATAAGCATTAGCTTTAAGGAGGTCATAAAATATAAAAAGACAGTTCATATAAGAAGATGTATTAATTTCATGTAGAAATATTAAAAGTTTAATAGTAATTGATGTCTGATAAATAATTAAAGCATTGATTTAATGTTCTTGTGGAATTGATAGATGATCAATAAGATCAAGATTTTTCCATTGAGATGTTTTTCATTCTTGTGTATAAGATTGCAACAGAGAAAGTATATTCATCTAAGATAGTACAAGCTGAAAGACATTCAATTTATATACTAGCTAACTAATTCTTAACTAACTATTCTATATACATACAATAGGTAAAAAAAAAAAAAAAGCACTTGGACAAATGATAAATTAATATGTGTACACTCTCAACCCCCCTAAACCCCTCGAGGCTAGGACAACTTTAGTAAAAACATTAGTAAGTTGAGAATGTGATGGAATATACGTAGGAAGTAAAAACCCTTAAGTAACATGATGGTGTAAGAAGTGAATGTCAACTTTAATATGTTTAGTTTGTTGATGAAAATAAGGATTGGAAGCTAATTGAAGTATAGATTTATTGTCTCAATGCAGCACAATTGGTAAGGAGACATAAATAGACAACTCATGAAGAATATAAGAAATCCAAAGGAGTTCCTTGGTGGAAGCACTCATGCTATATGTATTGGCCATTTGTTTTTTCTTAATCTTCCATGTAACAAAAGATGCCCTAAGAAAAATAGAAAACCCTATCAAAGACTTCCTTTCCACTAGTGAGGACCGCCAATTAGCATCACTAAAGCATTTGAGATTAGTGCGGATGTAGAAAAATAAAATAAACCAAGAGAAGGACAAAGTTCTAAGTATCTCAAGACATGCAAAGCAGCTTGAAAGTGATTCACTCGTAGATGAGACAAAAATTAACTCAAATGGTGAAGAGGATAAGATAAATCTGGACGAGTGGTAGTCAAATACAACAAGCAACCCACTAGATGACGATACTGCAGTGGATCATGTAGCAAAGGACTGCCATGCTTAAAGAGATTAAGGGCCTGTTTGGATTGTCTTTATTATTATTATTTTTTGTCTACATCTAATTTATATCTCATGTGTGTCTGATCTATATTTATTTAAATTTTAGTATTTAGAAAACTATTTTATTTGTATTTTATCTATTTTTATTTCATTAGTATGATAAAAATAGTGATTGAAGTATTAGAATTGGAAAATGAAAATTTTCATATTTTTAAAATAAAAGTTTTAAAAATATATATTTTATACATTGAAAATGATTATTTTAATTGATATTTTTAAAAATATATATTTTCATCTTTTTAGTTTCTTATTCTTGCCAAACACAAAGATTTAGGTAAATAAGAATAAGATACTAATAAAATTGAAAACAGATGAACCAAACAAAGCGTAAGACCTATAAGAAGAGGGATATCAAAAGGTTTACATCTAGACATACCCACACCAAACAAGAATCTAAAAGAAATTAATGTTGATTAATAAACAATACTTATGCTATTTGACACAACTCTAAGCTTAAGAAAAACCTTACTTCTCCAAGGTTCTTAATAGTAAAGTCATGATGTAAGTTTGATTTGAGCTGCCGAATTACATGTAAACTTGTGCTAGTAACAAGAAGATCATCTACATATAAAATAACTACAGTAAAATTATTAAATAATGCCTCACAAATAATAAATAATCATTTGTTGACCTAGTAAAGCCAAGGGAGAGAAGGAATTGACAAATCTCAATGTTCTACTATTGTGAGACTTATTTTAAGCCATTTAAGGAATGTTTGAGAAGAAAAACTTAATTGAGCTTTACTTTAACATACCCTTTAGGAGAAGTCACATAGATCTCCTCATCAAGAAAGCCATATAAAAAGTGTTATTGATGTCTAATTGAACTAAAGGCCAATCTTGCATTGAAGTTACAACAAATAAGATAGAGCCTAACTTAGTAACTAGAAAAAAAAAAGTATCATGATAGCCAATTCCTTCTATTTGATTGTAACCCTTAGAGACCAATTACGCTTTATAACACTTAATAGTCCCATCCAGACTATATTTAATTTTATAGACTCACTTATAGCCTATAGTTTTTTTCCTAAGGGAGAAATTAATTCCCAAGTATTATAAAGCTCTAAGGCTTCTAATTCTTCATTCTAAATAATAATGATGTTCTTCAATAGTTAACATGAGTGTAAATGACTTGATGTAGTCTATTGGATAACCAATAAAAGTGTTTGGGGGATAAAAGGGATATGGATGATGAGGTAAATGGGAAGTAATAATAGTATTAGTAACAGTTGGCTTAAGAATAGAAGTAACATAATCATTAAGCTAAGAAGGAGGTATAGGAGTCCTAAAAGACTTACGTATAACAACAACAAGTGGAAGATCAATGTTTGCAGCAGGAAATTTAATAGAAGATGAAGGTAAAGAAGTTGAAACTGGTTTTGTATCAAAATAAGAATGAACAGGTGGAACTATTGATAATAGATAGGTATTAGAAGACAAAACACATTCATTTGTGGGAAAAGAAGGAAGAGAAGGTGTAGCAGTAATAAAGGATATATTAAGACCAAATAACTAGGCTAAATTGTCAACAAAGGGAAACTTATCTTCACAAAAAACCACATCTCTACTTAACACAATCTTTTTGGAATCTAAAATATACACCTTATAAGCTTTGACCCCATGACCATAACTAAGAAAAATAGTTCTTACACCTCCTGGGTTAAATTTGTCATGAGAAGTAGGTTGACAACCAACATAGCATGGACAACCCATTATCCTTAAATGATCAAGATTAGGTTTCTCTCCAAAGAAAACTATATGTAATGACTTCCAAGAAAGAATTGACATGGGCATCTTATGAATCAAATAAATGGTAGTCAAGATGCATTCTTCTTAAAAAATCTTAGGTAAATTGGCATGAATCATTAAGGCTCTTCTTGTATCTAGTATAAGTCTATGCTTGTGCTTTACATGGCCATTTTATTTAGGTGTATAAATAGTAAAGCACTAATGGATTACACCTAAAACATCAAACAATTGTTAACAGTTATGAGATAAAAAATTAACCTCATTATCTAACTTAATATATTTTGGGGTGGTTGAAAAATGATTAGAAATGTATGTAAGAAAGGTGCGAAGAATTCCCACAACTTGAGACTTATTATTCATCAAATAAGTCCATATGCTTCTTCAACAATCATCCATGATAGTAATAAAGAACTGTGTGCTAGTAATTGAAGGTATTTTATATGGGCCACAAATGTCAACATGCAACATATTGAACAAGGTTTTGGAATGTGAACTACTTCTTTTAAATGGTAATCAATGGAATTTAAACCTTTGACAATTATCACATAAGAGTGACTCTTTTCCTAAATTACTAAAAGGAACAATGTGTTGTAGTTTTGAGAATGACGAATACCCTAACCTTACATGTAATACAGAAAATTACTCAAAATTATTATAAGCAAAGAAATGTTGTACACAAGAATTTTTGCTCCTAAAACACTCGATGACTAATTACTTCAAGATGGAGAGGCCATTACATACTCGAGCTGAAGCTTTAATACGATCATTGCTCTAGTCTTGAAAGTGAAGATTGGAAGCACTGATTGTAACTATTAGTATGTTATCCAAAATGGCTTTATGGGCTAATTAGAGAATGTGTGAAAACTTAGGAATGTATAGAACATGATACAGGGCTCAATGTTAGTTAATGATAATGCTTCCAGCAAAAGGTAAAAGTTTCCTATTGCCATCTGGTAAATGAACAACAATTGATTTATCAAGTGAATGTATTTGTGTAAGTAAGGTCTTGAAAGGTATCATGTGGTCAGTTGCATCTATGTCAACAACTCAAGTATACATTTTGTTATTCAAAGAGCTAAAGATACTAGAAGAATGAATGTTACCTATAGCATGCATAGCATTCACTATAGCTAGATTGCTTGAAGATTCTCCTTGTACATTTTGATTCTTCATCAGTTTAAGCATCTCAGCACAAATACTCTGCACAAGTTATGGATCTACATTAAAAGCACTTCTCTAACCAAATGAATCAGCTATCGCATCTATATAAGCTTCAAAAGGCATGTTAATAGGAATAAAAGTACATTTAGTTTTCGCATTAGTTGCTGTCATGTTATGTCCTTTAATAATGCGTTTACCCTTATATCACTCGAGATACCCTATCAACTAAAAGCAATTCTCTACCATATGCCCATCCCCTTTACAATATTTACAAACCAACTTGCATCCTTAAAAATTCTTCTTATTCTTCTAGTAAAAGGAATTTCCTTTCTCTTTGCTTACAACATATGTTGAAACCTCAACATCCTCTACACTCGTACTAGTTATAAGCTTCTACATCTCCATCTGCTACATAAGATAAAAAGCCCTATTAACTGCAATAAGGGCTCCATTAATAGGATCTGGCTGCAAATAGCTTCAAAGTCTTCATTCAATTCGATAAAAAATTGAGTTAACTTCCCTTATGACTTAAAAATAGCAATTCTTTCTACTAGAGCACACGTATAATAAGCTAAGCTATTGCACTTATAGCTAAGATAAGTGTTCAATACTTGAAGCTCATCCCAATATCCTTTAAGCTTATTGTAATACATTCCTACAGTTTGATTTCCTTGTTTTAGATTTGAAATTTCAAACTACAGAAAGTCCTACGAAATTTCACTAATCCTCAAATTTAATAGCAACAGTGCACTAGGTAATCGTTCCTAATCCATCTTACCAAATCAGGAGAATCTTCACTAGGTTTAGGTATTGTTTCTTCTATAAATCTTATCTTTAACTTAGCTCCTAAACCTAATTTGATTCCACCACCCTAAGACGAAAAATTCAATCCATTGAAAGTTATATTTCTAATTACCATCGCAAGACTATCATAACTTAAAATATGTAAAGGATTTGATGATAAAGATCTCCATGTATAACAGTTGTATTCGTAATTTGATTACTCATATTGATCAATCAATCCAATTGTTTCTTAGTAAACCCTAGAATTTAAGCAGACAAACTAAAAATGAGAGAGAATTACAATGAAGGAGATCAACATTTAGGGGTAAGTTTAAGTAAAGGATTGACATTTGAAAAAAGTTAAATAAGATATCAATATTTCATAAATCAGTTAAAATAAGGGATATAAAATAGCCGATCCATAATATTATTTGAACAACCTTGTGAAACGTTAATATTTTATTTGAACTTTTCAAAACATTGATCCGTTATTTACATCACTTTGAGAAATATTGATCCTTTATTTAAATTTATTTTCAAACATTGATCTCCTCTATCGTAATTTTCCTCTAAAAATGATGAAGTGAGAAGTTTCATGACTAAGAATACTAGATGCTCTGATACCATGTGGAATAGATAGATCATCGACAAGATCGAAATTCCTCCATTGAGATGCTCCGCATTCTTTGTTTTACGTGTAAGATTACAATGAAAAAAGTATAATCATCTAACGCAATACAAGCCGAAAGATATTCGGTTTATATACTACCTAACTAATTCTTAACTAACAATTCTTTATACAACCAACAAAACTAAGACACTTGGACAAATGATAAATTAACACGTGTATGCTCTTACTATTCTCATATGAAAACAAAGTGACTATAATACAATATATTTTTTAAAAAAAAATAGATTAAATAATATCAAAGCAATAAATCAACATGAAAACTTGCCGATAATAAATCTTATAGTTCGAGTGCTTCATTATAGTAAAAAAATATATATATTAAATAACAAAATATTGAAGAAAGGAAAAAAGAGCATTTTGATGCATGCTAATGCTTCTACCAGCGCACTTTATTACACTTCGCTATTCATGTGCCTCATTCACATTCAGCATCATTGAAACCAATGGAAGATGGCAAAATAAATAAACAATTCATACTACAAATCACTAAAAAGAGAGTACAAATTCAAAACTAAAATATTTGAGAGCATAAAACAACACCGGTCAATAGATTATTCACAAAATATGAAAAAAATTCCATTTAAACGTTTAAAATCATAAAAATATATCCTTACATTATAGTGAATGAGTCCCAAAATTATTTAAAAGTTCTAAAAATAGGGAGACACACTTTTCTTTTTTTGCTTGTTCTTCCCATGCCATATTATTCTTCTTCATTTAATTTATACAAGCTTTTCCTTTGTTTGTTGTTTCACTTTCTCTTCATCATTTACTTCTTCAACTTTCGCGTTCTCCATCACCCATATAGTTGTCTAACCTAGTTTATGGGAACAAATCAATTTGCTTTTCGATAGTATGGATACATAAATAATTTATGGCCATGTAAAAGATGGAAACAATTCAAGACAATCACGAGAATGAAAAACCCAACTAATACTATACATCTCACTTGCGTTGGTTGATGTTCTAATAGCAGTTGTGTGAGTTAAGAGCATATCAATCATTTTTCCATTCACAATTATTAGCCAATGTTTTTAATCTTTAAAACCCTAGAAGAATTAAGAAAGAAGACATATCAAAACTGGCATGATTTGCCCAAGAATAATTCGATAAACGAATAGATGGAGCAGAATGATGTGATATTGGCTTAATAATAGTAATAAATATAGATAAATATTAAATTTATTGCACATTACTATAATTACTATTGTAATCAATAATATAATGATAATGAAAATATAATAATGATGATGATGATAAATATAAAAGATGTCCTATAGAAATAGCCTTTTTTAGTGTAAAAGTTAAATTAAGGTAATTGACATATATATTCTTGGTAAAATAGTATAAGCGCATGAATTATAAAAGTACAAAACGATAAATTATATGATGTATCAATATATTAAATGGGCAATTAGGAAAATAGAAAAATATCCATAAAGTCGTTGGGACTTAAATAAATATAGATGGGATATCAATATATTAAATGGGCAATTTGGAAAAATAAAAAAAAAATATACTATAAAATTGTTGGGGGTTTAAATAATGTAAATAGATATATATATATATATGTTGTTATATATAGATAAAAAAAAAGTACGAAATTAACACAATTCACGATGCAAAGATATAGCAATATTACAATGAACACAATATAATATCAACTCGTTATTTGTAATCTCTATGAGGTTTTTTATACTTCTACCATTGACACGAACGTGGTACGAAATAAGCTACGAACTCAGCCCGTGAACGCAATTGTCACCGGTAGTGGGGATTACGTTTGAGGATTCTCTTTACTTCAACCGGAACAAATACTATCCTAAAGGGGTATCTCAACAAATGGAATTCACGACTTACTATAATAGTGTACGACCATAATTTCCCATTCTTTGGCGAGGTTAAGATCTGGTAAATGTAAGGCGACCATCATCATCCTATACTTCCTTCTTTGCGATGCTTCCTTTAAAGCATAATAATTCGTACAAGATTTATGCTGCCGAACTTTATGAATACTTACAAAATAGGCATTGATATGAAAGACACCGAAGTTATAAGAAATTCTCTTGATTATTTTCCAGTCAAATGATAAATTCATCCCTAAATTAGTGGCGAAGCGTAAATAAATGTTTAAACTTTTAAAAAGAAACCTTATTTTCTCGTAACTTTAAAAAATATGTAAATATAATCAAAACCATTGTTAAAGCTCCAAAGCTTATCTTAACTGATAATTCTTTTAGCTATAATTTTGGATTTTATCAATAGTTTGGCAATTTTTTGTTTATTTTTGAAATGTATGAGAAGGTGAAGCTATATTTTGGAATTTTAAAGGATCTATCCGCATATAATTAAACTAATAGTTTAGTGGTTGTATAATTTATAGTTATTCCTTATATTTACTTGTGGAAGTTATCCATAAGTTGTGATAATTAAGGAAAACGGTGGATGTCCATATGGACAAAATTATAAGGTTTTGTAAACTTTTAAAACTCAATTGAATATTTAAAGAAATTTAGGAATAAATTCATGACAAACTAATTTCTGTCCTTTAAAAAAGAATTATTCATTTCTCCTTTTTAAGTTTAAAATTAAAACACTTTAATTTGCTTTCAACCTCAAGCCCAATGTGATTACATTATTGAATCAAACTTGATTATATCTTGAATGAAAAGTAATTAAATCTTAAATCAAAATCGAGTAACTTATAAGAAAAATGGGTTCCTGATATCGAAAAATAATACGTACACGTCTTTAAGATGATTTAGCGGATGAATATCTTGAACTAAAGCTTCTTTTTAGGTTTATGTATTATATTGGTCTAAAGTGGGGTTAGCATTTTGAAAAAATTCCTAATAAATGTGTGTCCAATAATATGATCGGATATATGTTATCCACATTTCCTCCGGAAGATCAGCCTTATATAGCCAACATTATTATAGGGCTCGAGGATGATGAGTCAAAAGTACTAGTTGTCTTCCAGTTAATATAATAATCTTGCTCAAAGCAAGATTCCTTAATCATTCAACTTAATATTTAAGTACAAATCGTGTATATATCCTTAAATTTGGCTAGATGTTTCAAAAATCTATAAATAAATCCAAATCAGCGTTAAAGTTAAAGAAAAAAATTATCATTATTTATTATTTAATATAATTTTAAAATTATTTTATATATATTCAAACCAATTATTCAAATTTGATGTAATATAAAATACAGTATTTATCATTGAAAATAAACACCGAAAACAAAAAAATTTGCCGACTGTAGCTTTCAACTTTTCATTATGACGGTCCGTGCGCACAAGGATAAAATGTCACATTGCTAAGAAAGCAAGAGGATCCTAGGCCACACATACGAATATGCCCACTATTCACTCGCTTCAATTATTTGCATGCGTCCGAAAAATGTAATGACACAAAACCAAAGTGATTTCAAGAAGCACTCGACAAATAAAAAGCTGGGTACGTGGCAACATGTCACCAACCTTCTTGGGTTTTCAATTAAAAAAAAAAAAAAACAAAGAAAGAAAGAAGAGAAAGCAACGAATGGACCACAACATCAAGTCTTTACAACAAGGAAAAATTAAATTAAACGAAACAAGATAGAGGATACAAGGTGAATAAAAGAAGGAATAGCAAAAGATGCCACTCTTTCTTTTATTAATTACAAGACTCAGGAAATTCGGGATTTCGTCGAGGGATAATCATTTAATTTAGAACTCGTTTGATAGGGGTGCATGTTCGGTGTGCATGAACACATTGCCGTAGATGAGTCCGGCTAGACCACCACCAATGAGTGGACCAACCCAGTAGATCCAGTTGTCACTGAAGTCACCGCTTACGACTGCGGGACCGAAGGAGCGGGCCGGGTTCATGGATCCACCGGAGAATGGGCCCGCAGCCAAGATGTTGGCACCAACAATGAAACCAATTGCCATTGGGGCAATGATTCCCAAGGAACCCTTCTTGGGGTCAGCTGCTGTGGCATAGACTGTGTATACTAATGCAAATGTGATAATGATTTCCATCACTACTCCTTCAATTGCTCCAACTCCAGATGCTAGACTGTGGACTGGAACGGCCTGTATAAAATTTAATACAAAAGTAGACATATGTTATAATTATCTTATTCAACTTTTTTCATAATAATTATTAATAATTTCATTTTTTCTAACAGAAACAAAGAAAATAAAAATAGCGCTGTCGAAGGACAAAAATTGGCTAAATGATTTAACAATACATATATATATATATATATTTTTGGGGGGCCAAAATGATTTAACAATATTATATGTTACTTTTTTTCCTTCAATTGTAGGGCTCACTTAATGAACAGCAGATGCAGTGCAGCTTTTTGGCTTAATTTAATTAATATGTCATATAAAAAAGAAAGATTTTGGAGTACACCCCAATAATTACTCCCACCAAACCCTATCCTTACACGATATTTCAATTTGTTAATTTATTCTAGTTTTTTCCTTTTCTTAATTTTACTTTATTTGAGTTAGTAAGTTACAGTATAAAATATATATATATATATATTTATCAGAGTTGAATCATTGAGAATTAATAATGTCGAAGAACACCAAAAAAGAGCCTGGCTTAAATCAGTAACGGAAAAAATTAATAGCTTGCTTTAAATTAAACCAAATTAAAGCCACTGTTAACTAATTAATTATATAGAAGCTTATATTATGATGAAAACGTTAATTATGGACGCCCTTAAGAGGTTTTTAATAAGAAGCCAAATACTGGTAAAACTTTTTATCTTTCCATAAATTTACTTTTTTCATAAACCATGTTTAAAAGCATGAAAAAAATTCTTTTCAAATCCTTAGCAAATGATATCCAATAACGTGATCCATATATATCATATTGTCAAATTTATCAAGAGCCTTCACTACTTGTGGAAAAGAAGAAATTTTAAAAAAAAAAAGGAATATAATATATGTATATCGTACCAAGCCTCCAGTGACGACTTTAAGGAGCAAGCATGCAACAATGGAGCCAACAAGCTGGGCAATCCAATAGAAGATGCCACTAAGGATAGTAATTTGGCCACCAAGAGCCAATCCAAAGGTCACCGCCGGGTTTACGTGGCCGCCAGAGATGTTTGCACCGACCGCAACCGCCACAAACAGGGCAAAACCATGGCAAACTGCTATAGCAACCAGGCCAGCGGGATCAAGAGCCGCATCGGAAGTCAACTTCCCTGTTTTAACACATCACATACCAAAAATAAATATAAGTTAGCAAAACATAACATATGATATGGTCTTATTATATCAACTTATGTTAAATAATATGTATGTAATAATAATATGTAATGATTGAAGCATTTTAATTTTCTTGCTATCATAAAATTTATTAGGTTATCTTAGCAGTCCATCATCCGATCTAGATATACCCTTACATCTTAAAGATCAGATGATGGATTAAACAGCTCTGAAACCCTAAAAATCCCAAAACTTGTTAGATATATTTTTGGGATAATATTTATGTGTTAGGGAGATATTGACCGTAAGCAATGGCAGAACCAACGCCAGCAAAGACGAAGAGAAGGGTTGAGATGAACTCTGCAAGATAGCACTTGAAGGAGCCAAGGCTGAAGGATTCATCAAAACGTCCAAAGGCTATTGCAAGCATTTTTTTTTTTTTTTTTTTTACTCAGAAAACGAAGAGCTTATGAAGTAATCGTGATGAACGACTCTTGATATGCTGGGCTTAGGGGCCGGAATGTAAATCGAAATGGAGAGAGGAAGAGAGCTTAGTACTACAGGTATAGCACAAAGGTCATTTCTAGGTCATATATTTATACACAAACATTCTCTTTTTGAACGTTTGGAGGCCGATGTAATATTAGGTTATATTTTTAAAACTCCCAATGCCCGTCTCCTTATAATTTCTACAAATATATAAGCATCTTTAAAGTGACTGTATAAATTCAAACACCGTCCATATTTTATAATCCTTTTACTGACAATTTTGGTAACCGATATATGGAATATGTCACACTAGGAGAGATTAGGAGATCTATCGTGACCTTATCAGTAGCTTTTTTTTTTTTTTTTTTTTCAGTTTTTTGGAATATATTTACAATTATCCAAATTAAATCTGAAGATTGTTAATAGGCGCTTTGGTCCGAATAAAAATAATAAATAAATCTATATCTTTTTAATATTCAATATATATATGATAAAAAGAGATGTGTACAATATATGATTCCATGTATATCCAATCAAGCGTTTTTTCCTGGCATCCTAGCTGGCTTTAACATGCTTTTAATGGAAGTGTCGGGAAGCTCATCAATGATATTATTCCATGTGCTTAAGTGACCAACCTATGGAGGGAAAATGCTTGTGGGACCCATTCTTCGTAAATCGGGCCACAAATGATGCAATATGAGGTAAATATTGAAAACATTGTAAAAAAAATTAATATTCTTTAAATTCGAATTTTAGACTTATTAATTAAATTATATTATCTAATAATTTATGGACGGATTTTTATTGATTCATCTTCTGATAAAATATTTTTAGATAAATAGAGAGAATTTTTTTTTTTTGTATCACCTACATTATGATTTAAGAGATGAAAAATTTAATCTCGTTAAGAAACCAAACCATATATTGAGAGATGTGGATGAGGCCATTTGTGCGTGAAAATAATGATAAAGAAAGAAACATAAGACATAGGCACCAGCTCGATTTGGGCCACATAATGCACCGACCAGGGACTGAGAAAAATTGGACCAGAAAAGGTTGAGGGTGGTGAGAATTTAAAATTGAGTGGATAAGATCACAAGATTATATATTTTATATAGCTCTATTGAGCCAACGTTGATTATTTTTTAATTAGTTTCTAATTTGGGTTTCGGCTGGATTAATACGGATATATATATCGTGGATAGGGAGGAATTTAAATCTTCTACGTCTCTCAGCTTTTCTTGTATTTATATGAAAAGAGATTTTATTAAAAAGAGAATAAATATTGTTTGTATCTTCATAAATGACTTATTTATATCTATTTGTTTGCTTTATTTAATTACATTTAAGATTCGGATATTGGTTAGGGCTAGGTGATATTCTTGTCCTCTTCTGAAAGTGCAAGCAAAAGTGAATTATTTAGACCACACCTAATTAATAGGGGTGGTTTTTTTTTTTTTAATCTTATTATATACGGTTTATGTTGGTATTATATATCATGATGACATTTCAACTAATTTTAGGCCATATGATGGATTATTTAGTGCTAGTACAACTTTATTCGTTAAATGGTCCTTTTGCACTCAATCCATCATCATTGTGTGAAATCATGAACTTGTTTCATAGGTTAGTATGTTTCACGGTCTAATATTTCCATAAGGCCATAACAAGAACACTAGCTCCACCATGCGGAATAACTCCCACTAATGGATTGGTCCTAAAAGCCCAAAGCTCGCTATAATATGACTACTGCAACGAGAAATATTACCATAGGGGTTGGTCTAAGTTGGAACTTGGCTCGAAATCGATTTGGACTTGACAAGCGGTGGGACTAAGGGCTAGCGAATCATGACCGGCCTGGTTAAGGTCGATTCAACAGGCTCACCGGTTCACAGGTTAACTCAGCAGCCAATTACTTATCCTTTTCTTTTTTTTTCCTTATTTTCTCCCTTTTTTGAGGAGTTTCATTTTTCTCCTTCCTTATACAACATTTTTGCATACTAATATATTTGAATTTGAAATTTGGAAGAAATTTAAATTTGAATAGTAAACATTTGTATAATATTTCCATCATATAATGGTATTGTATTATACATTAAAAAATTATATTGTACATGAGATGTAATGAAGATGTACTAATTAAATTTTAAACAACTTCAAAATTAAATTTTTTTTTTTTGTTTTACTGTGTTAATAGCTACCTACGTATCCGATATATGAAATTAGGCCATCATAGTTTCATAATAATTTTTAATTGTTTTTAAAATGTTTAATATGTTGCTTAGTTTTGATATTCAAGAAAATTGTTATATTTATGTGATTGGCCATTTCATTTTTTTTTAGAAGTCCTGCAATACAAATTAATTTTTTATTCTAGCACTTTTAATGTAATTGGCCATTTCAATTAGAGGCTTTTTTTGTTTTTGAAAAAAAAAAATGTATCTAGTCTAAGTATCAAATATGTAAAGTAGAAAAAAGAAAAATCGCAAATGCTAATCAATTGAAAATTTTTTAAAAAATTTATCTCTGTTTTTTTTTTTTCTCTCACCAATGTAGGTAGGTTAAACTGCTGATTCATCTCCTAAGTCACCGATCTGCTAGTTCACCTACTGAGTCACTAACTCACCAGTTCAGGCGGATCACCATCTTTAACTCACATAGACTCACCCAACAGGACCGATGGGTCCAATCATAAATCAAATTCGATCAAGTTGAGTCCGCTTCAGTTCACAGATCAAACCCGACCTGACCAAACCCCAAATTTAAACTAAAGACTTATTTGATTAGCTTTTTGCAATAAGCTAGCTTATCAAAATAACCTTATTGGCTCACTATAAAAATCATGTGACATGTTAAAATGATGACAAACGTGACTATAATAGCAAGTGACACAACTCGTCAGAATATCCTAATATTTACATTAGTTTAAGATGTTTTTGCAGATGCTACTATCTTAAGATAAATACTGTTTTTTTTTTTTTGTTATGAAATTAGTTTTATAAATTGATATTTATCCTTCATATTTAGTATTATTATAGCATATATTCTTTTCTATTTGCATGAAGTCAAGATTGTAGATGACACCTAACTTCATCAGGTATGATAGACTCTTAAGGAATATTTTTCTTGCACCAATCGTTACCAGCTTCCTCCCTGATATGAGGGAATGTTTTCACCTAAGTTCTACCATAGTCCAAAATTGAAAGGTTACCTTAGAATGATTTCCTCTAACACATGCCCTTTATTTTATTTCATTTATTTTTTTTTTTTTTTCTTTCTTTGGCCAGCGCACATGCCCTTATTTATGCCTCCTCATATAAAAGACTGTTTTCCTACACATAAACAACCATTGGAGGCATGGTACATGTACTAAAATTCTTTTGTTATGTCTCTAGGTCCTACGCTTGGACCTTAATTCTTACACATTGGGCAGTAGTCCAGATAATCAAAGTCCTTGAACAATACGCAATATCCTTACATACATAAATCAAAGAATAGATTAACATATATATGAGATTTTCAAGCGTTGTCCCCTGTAAGTATTTTATGAGAATCCAAAAGTTAAGTAGCATTTAAAAGCCGAGTGAAGATAATTTTGGAAATTTAAGATTTTTATTTATTTTTCGTTCCTTTCACAATAAGATCCTATATATACCTTTAATTAATGATCGACTTGCTCTCTAATGAACTAACTAATTTGACTAACTTTCTACCTATTTATTAAACAAAAAGCTAATATGCCAACTATTGACTAATATAGTTAATTTTTAATGCACTAGCTAGAGGTAAATAGCTAAATCACTTATAACTTAATAGTATAAATATTGGTTTTTTATAGAATTGAAATAGGTTTGCTTCCTTCATCCCTAAAGTTATAATATAATATAGTTAGTTGGAAAAGAAAAAGAAAAGAAAAAAGAGCATTGAACGCAAATAAAATTATCTAATTTTATTTCTTGAGTCGTGGTTCCCTCAACTAAAATCCCATATTTACGGTATGATATAAGTAATTACTGAGTAATAAAATTCTTGCATTTTTAGATAAAACTTTAGGGTAAATTGTAAATACACCCTTACATGTTTATTTCATGTGCACTTAGGCTTCCTATTCTTGAATTTAAGTGTTTAGCCTTATGAATCTTTAAAGGGATGCTTTAGATCCTATTTTATTACTTTTTCTCTTAGATAAAATCATTAAAGAAAATTCTAAAAGCACTTCTTTTTGTTTTTCAACAGGAAAAAAAAAATGATAGTGTGAGGGAAAAGCACTTTTGTAAAAATCGGAGGATTTAAACCCTCAATTTTAAGAAGTAAAGGATAGATAAAAATAATGTAAAGAGATGTACTTGCAACTCATTCAAACAAACATGATATGCACAGGGGAAAAATTGTATACAAAAAGATTAACTTTTTAAATTAAATTCAAATAAACAATTGAACTTTTAAGTGGTTAACATAGAGATTATCAATGTAATAACTAGTAGTTCAAATAAAAAACTGAATTTTTAAATAGTTAAAACAGAGGATTAAAGTTATAATAAGTGGTTTAAACAAAATATTAAAACCCAAGTTTTACTTTAATTTTAATTCTTTATTTGGATCATATTTATGGTAACATGGATCACCTATTCTATTTAAATTACTTAACATAATATTGATTAATTTTTATTTAGACTACTTGAAAGTTTTATTTTCCTTTTAAATTGGATCCCAACCGTTAATCCTTTCGCATCTTATTGTCCCTATATGACATGTGGGTACTATATGGGCAATGACATTAAAAGAACACGTGTTTTGTCCAAGCAAACAAGGGAAAGTGCGATTTTCTTAATGATTTGCATGTCCTTTGAATTTCTTTAAGCGATATAATTGTGTTCTCGACATTTCTTTTTTCAATGGGGAGCATTTCGATATATATGTACTATTATTCCCTATTCTGTAACGGTTCCTATGTCGTGCCACATAATATTCCAAGCCCCGATTGTATTACACAAGAAAAGAAAGGGGAAATAAAAATGTTATTCTACAGCCACATTGTTAGAACCGAACTACGAAAAAATACAAATGTTAAGGCAACAGGAAGATAAGATTGTACATGACACAGAGGATGTAACATAGTGCTTGACGATAAAGCATTCTTTCATCCATGATTAAAAAATTGTAGTGGTTTTTATCTTTTTCTATCCAGTTCCAATAATGACGTCTTCTTCAATTTTTATTTTGCTTTTTAACTGTTATTACAACTGTTGGAAAAATCAGATCATATTTATCTTGTTCGAGATCGCACAAGCGGCTTAACTCTTGACGGTATGCATTGGGCTAAACCATTTGGAAACCGGCCCTAACCATTGGTACAAAGATCAGCGATTAGTTGAACTTGACCTCGCCTTTAAGGTTATGGACTTGGGTCGATTCGTATGAACCACGATTTAAGAGTTTAAAGACTCTTGAGCTGTACTTTTCTTATTTTCTTAAATTTAATTTTTTATATTTTCATCAATTACTATTAATAATTTATTGTCTAATCACATATTTTTATTTTTTTTCCAGATAATTCCAATATTTTATGTGAATATATATTAATGCATGAATAGTTCATTTTTTTTTTCATTTTTAAATAATTGATTTGAACTGCATAAATATGATAGTATTTGTTTTGTGTTTTTTTCTTTAAATGAAATTTGGACATATTCAAATCGCTAGCTCAAGGACTCACAAAGTCAACGGTTCTCCAAGACTGAACCACCTAGACCCTTAAGACCTAGTGATTTGTCAATCGGTTCAGGCCCGTCTCCATCCAAGTCAAGCCAGTTCATGGTTTGGAACCAACTGATACATAGGTCTATCTACACTAACCTATGCCCAAAATATTATAGTTTTTAATGTTAAGGTAAATCTCCACTCGACATCAAATTTACAGGAAGTTATGTAAATCGATAACAAAGAAAAAGATTTTTTCAATTTCATAACTTTAAGGATATTTTTTAAATTAGGAAAAATAATCCATTCTATTATTTTATTATATTAAGCTAATAACACATTATCTGCTCCACCTATTAGACT
The DNA here is from genome assembly GCA_024138005.1 of Lumnitzera racemosa. NCBI lineage: Eukaryota > Viridiplantae > Streptophyta > Magnoliopsida > Myrtales > Combretaceae > Lumnitzera > Lumnitzera racemosa. The sequence continues at coordinate 81,814,812 of JAMXBC010000012.1, forward strand.
ATACCTTTAAAATACTAATCATCCCATTTACTTTCTCTTCTTTTATATATATATATAATATTTTATATCTTCATTATTCTATTATATTAGGTCAATGAAATCACATTTATTAGCACATATATGTGTTTATGAAAATTTTTATTACTCCACTTATTCTTTCTCTATTTACTTTATTATGTAATATTATTCCATTAATATTTTTTTTTTTTACTCTCACATTACCCCTTACTCTATTTCGACTTTCTCTTCCCACTTACAATTTGTAGATGGTTTAAATGGTTTATGGACTCTAAACCTAGTAATGATTTGAGTTTAATATTTTTTATTAAAGTGATAAGGTCTAGAAAGTTAAATTCACAAATTTCATGATAACTTATGAGATTTAGCATGTTAGGCTTAGAGTAGGAAAATTGGCCTAACTTATCTACTTACAACCTTCTTTAGGGAAACTTAAGTATTGAAGAGGTTTTATATGGGCTTGGACTCAGTAGGACCCGACGAAATAATCAATCAATGATAGGAATCATCTCAATCGTTGACCCAATGCCCTCCAATGGGAGTCATTGATCCACAACTTTATAAATACTTAAGAGTTCCTCTTAATTTGAGACATTCAAAGATTTAAAGAAATGGCATTGTACTATCATATTGCTATTCCTAAAGATCAAACAAAATTCAAAATGAAGAACACACAACCTCTTTTCATGAACAATGAGTTGATATGCTATAGTTACTTCACTAGTCACTATTATGTTTAAACACCTTAGAACTGCTTATTCCTCTTTCTCACACTTGATGTGCTAGTAATTAGGTGCTTAATTTTACAAATATGAAGTTTTAGTTTTAAATCTCATTTTTTTATTTTACATTTTCTAGATACATTTATTACTTGAATAACATTTGTTTTTTGCATTTATTAGACTTTTTTTCCACAATAACCAATAACATTAATTTCATTTATTATAAATTATATTTAACCAAATAACTTCCCATAAATTGCTATTTTTTATTAGTAATATACCATAAATAATAATAATATTATCCATATTATAAATAATTAAGTCATACCACAGAAACTAAGAATGAGTGACTAACCTTATTGTATAGGGTACCCACCCAAACTCTGCTCTATTGGGTAGATTCTAGATGGATAATGAGGGTTATAGGGTAGGTTCCCAGCAATATTTTCTTATATCCTACTCCCATAAGATAAGGCACAAGTATAAAACTAGAGTATACCATTTCACCCTAGAACCTATACTCTAATGTATACAATGTGCAAGTTCTATCGTATCTTATATTTACATTATAATAATAATTACATAATATTAATAAATAAAAAATTAATACTATAAATTTTTCTATTTCAGTATTAAAGAGAATAATAACAAAAATCCAACTTATGATAAAATCACAAGACTATACACTTATATCTACAATCTAATCCCTCTCTCATCTTCTTCTTTTTCTTTGTAGTAAAAGCCTCTCTTTTCATTTAACTTTTTTTTTTTTTTTTTTTGGGGGGGGGGGGGGGGGGGGGGGGGGGGGGGGGGGGGGGGGGGGGGGGGGGGGGGGGGTGTGGGGGGAGGGGGGAGATGATCCTCATTTCTCTTTTACCAACTCTAGTTCAATACAGTTTTAAAAATATCCTAGTTTTTAATTTATCATTCAATATATTATATTGGAATTGCTCATACATAGTTTTTGTATTCTATGGATAATAATCTTATATTTTGATAAAAAATATTATTTTGATGTATAAAAAGAAAGGACAAAAGAAATTTAAGCATAATCCAACTAGGGATTTCAACATTTCAAGCTATAGAATGTTCTTTATTTTGAATACGAAAGTTTTATGTTATCTCAACTCAAAATGCGTTACAACATATATAAATTATTATTAATAATTCTACCAATAATATAGTTATAATTTGAATATTGATTATACATCCAATACAAAGTTTTGAAGGAAGATAAAAAAAAAAAAAATTAAAAGTTTCCCAAGGTAATTTATATCCTATTATCTTATACCTATAGAATATATAGGATACAAGGTAGTTCCAAGATGTCATAAGATAGGTTTTGAGTACAAAAAAAATTAAGAATCTGTACGTATAGGGCAAGGTACAGTAAGGGTGAGCAAGTACAAGGTCAGTAGGGTATGACACCTTACCCGTACCCTACCTTGTTGATACAAGTTCCAAAATTTTTATACCCTGACCTTATCCTATGATACTTAAGAATTACTATGTTCCCTATATCTTGTAAAATCTATAGTACAAGGTACCCTATGGAACAATTTTTTTTTTTTTAACTTTATCTTTTTTTGAAATATTATGCATACACATAGTTAATATCAAACTTCTAACTATACTAATAGATGGTATACTGCACTTATTAGGTAAGTGCATCTATTAAGTAATAGTATATAAAACTCTAAGAGTGTAGGGTTATCACTCTTAGGAGGATTAAATACTTACTCACAAGTTTTAATTTACTCTAATTAATGATGGGTTGTAGTATTGATGATGATTTGATAAAAATAAAGGTGTGAAAATTAATGAGAAATTAACTATAAACAAAACAATGAAATAAAACTAAATAATCATAAATTGGGATATACAGACTCTAATCGCCATGGAAATTACTTCTCTATTAAATTATAATCCTAATTACATTCTACCCGAATCTCTTCTAACATAGAACTCCTTAAAACAACCTTAAAAACAGGAATTTCATAAAACAAATAAGAACAATTCTCAATTCTAGAAGAAATCTTTTATTTATCTGTAAGCTTATAGTAAATCCCTTCAATTACAGTAGATCTATTTATGTATTAACCTCACTAACTTTAATGCATAAAATTATATAATTAAGTTGAGACTCTAAAAATGACAACTTAATATAAACGAAACATGTAATTGAATTAATAAGAATAAGAAAATTGCATTAAAATAAAACAATTATAGTAAGCTACATTGTTAGCTCAATGGTTCATAGGTTTAGATATCAAGGCTTCTACACTACAATCACGATAAAGATGAAAATTAGCATGATAAGATAAAAGATTATTCTATGTATGTTTGTATCTCTCCTCCTTCCCCTCTCTCTTGTATACAAATGTCTATCATCTATTTATAGTGTCTAGGTAGAATAATCGAGGTCCATGGGCATGGTAGCTAGGTATGAACTACTCCTTATAATAATTCTTGAGAAATTGTCTTATAATTAATAATGAAGGGATCATGGGTAGACCAAATAGTAATAATTTTAAAGGTTCTTATATTTGCAACACATCTAATTATAATGATATGAAACTTTGGTGGGTAAAATAGAGAATATTCCTACAATTAGAACTGTTCGACCCTTGGCTAGATCATGCTATTTTTTTTTTTTTATCTTTTCTTTTCAAATTATCAAAATAAAATTTTTATCAAATCATAAAATTGTTATACTCAAAATATGAAAATCATGTACAAAGTAGCTCCATTAAAATATATTAGACGATAAGTTAAGAACTAAAATATTTTAGTTAGCTTTTTAGATTATGGATGGTAAAAGAGAAAGGAGGCTGCATAAAAATGAGATAGTAAAAAGGAAAAAAGAAGAAGGAGAAGGTTTTACCCAAAAAAATTTAAAAAAAAAAAGAATAAGAGAGAAGGACAAAACAGTAGACACTTGAGCATATAGTCATATAGTTTTATTATAGGCTAAGCTTTTATTGTTATTTTCTTTAAGGTTAAAAAATGCAATAATATTAATTTTTTTATTTATTAGTATTATTTACTTAATATTATAAGGTGGGTATACGACACCTAAAATCCAAACCATGTATACTTTAGAGTATAAGTTCTGAGTTAGATACAAGATACCTTAACATCATACCCGTACCTTACCTTATAGAAGTAGGTTCCAAGTAAGTTCCGAGAAATTACTACCCAAAACTTACCCTTTAACCCTCTTAATCTACTTAAAACCTACCTGATGGAATAGGGTCAAGTATGTATCTTGTATAACAGGGTTACCTGCTCGCCCCTATGGTACAAATAGAGTCTCATACCTTACCCATCCTATAACCGCTAACATAAACTATTGATAAAAGTACCAACTATATGACTTGGATAAGTAATTTCTTTTTCAACTTATGTTAATACAATAAATTTGAATTATTGAATAATTGATTGCCTAATAACTTATATTTAAAATTGTATTTTTTTTTCTTCTTTTAGCATTATTGATGAAACAATCATATAAGGTTATCATAAAAAAATAGTATAATACTTATACCTACATCAATTTGCTCTGTTTGCTTTACTTTTTCCTATTCAAATATTTCTTCTTATATATTTTTGTTAAAAAACTTACATAAGTTTTATATATTAATGTAATTCTTACAAATTAGTTAAATTTTATTTACTATATATGCATAATAAAAAGGTAAAAGTTTACTTTTTGACTTGTTACAAACCACACCAAAACCCCAACTACCACAAAAAACAACCTCCAAAACTCACCCCCCCCCCCCCCCCCCCCCCCCCCAAAAGTTATATGATCCTATGTCTATCCCTGCATAATTATGACCATTTTAAAATGTTACTTGATCTATGTAACGTTAAAACACATAATAGATCTTATTTCAAATAAAGTAGATGTCAAGAGCTCTGCAATAATATATGATTTATTAAACCATGCATCACATGTTAAAGTTATTGATGTCCTCGACAATATGTCTTGAAGCTTAGATCTGGTGGTAGAGCTCTTTTTAGCTGGTAAGTCAGACTTTGTTTTGGATAACGGGCTTAAGATCTTCTTTAGTCTTCGAAGACTAAGTTCTCTATATACTCTTCTCCAGTGGTGGGATCTTTAACAATTCTCTTTACAAGCATGTCTTTAATAGCTTGACTCAGATTAAACTTAACCCTTACATGCGACCGCTTCGACATATTACGAGATCAGTATCCCATGTCTAGGTAATATGACTTCAAGACATTGACATGAAAAACCAAGTGTACTTTAACTATATAGGAGGCTCGACCATCTAAGTTACTCTTCCAATCCTTTGAGATGATAGGAATTTGACCAATGTATCTATTAATCAATTTTCTATTCTTGCTCCACAACAATTTGAACATTTTTAGAAGGAGATTTATGAGGACCTAATTTCCAACAATGAATTCGCTAGGTAAGCAATTTTAATTTATCCATTTCTTCATCCTCTTAAAAGCCTTATCAAGATAAACCTTTGCTATTTTTGAACTTTTCTTTCAATCTCTAGTAAACCAGTAAGCTCCTAAGCATATCTCGGTATATGGTGCAGCCACTATATGGAGTAACAATGGTTGCTCATCTGTAATGATCACAATAGGGCTCTTATTGGAGGAAAAGCTTTGTTGGATGTTGAAATAAAATAAGGGGATATCCAACAAGTTACCTAATTCTTCTAGTTGGCACTTGCAAAATGCTAACGATATTCGTCAAACAAACCATCTAATTTCTCTACCTGCCCATTGCTTTGAGGATGGTAGGTAGAGGTCATGCTCAAGAACCTAAGAGATGGAACAACTCCTTCCAAAACTTTCCTATAAACCCGGCATTCTTGTCACTTGTAATATTCTAGGGCACTCCTTAAAACTTTACAACATGCTTAAAGAAGGGCTAACTCGTTTCTTTCACATATGAACTTTTCGTAATAGGAATAAAGGTGGCATGCTTAAAAAACTTATCAACAACAACAAAAATAGATGAGTATTCCCCCACTTTTGGTAAGGAAGTGATAAAATCCATAGAGATACTCTCTTATAGGCAATATGGCACTAGAAGTAGCTCTACAGTCTTCTACCTCCAGACTTTGTCTTGTTAGCAAGTTAAATAAGTCTTGTTATAGCTCATCACGTCTTTTTCCATATCTGACTAATGATAGCCCTACTTCAATAAGCTCAATGCTCTTTACCAACCAGGGTGTCCAACTATGAGACTCCACCAAATTGGCTATCAACTCACAATTGATCGGATTAGAAATAGTGAGTAAAATTTAGGATAATCACGAAAGTTGATTAATTAAACCTAAATTTTACGACAAAGCTAAGAGTATTAATAAAAGTGGCCTTACAAGTTTGGGTTTAAGAAAATAAAATAATAAAATGGTAAAATATTATATTTATAAAATAAACATGTTTTACTCATTATTTATTATAAATGAGTAAAATAAGTTTCAATAATTAATGAATCACTAGACACGACTTGGGACATGACCGTGTCCTCAGGTTGTGTAACTTTTTGCACTAAGACAAAATTTTCTGCACAACTTTAAAATTTCATAACTTCTTCATTTGAACTCCGATTTGAGTGAAATTTGATTCCTTTTTTTCGTTTTCGATCATAGAACGCGTTCAAACCTAGAAATCAAAATTTTACTCAATTAAGTATCAATTTCTTTAAAGAAAACAAAAAATGTAAGGAAAATACTATAAAATCACCCTATGAAATATGTTTAAAATTAGAGTTATCAAACTCCTTAAAAATTCAAAATACCCATCTTAAGTTTAGTTTAAACATTTAGCTTGCTAAAAAAAATAGAGAGAGGTTAGAAAGAATGGTTATTTTTAGGTAACTATGCAAAAAATAGTACATTTAGGGCTAATCTATTATGTAAGGGGTTATACGTGACTTGATACAAAACCACCACTTAGAAGGGAAGGCAACGCTAGGGGCTATCAATAACTACCTGGTAGTTGGCGATGGTTGAAGCTATTAACGTTAGTGAGTCCCAAATCCACCCAATTTTCCTTAAATTGATATTTTTGTATGTAGTTTAAGGGGAAAATATTTTTTTGTTTAAATTAAGTCTCAAAATATATCGCTCTTAAAAAATCACTAAACTTGAGCCGATTTCTCTTTTGTTTTGAAAACCCCTAATAATATTATTTCAGCTTCAAAATTTTTTTGTATGCTACCTATAATATGTATTAAATTACTACAAAAGGTTTTTCATGAAAACTATTTTCCATATTTTTATCTAATTTATAGGGCATAAAATCCTATTAAAATACTATTTATTAATATATAATTAATGATTTTTAAGAAATTAACTTGAATTCTGAATTAGGTGATATTTTAACACATTGTAATGTTCAATGATGTTGAGAGGTGAAATTTGTAATGCTGGGAGTAATGGATTTGAATATTGTGGGCTTGGTATTGATAGATGTGTAATATGTGAAACGTTGAAGTAAGTGAAGTAAGGTATGTTCATTCAAATTGGAGTGGTGTTGGGCTATATAAGGCATTTTGATTCTGGTTATGGATATAAATTGTAAGGAATTATGCTAAAATATAGTGTATGCTTGTATTAGAGGCTAATTCATAAGCTATAATAAAAAAAAGGTGTCTAGAGCTGACTATGAAAGTTGGTCGAAAACTAAATCAAACTCTTTATACTTGAGATGTAGTTGGATAACTTTAGAGAATGGATTAGTAGATGTTTTAAGGCTTATGAGCAAAACTGTAATTGGGAGTAGAATTAGAAACTGAATTAGAAATTAGTTAAGAATGAGACTAATCACAAGAAACCTAATATCTGGACAACCAAGCAAAGTATAACCTTAAACTAAAGCTAATAATCTGAGTTATAGAAATAAAGCTTATATGTAATAATTGCATGATATTTGTATTATAGGGACTAATAGCCAAGGCGCCACATAAGTCTTACCTTAGTGAGTAAGTGAAGAAGTCTGGATAAGTTTAGGATTAATACGTAACTTTATTTCGAAATACTATTTTACAGTACTAAGAGGCTTAAGAATATATTTAGTTGTGTACGTAAATAGCTTGTATGTGTACATGCCCGTATGTACATGTTTCTGAGTTGGATTATATGTTACTAGCTTACCGTATTGGATTGCAAATGTGTGTATTGTATGATATTGATTGATCACTTTAAAGTGAACTTAATGATATTATACTTGAAATCTTAACCGAACATGCATTGCAACTCATTAAGGGATAATTAAGATTCTTCGGCCAATTGTCAACATCTTTGAAAGGGATAATACTGTAGCATAATGGTCCCTTCTTCATTCTTAGTCAAATTAAGTAACAAAAGAGAAAGTTATGATAAGGGCGAATGCCGTGGTTCAGAGGATTGTCATAGGAGGAGGGATGTCTCCATTGTACAAGCCTAAGTTTGGTCATAAACTGTTATATACACATTGAAACTCCTCAAATGCAAATTAGAGCAAGTAAAATTTTTCTAATTTCACAACCAACTAGACAACGTCATGCCATGGTGTTTGTTTGTTGCATTACATTAAAATAACTATTTGATAACCCTGCTTATGTTTAACGTATAGCCTTATGTCTCTATCCTAGCTTACTAAGCGGTTGATCGCTCACATCCCTATAGATTTCCTTGCAGGTGCTGAATAGGTGGTTGTGTTATAACTATCTTAAGACTAATGACAGATAGATCTTAGGGAGTGAAGATATAAATTGGAGAATAATTGAACTTCTAAAGCTTTTTTTTTTCTTATTTACTAATCATATGGTATCAAACTATGTATGTATCAAACAAACTAACTTACTGAGTCTTACAAGCAATACTTAAATTATTTGAATTTTAATATATGTTTTAAGACTTCTACAAATAAAATCATATTGTTTTCATGTGAACTATTTACTTCAAAACGAGTTAGTTGTGGATACTTTGTAAAAATCAGGTATACGATAGTAGTTGAGAGATCGGCTTCTGTCTTAGAATGGTTTATACGGCAGGACTATTACGATTTTGCCACTTTAAGGTGTGACACCAACCTATAGAATATCATGGCACTCCTTCATGAGTGCCCTTCTCAAATTACCTGCCTTCAAGACATACAATTGGAGCTTTTTCATATAGTGAGGTCACCTTCTACCTAAAATCAATGAGTCTTCCTTTCTTTAATCAATTGCTTAGGATTTTTAGCCAACAGGTCTAAGTTTAAGTGCTAGTTAATTTGCTTTTGGATTGAAATAGAGATTTGACTTGAGGGTGGTTTGCATTTTATGCTAAGGAAGCTAGATCTACTCTCCTACTCAATGCATCTACCACTCAATTTTTTCGTTTGCTGTGATACTTAATCTTCATATCAAACTCTACCACGAACTCTTGCCATCTAACTTAGTAAAGAGCTTAGGTTAAGTCAAAATGTAGTTAGTAGCCAAGTGGTTTGTCTTCACTAAAAACTTAGATCCTAGCAAATAAAGTTTCTAGGTCCTTAAATAGTAAACGATGGCAAGTAAATCCTTCCCTTGTGTTGAGTACCTTATCTATCTTCATTAAAAACTTGGATCCCAACAAATAATGTTTCCAAGTCCTTAGATAGTAAATGATTGCAAGTAACTTATTCCCATATATCGAGTACCTACGCTCTGTTTAATTCAACTTCCTATTATTATATGCTACTAGATGGCCTTCCCCTATCAAAACTCTACCCAATGCAATGTTGGATACATCCATGTGGACTTCAAATGATTTAGAAATGTCGGGAAGTGTGAAGATTGATTCCTACGTTATTACACGCTTCAACTCTTTAAATGCATTCTAAGATCCCTCACTCCATGAAGTTGCTTAATCTTTCTTCAATAAATCTATAAGGGGTGTAACTCTGCAGGAATATCCTTTTACAAGTCTTCTTTAGTAATTTACATGTACAAGAAAGGACCACAACTCTAAAATAATTTTAGGTACTGGCTACTGCTTGATTGCCTCCACCTTTGCCATATCCATAGGGATTCGTCCTTCCGCAATCACATGGCCCAAGAAGTGGATGCTCTTCTAGGCAAAGGTGCATTTCTCACACTTAACGTACAAATGATTCTTCTGTAACTTTTGGAAAACTATCCATAAGTGCTTCACATACTCCTATAATGTCTATTAAACACAATAATATTGTCTAGATAGATGACTAAAATTGAGACACTCATGAAGTGGATGCTCTTATAGGCAAAGGCACATTTCTCATACTTCATGTACAAATGATTCTCCCACAGCTTCTAAAAAATCATTTATAAGTGCTTTACATGGTCCTACAATGTCTACTGAACATAACAATATTGTCTAGAAAGACGACTATAAATTTGTCAAGATACTCACAAAGTAGATGCTCTTATAGGCAAAGGCAAATTTCTCACACTCAACGTACAAATGATTCTCTCACAACTTCTATAAAATCATTCTTTAGTGCTTTAAATGGTCCTATAATGTCTTACTAAACACAGCAATATTGTCTAGATAGACAACTAAAAATTTGTTAAGATATTCATGAAATATATTATTCATTAAAGTATAAAAAGTTGTAGTAGCATTAGTAGCATTAGTGAGACTAAAAGGCATAACCAGAAATTCATAAGCACCATATCAGGTCACATATGTAGTCTTGGGCTTATCACCCTCAACAATACAAACCTGATGATAACCTGAGTAAAGATCTAACTTTGTAAAGCATTTAGCCCCATTCAGTTGATGGAATAAATCAACAATCGGAGTTATTGGATAATGGTTCTTCGCTGTTAGCTTGTTGAGAGCCCACTAGTCAATAGACAATCTCAAACTCTCATCATGCTTCTTTTGGAATAGAAAGGGAGCCGCGTATGGTGCTTTAGAAGATTGAATGAAACTTATCTCTAACAACTCATCCAACTACCTCTTTAACTCTACTAATTCAAGAGGCAACATTTTGTATGGAGCTTTAGCGGGTGGTTTAGCACTATGAATAAGCTCAATCTCGTGGTCCACTGATCATCTAGGAGGTAATTACGTCGGAAGCTTGTCGAGTATCACAACATTGTATTCATTGAAGACATTCTAAATTACCTTTGAAATCTCAACATATTCTTCCCTCATTCTCTTCAACTGGATTGTTGAGAGTATCTTAGCCCAATGTTTAGCTTTTTACCATTGTTGCTTGCCTTCTTTCTCTACACTGACACAATATAACTTCTTATCCTCTTCTTGTAACTTCTTTTGGAAGCTAGAGTCTTGATTTTTGAAGTGGGTTTCTGGAGATATTCTAAAGTTCTTAAAAGTGGTTGTAGATACCTAATTTTTGCCCTTCCATAGTCTTAATTTTTATTTTTTACAAAAAGGGTCCTAATTCAAAGATAACAAAAAAAATTAATAAAAAATAATAATAAAAATAAAAATTAACAAATAATGAAAATACCAAAAAAATAAGAAAAGGAAAAATCATAAAAATTTCGTAGATTTTTAGGAAGTAATTTATATTAGGAATAATTAGTTTTAGTGTTAGTTTTAGTTTTAGTTTAGTTAAAAATTTTAGCTTAGGGAATCAGATAATTTAAATATAATTTAATAGTAATAAATGTTAAGATATAGGTTAACGACCTAACAGATAAGTAACGAAATATTTGGGTGGATTTAGTTTAAGGTCTTGGGTTCGAGTCTCAGCAAGTACCTATGTCTTTATTTTTCTACTTTTGCAGAAGTGAGACGAAAATCGGATTCATATCTAATCAAATCATATAAATCTAGTTAAATCAGATTTGAATTGAATTTGAATCTAACAAAGACGGGAGGAAAAGGGGATCTGCTTCATCCAAAAAAATCACTACCGCAATCTAACCCAATACAAACAAAGCAGCACGCCATACAGCATCTGATCGAGCACCTCCCAACGCCAACAGCATCAACATTATCATTACACGAACTGCACTACATGCTATAGCAACTCCCCATCCACACCGTAACCCATACGATAAACACGAACAACTGTACACTAAGCGGCATTGTGGACAAAACACGCACAGTGACAATCCTACTGTAGCACTGATACGCAATGCTCCGACGTGAAACACTGCAACTCTAGTAGCTCACATGCGACCAATTTTCAGTCGCACGACATTACCGTACATGAACAACACAACAGAATTATTCTTCTAGCTACACAGTACACGAATACAAACTGTCGACGACGTGCGACCCTCACATACAGTAGCACACGATGAAATACATGCTGCATAATATAATCAAATCAGTCATTAAGCACGCACTGTTTTCATCCTTCGTCCATCCACTATTCATCGTCGACGTTATTAGTAACCATAGCAATAGAGCAAGCAGACCTGATCCAGTACCAGATTCTGCTGCAAATCTTCGACCCTTTTCTCCAACACCCATTGTGCGACCACCAATGGGATTGAACAAGCAACATACAACGTCGTCCTCTACTGCTGTAGCGAGCCCATCTCCGAAACATATTGGATCACCATCCTCGTTCCTCGACCGTGATTAACGACCGCGAACACGAACTTGCATCGATCACCATCCAACGTCCTACGCCACTGCGCCATATACTGGCCATTGATGAACATTGAAATGTATGCTACACACACCACAATATACTACAACTCCCAGTAACAAAGTCCAACGCGCATCAACTCTACAATTTCCATGCCCTGACTACACCGACACACAAATAGGGAGAATCGTCACATCGTCCGAATCTCTGATCAGATACTAGCGTTCAACCACGTAAACTCCGGACAGTAATTCAAAGAGAAGGACATGTACTACTTAGCAGTTTCAAGTAGTCCACCACAATTGATTTTCGATCGCACGACTCCACTGCATTAACAGATAACAAGCAAGGTTCGGTTCTTTTATTTATTTATTTTATTTGTTTCTTTATTTAGTTATTATTATTATTATATTACTATTTCGTTAGTTAGTCAATTAAAGTTTTTAACATATCATATATATATATATGTGTGTATGTATATATATATATATATATTAGTTTAGTTGTTTTAGTATTAAATTTTTTAGAATTCTCTACATTGAGACATTATTTTTTAGTATTAGTTTTCTTGTATATATTAAGTATTTTATGTGATATGACTTTATTTAGATAGGTAATTGTATAATAAATAGATATATATATATATATATTAACTTAGGTGTTCCTTTTAGCATTAGTTTCCTTCAGTATATAAATTAAATATGTTATATTGATTTAAGTAGATAAGTGTTTAATAGCAATTATACGGATGTAAAGATATATATATTAGTTTAAGAGTCGTTAAAATCAGTTTTATTATATATATATATTATTATATTTTATTAGTTAAAATAATATATATGTATATGTTAGTGTAAGAGTTTTAGTGATAGATCTTATATAAATGTATTATATAGAATTATATTATTTTTGGTAAATAGCTATATATATTAGTTTAGAGATTATTATGATTGGGCATTTATATTTTAGATTTGGATTTACTTAAGGATTTGTCACATACAGAGTTATTTTTAAAAAAAAATAAAAATTAATAAAAAACCCTTTTTTAAAAAAAAATAAGATTGTTAAAGTATTTTTTTTTTTAAAAAAAAAACATTCAAGAGTTAGGACCCCTTTAGATTTTTTTAACAAATCGAATAAATTAAAAACATAAACTCAGGCAGTTTTTTTAAAATTAAAATCAATCAACACACTAAAAATTTTTTAAAAGAACTACGATAGTCTAATCGCAGCTAGCAGGTATGTTGGTACCTTCGGGGCGACGATAAAATATGCAGAAACTTAGGTCCCTCTTTTTTCTCTCTTTTGATTTTATTTATTTATTTATTTTAAATATTATAATTAGAAAAATAATCCTAATTTCGGTAAATAAATAGTGGTACCCGTTAGGGTTTAATAGGTTATCCCCCGAATTCGGAACCCTCTAGTTCTTTATTAAAATTGAAATAAAAAACAAGTAGCTAAATCGTAATCAATCTACCTAATCAGTTAAGGTTTCTTTTTATTTTCCCGACTTCGGTAGGGTGGTGACTCCAAAAATTATTTTTAATAAAAAATTGGAATTTCTCAATTTCTTTAGTCGAGGATTAATATTAAATGGGTTAGAATTTAATATTAATAAGGAAATGAGAAATCAATTTTTTAAAATAGATAGAAATCGAAAAATCAGACTTGACTGTGGTTTTTGAAATTGACAAATAGAGGGCACAAAATAAAGCTTTGTGCCGTGAGTGTGAAAGCAAAATCGTAGCAGCAATGTTGGGATTTTGGATTTCTTCTTTTGGTTTATGTTTAAAGTGAGAGAAAAGGAAATGAAACTAAGAGTGAAAGAGAGAGAGAGAGTGGTAAGTTTTTAAATAAGAGGAGAAATGTGTTTAAGAAGCTTTAATTGATTCTCTTTTAGTATGTACAAATGCTAACTTTTTTACAAGACTAGATGATATAAAATTAAGAGGTGAATAGTAAATGTATAAGATAATTAAGTGATGGACAAATAACAAGGTATAGCCTCTCTTTTCCTTCTTTTCCAACCGGCCAAGAAGGGAGCAAATAGGGCATGGTGTTATCTTGTCACTTAATTAAAAGTTGAATATATAAAATAATATGATAATTTGTCCATATGTAGTATAAGTTGCGGTATGATAAGGGAAGTATCTTATCACTAGTTTTTTATAAGTTATCAATTGATAAATGATTCCAACTCTCAATTGATAAGTTATTTAGGGTGATTGGTTGGTTTACTTATTCATGTGCACAAATCTTATGCATGAAAATAAGGAGATTGTTTTATATGAGTTAGTTTCTTAAATTGATTTGTAAGTTATAATTTAATTCTTATTAAATTATGAAAATTTATAAATTTAAATAAAATTATTCAAATAAAATTATTAATTAGTCGCTTAGGGTTATAAGTCCTTAATTGTTTTAGGTTTTAAGGTTTTGAGTGACTTAGAGTTCATGGTTCTCGTACTCGAGTTTTATCGATAATAGACTTTCGAATTCGAAAATTAAATTTGTTTTTAAATGCAAACTTAAATTCTTAGTTTAGTTTATCCTTGGAAACGTTTGGAAAGTACTCTTAGTTGAATTACAAGTCTGCTAAAAAATAGGGTTTACAACTTATCCATATGTAACATGGCTTATAAGTAAGAATAAGGAAATTGTCTTATATGTAATTCTTTTAAGGTTTGATTCTCAAATTAATTTGTATTTTGTGATTTGTTTCTTAAGAAATTTTAGAATTTTCTAAATATGAATAAAATTTATTCAAATTATATTTTTAATTATTTATTTAGGGTCATAAGTCCCTAATTATCTCAAGTTTTAGTGTTCAAGTGAATTTAAGTATGTTTTAGGGTTTTTCACCTATTCAAGAGTAATTGACTTACACTTAAGAGCTTAAGATTTAATTAGCTTAATTATTTAGGATTGGTGCTTTATTATGCAACATATATATATATATATACTTATTATGGGGCTTCTTATGTACACAAATAAAATAAGTTTTGTAAATTTATTAATTTGTTTTTTTAACTAACTTAGTTTTATTGTTTATTATTACTTGAAATCATCTTTGATTCATTCGTTATCAATTTTATATGATTTTACAAAATTATTGATAATTTTATTGATTTATAGCCTTTTAAGCATTAAAATAATTTTATATATTTTTTAAAAAATTTTATAATTTGATATTTATGGTTTCTATCAAGTTTAGTTTTACATTTTTAAAAGTATACGTATGTAAGGATTGGGGTTTTCTTGCATGATTAGGGTTTTCAAATCTTATAATAGCGTCTTTCATGTTTGTTTTAAGTTTCGAATTTAAAATTTTAATCGATTTTCGTTTTATATGGTTTTATCGACTTAGGGAAATATCTACAATACTCAAGTCTAACACCATGTCTAGAAGGTTAAATTTGCGAAGTCTACAATCTTCCCTCTCTTACAAAAAGTTTCGTCCTCGAAACTTGACAGTAATAAGTTCTTTATCTTAGTACCTCCGTAGTAGCTTATAGGAGCTTAAGTTATGGTTTCAAATCGGGTAATTCACATGAAATCAACATACTTCTCAACAATACTTAATACATAGTTCTAGATATTACTGCACTTCTTCCAATGTATCTTAAAAAGTACAAACAATTCCAGCAAAATACACTACATATTTCACAGGCAAGTCTAAACTTTGGAGTTCCTTAATAAGTTTCTTAAAATCACTTCAAGTTGCTCACTTTTAGGGGCAAAAGGAAAATACGTCTACAATCCCTACAATTATAACACACTTCACTCCTCCTAGGGCATTGCTTATCCCGATGCCCAGTCTTTCCACAACAAAAGCATTTATTTTTCAGTTGTGGCCAATTCCTTAGGTGGTGCTCTTGGCCACATTTCCAACATTCATGTCTAAAGGGCTTTTTCATCTTCATCGTTGGCTCTCTTATTTGTGACCTTAACTCCTTAATTGACCTTTTCCCTTATATTTCGAGTCGTATTTCCTTTGAAATTCTCTTCTGAAATCATCTTAGGTAACGAGTTCAAGTAGGGCTCTTTTCTTAAAATCCCACCGTATTCTTGCTCCATCTTGTAGCATAAAGGTGCCATAGGTCAACTTTAAGCTTTCTAGAACTTCATATGCCTCAAATGATAATTCGACTGGGGTTAACCAATCTTCTGCCTCTAAGGGGTTATTCTTCTTACCAATAAAGAAACTATTTGCTTGGACTAAGTTAGGAAACACCTTCGTCAACCGTTTTGGCTCCTTTAGGGTATCCTTTGAATGGTCCAAATCTCATTGGGCTTCTGAGGTCATGTGAAAATCATTATTACTTTCATTTTCCATAGTCCTATTAAGATGGTATTTCTCAAGGTTAGTATCGTTTAACAATTCATATAGTCAAATCACCTAATCATCACCTCTTTATATTTTGTCATTTTTGTTCAAAATTTGATCAAATGGGTTTATAAATTTTATATTCATTCTTCCATGGGTAACTCCATACATCATAACTTACATGTTCTTGGCAACTATTTCTATTTAGGCTTGTTTTCTTTCTTAGGCTTTTTTCAACCTCACATCTTCCCTATTGATCTTAGGCTTCATTACTAAAAGTAAAATTATTCCAACATCTTATGTGATCGTCTATCTTAGTTTCTTATGATTCTACAGTTCTCTTGTATATAGAGCTTATGTTTATATTAGGTATTGATCTTCGAGATATTCATCATCATTGTTATACAACTATTAGTTGTTCTCCTTTGTTATATAGCATTTGGGCATGATGCCTTCCTATCGCCATTATCCTTCTTATAATTATCTCCCTACCTTATTTAATGTTGTTCTTGATAGTCTAGGATCAAATCCTCAAGATCACTAAACATTCTCATAGAGTATTAAGATGGGCTTTTCAAAACATTATTACATACATGTAGAACTTCTTAACCAACAAGATTTCCATCTTAAGTCATTAAGAATCTCAAGTAGATACTTAAGGGATACTCATAATTTCTTAAATGATTCTATTTTCTCAAGCATATTAACGCTAATCCTAAATTATTTATCAGAATCTCTTTACTTATTAATATAATTTAGAATCACATTAATGTACAATGAATTCCCACACGAAAATAATAACTTTCCAGAAAAATCATATATCTTATCTCTAAGTAAACATGTAATTCTCTTCAATTATGTCAAGATCTCATTATTTATGTGATTTCTCAATCATCATGTATAATATCATATATTAATACCCTAGAAATATCAATTAATGATTAAAACACATAATTGAATCAAGAAAGATAGAAACTTTATTGAAAATTATTAATAAATCTAATAATCAAATGAAACGCTAGGTTCCACAATCCTAAATACCAGAATCTTAAACTATCATGATGAAATTAAAAGTAAATTACAACAAAATCAAGAAATAAAACATGTAAAACCCCTTTTATCAATGAAAAATCTCTTCAATCTTGAAGTTGGGTGTTGCTTCCACCTTTTTCTCCTTCTTCTTTTCAAGTCTCTTATCTTTTGAATGTCCAAAGTTCTCTGCAAAACCCTTACAAGTCCCCATATAATGTATTATGAAGTTTCTTTTTTCGTCACCAGACAGTTGTGTCCCTGGGTTATGTAACTTACTAACCTTGGCACAAAAATCATCCTGCATGGACACAGTTGTGTCCTAGACTGTATAACTTTTTGACCAAAAATTACTACTTTCTCCTACTATTTATGTAATCTCAAAACTTCATAAATAATTCATTTGAACTCCAAATTAAGTGAAACTTGATTCTTTTTCTTCGTTTTCAATCCAAGAATGCGTTCAAACTTTGAAATCAAAATTTTACACAATTAAGTATCAATTTCTGAAAAAAAAAAACAAAAATATAAGGAAAATACTAGGAAATTATCATGTAAAATATATTTAAAATAAAAGTTATCAAGGAGTTTGATGCCACGCACTTCACGAATCAAAGCCAAACTTAGGCTTGTGTAATAGAGAACACGCTCCACTTAAGACTTCGCTTCAAATCACAGTCCCTAACCGTACTGCGACCTCCTCTCCTGTCACTTAATTTGATTAAAGATAAGATAAAGACCATTTCAACTATCTTCATTGAAAAGTTCACATTTGGCCCAAGAATCGTAGTCGTTTCCTCTAGTAAGTTACTATACAGGTCCAATTAGTAATCAACCTAAGTTTATGTTAGATTGCTTTTGTGGTAACCAACCAATTTCAGACAATCCAAGTCAAATAATATTATGAAACAATCAATACGTAAGTCCAGCACTCAAAATAGCATAACCATATTGAAACACATACATTGCATACACAGAAGCAACTAATTCACAATCATAAACAAGGCATATACTAAGATTTCCATGTTTTCTTAAACAATACTTCCAAGTGCGATGAAGCACTAATCCTACTTACCTGGAATTTGGTTGCTCACTAAACTTGGTTGTTAAATTTGTCCTCCTTCAAATATATTTATATGTTTATCCAATCAATTATTTTAGTTATTATATATAAGATATGAGATTTCAATTAATTTTTTTTCTTAAGGATTAAGTTGATTTGTAATTCAATTTATAGGTTACGTATATATAAGTATAAGAAATTAGAGTTGTTTCATAAATGAATCTTACCTTCAACAACCTCTAAGTTAAGTCACCCTTAAAGTTCTTAAACTGGAAAGCTTCTAAGTTATCCCTTGAGTCATATTAGAGTTAAAGTTTTAAGAAGATTAACTTCTGAACCATCCTTTAAATCTAATAAGTACCTAAGATTTCTTACAGATTACCCTCTAAGATAATTTCAGAGTACTCACACACATATATTTTCACTTCAAGTATCTTCTAAGGCACCTTTTAAACCAACCATGTAATCTACTGAATTTTTTATCTTTTGGTAAAATATTCTCTTAGCTATTCTCTGAGCCAAGCCAACTTCAAATTCCCGAATAGTTTACCCTCTGATTCAACCTTTGAGCCTCCCATGACTATACTTTTCTTCGAATTTTGCCTCTACCTAAACTTCTAAGTTAGTACCTAGTAGAACACTTGCCTTCCATTCCTTTTAAGCTATCCTTTGCACTTAACTAACTTCTTATAATTAATTGATTTTCTCCCTTTTCTCTTAAGCTTCAATTATAGGGACCATTTTAACTTGATTTAACATTCTTCCCCTTCATTACATCCCAGAATCCTCACCTAATGCATCACCACTCACCAATTCTCCAATTCTCATACTACCAAATTATATATATATGTGGCATATTCTTGATTTTCTTAACTTCTTCCACAAAAAAAAAAAAACACCTTTCCAACAACATCCATATACCGCAAAATACATCAAAAATCAATTAAGCTCGATATCCAAGTGAGTTAATTTAAAAAAATTCTGTTAATTTCGTAAAAAACGTCATTATAGTGATAAATTAAGAGTTCAAAAATTATGAAAAATATAGAAAATAGATACATTGAAAAACTTTGCATAGAAATTTAAATTAAGTATAGGAAAGCTTATAGAAAAATTTTGGGATTGAAACTACACTATTCAAGCAATTTATTTTAA
Organism: Lumnitzera racemosa; assembly: GCA_024138005.1. Classification (NCBI taxonomy): domain Eukaryota; kingdom Viridiplantae; phylum Streptophyta; class Magnoliopsida; order Myrtales; family Combretaceae; genus Lumnitzera; species Lumnitzera racemosa. The sequence goes on from JAMXBC010000012.1 coordinate 81,834,682, forward strand.
TATTGAAAATTACTCAACTTTTTTTCAACTTCTTAAAGGAGTAAAATAAAACTACTAAATTTTTACAAAATAATACCTTAGCTTCATTCTACATATGAAAATAGGTTGAATTAAATTTTTATAAATTTTTCTAAGCAAATTTTATATTTTTAATAATTCAAGGAAATTCAACCTGAAATTTGGACCTCACTAGAAATTGGCCATCCGCTTACCACCATCCACCAGCTCCTTATCAACCCAATTAGGTGCTACCAACACTACTTCTCTATGGTAATGGTTTGCCCCTAGGTCCCCCATGGACCTGTGCTTCACCATCTTGCTCAGTTTCACACTATTCACCATTAATTTTCCTAAAACTTTTTTCTTACCTCGTCTTTTACTTCCATAATTTTTCTTAGATGTCTAAGACTCAAGGGAACTTTCTAAGGGAGAATTTAGATTTTTTTTTTCCAGATTTCTTAGAGGTAAATGGCAATTTTTCTCTCTCTTCATTCTATCTATGCCTTCCCAAATTCACTTGTTAAGTATCTTAACACGTGTTTTACAATAACACCCGTCTAACCCCTTTGCTACACCTAAGCCATTGTTTCCCACTAATTCTAAGATTTTAATGATTTTTTTACTAATTTTCTTGATAATTTTTATTCGATTTTACACTTTTGGGGAAACTTAGGTTATTTCGAGTGCATATTTATATGCAATAATTATACCTAAGATGTGTACATTACTTATGTATATTATTTTATGTCATTCTATTTTTTTTTATTATTCAAATATTTTATCTTTAAAGTTTAATAAATTTTCATTACCTAAGTCATGCATTTATGACGAGTAAATTGCAATATAATATAATTTGGTAAAATTAATTATTTTTAGCTGTAATAATATTACTTTATTATATTTCTATAATCCAAACTCATTAGATGTCCTTATCTAACTCTTAAGACTCACTTGTAAAATATCATCTCAATTAAGCTACTTTCGCATACGCTTTAAATTACTTACTCAAAATGAGTATGTGAAATGACGAGGCTCACATGTGTTATATTAAATAAATAATTAAAAAATCAACAAGTTGGTCACAGAAAGTATGCTTGCAGCAAAGATTCAAATTTCTTATATCATTTTTTTTTTTCAATAGCCATCATTTGAACCTTGCACAATAACATAGGGGATTGATAGAGACATTGATCTTGTAGAATTCTTCATAATAATATACCAACAAAAAAAGGGGAGGGGGGATTCATTATCTCTCATATATACAATCTACATGAACGAATTCAGTAAGCCAAATCATTCCATCACTATTTGAGCTCGTCTTTATTCTTTGGGGGGGGGGGGGGGGGGCTTGCATTAAGGGGGATACAATTGATTATCTCAAACTTTCTACCATTCCATGAATCTGCTTTTCATTTCATCTAGAAAAAACCATCTTTTTTTCAACAATGTCTTTGTCATTTGATTCGATATTCAATTAATTAATCATTTCACAATTATTGAATTAGATTTATTGTCATAACCTGCATTGTCAAACAAAACGAATCTATTTAAACCACCATTATAAGCTAATCCGGTATGGAATGAACTTATAGTCACGAAATCAACTCAATCATCAAATTGTGGATTATAAGTATGATATATAGAGTAATGCCCATCGGAATAAAAGGGAAGAGTTGAATACATGAATAAGCTCTTAAGTAGTTTGTCTTTTATGTAAATAAAATATAAGAAAAAAAAAGTCCTATTAATGGTTGCATTTGAAGAACTGGAAATATATATAGATATCTTTCCATATCTTTTTACTATCAACTACACATTTCACACAATAGCAAGTATGCAGAAAAAACGAAAATTTTTCTTTTATTTGACAAAACCAAAGCATCCATTAACGTTTAAAAAAATAGAAGAAGATGATGATGATTAAACACATTGCTGGTTTTGTTTATAAGAGGGGCGTTGGATCAATTTTACAATCATAAAATGTCTTTCATACACGAGAAAAATTTTAATGAAACATACTCAACGTGCTCGATCGTTACAGTAAAATTGGGAGTCGAATCACTCATTGTGAATTTTTTGGAAGGTAATCAATAATCATACAAACATTGCACCTTCCCATTTGATTATGTCACGAATAGTATTGTTTTTTGGTATTAAACATACTCATTCGAATTCATCTTATTTGGAAGGAAAAAAATCTTTTAATCAAAATAGTATTAATATTCAAGCCCAACATGGAGTCGGCTAACATTTATGCTTGAATCAAGTTTGTTCAAGTTTTTTATAAACTAGTCAAACTAAACATTGTGAATTCCCAGCGTTATCTAGACTCTTCATATGAATTCCAAATGAAAAATGATTATTCACCACAGCGGCCTTCAATTATTTCAGAGGAGTGGCTTATCCAGAGTAGTTGGAGACAATTAAAGACTCAACAACAGATGGAGATGATGTTTTTAAGACGTTTTATTGCAGTGCCAACCATTGAGGTTGTGCCATCTTACAAAGACTAATAAACAACCAGAAAAATCAGCTTCTCTTCCTTTCTTAAATAGCTTATTGCACCGGAAGCTCATTCTGTCCAGAATATAGAAAGAGCCCCCGTCTCGACGCCCATGCTCGCCCATTCTTGGCCACCACTGCCAGTGGCAACAATGAATTGATCAGATTGAGCATGGATATTGTCTAAAAATCGAAGAAAAAGTCAAAACCCGTAAATAATTCTGGATTTTCATGTTAAAAATGTTCCTGGTATTACACTTTGGAAAGAAACAGTACAATGCAGGCACTGGAAACAACCAGACCAACTGCATTTTAATTACTTTTTCTCAGTTCAATTGGTAGGTAGCTTGGAATTATTGTTGGCTCAACCATACAACAGCTAATTCAAATTCTATTATTATTCATATCAATATTTTATTAGTATTTATACAACTTGTGTACCTAAAGCGTAACATGTAATACCAAATCCTATGAAAAAGAGAGAAAATTAGAAGGGATGCTGCAATAACTTGGTAGTTTCTAAGAACTGACATCATCTAATGAACTAGCCGCTTGATCTCAATCGAATCAAATCCTAATGTTGCTCCCCACAGATGCAGAGGAATAACATGATTTGTTGCGGGTAGCTAGCAATTAACATAAGGAGCTAAGCTTTCTTCATATTTTAGAAATATAAAAAAGAAAGAGATGGACCCACTATTTTTAAGTATTTTAGTAGACCAGTAGCTTAACATTCACTACTATCAACAGACTAGCTGTGAAAATTAACTACTCATGAAGACAGATCTATGGGCATCTGTCATTTGGTTTACCCTATTGATGATGCCAGTTTCATCCCTTCTAGCGTTGCTCTTGATTGAACTGGCATCAGAGAAGAGGCTTAACAAATACTTCAGCCTGTTTATTGCCATCAACTGTTTCCACTCTTTTCAATCTCCATGGACTTCCACGAAAAGACTACGCTATGGAGCTACGTGAATGAAGAGAGAAATAGTGCGGACATACCCAGCAGACCGTCTTTTGTTAATCATCAAAATCCATCCGAACGCGATGTCCAGTACACGCCCGGTAGAATGTCTTCCGCTTCTGCAACATCGATTCCAATAAGGCCTATGAGCCCTGAGACACCATGGACACTCTCCCCCGTGCGTACATCTCCCTCACAACCACTCCTCTACCATTGTTTAGCATCACTCCACCGGCATGAAGGTGGCATTTTATCCCTTGCAGTATCCAAAAACTTCATCTTTACTGGGACAAGGAGTAGTCGAATTCATGCCTGGAAGCAGCCGGATTGTGCAGAAGCAGGTTACATAAAATCAAGCTCAGGGGATGTTCGAGCAATCCTAGCATATGGAAGGATCCTAGTCACTGCACATGGAGACTGTAGAGTCCGTGTATGGGGGATTTCATCCACAGAAAACTTCCGCCCCAAGAAAATTGCCACCATACCTCCTAAAAGTTCGTTTCTGATGTTTCCGAAGAAGAGTTCGGATCAACACAAAGACTCCATCTCTTGCCTAGCTTACAACTATGATGAAAAGCTTTTGTATTCTGGTTCCTGGGATAAAACAGTCAAAGCATGGAAAATCCCAGAAAAGAGATGCGTGGATTCATTCGTAGCTCATGAAGGTCATATCAATGGCATTGTTGTTAACCAGGAAGATGGATGCGTTTTCACATGTTCATCTGATGGCTCTGTGAAGATATGGAGAAGGGTCTTTGGAGAGAGCTCTCATATTCTCACTATGACACTAAAGTTTCAGCTCTCGCCTGTCAATGCATTAGCACTAAGCACTTCTCCAGGCGCCTGCACCCTTTACTCCGGCTCTTCGGATGGACTGATTAACTTCTGGGAGAAAGAGACGACTTCCAGTAGATTCAACCATGGTGGGTTTTTGCAGGGCCATCATTTCGCGGTCTTATGCTTGACAATCGTGGCAGATTTGATATTTAGCGGTTCTGAGGATGCTACAATAAGGGTGTGGAGAAGAGAGGAAGGGAATTGCTTCCACTCTTGCTTAGCAGTCATGGATGGACATCACGGACCTGTGAGGTGCCTGGTCGCTACTCTGGAAAGGGAAACCGCAGTGAAGGGTTTGCTTGTTTACAGTGCAAGCTTGGATCAAACTTTTAAGGTGTGGCGAGTTAAGGTCTACCCGACCGAGAAGGTCAACCTACGGCACTCGAACGTGGATGATGAGCAGACAGAAGTCGTAGATTTTGAGACAAGTCCGGTTTTATCACCTTCATGGGTAGTGAAAAAGCTTCAGGTTTAGTGTTTTATAAATTTTCATGGCTGTAGGACCATCTTGTTATTTTGGAAGTTGAATCGTCATCCCTAACTCTCCTCTCTTTCTCCATATTTATCTGCATGCCCAGTAGAAATAAACATAGGCGACTGTTTGATGTAACAACAGATTCCCCAAATTTATACATGTGCCCTAAGGTACAGACCAAAATCCTAAGAATCATCAAAAACCATCAGGTTATTGCTAATCTGTTGCATCATTTTCATTGATTTCCAAGCATTTACCTAAGTGCCTAGCTTTCTTTAATGCCTATAACGTTGAAAGATATATGTCAGCGAAAATTTTTAAGTTCCTACAACAATGGCGAACTTGGCAGACATCGCAGCACCCAGATTCCGGCTTCTTCCCTTGTTTTCTGGTTGGTAGGAAACCCCACGTGTGGAACTAGCCAAATCATATGATGTTTGACCCTTCGAGTGTTAACCAGTGAGCCAGCACATGGGTTGTAATATTTTAAGCCATCAATTGATAGGACACTTGTGCCCGTACCTATCACGATTCATCATAAATAATAACCCGATTCTTATTAAAAGTTGGACTTTATGTGGAGAAGCGGTACTCATCCCAAAAAGATGGGATAAGGATGAAAATGTTAAGGCTAGCATTACGATTGCTTCATCTACAAATTTAAACTTGTAGACTTATTTATCATTTGAAACTCAGCTTCCAATGGAAGGTTAAGACTGTGACTAGGATCCATCGAGTGGACAGCATAATTGGATAAGAGTTGACTGATGACTTAAAGCTTTGAACCTACAACCTTTCCATTTGATACCATATTAAGGTTAATAGCAAAACCAACAGATATAAAGTATAATCTTATAGATCTGGTTCAGATCATATGTTTATTACTTAATAGAAAATATTAACGACATCAGAAAAATAACCATGCATTGAGCTAACTTTGAATTAACTTCTTTATGCCAGCTCTCATACCACATTTAACCTTTAGGACAGCTCCTGAATCTAATCATCAGATGACTTCACATCCTTCTTACTCATAAATGGCCATTTATGTTACTTTAATACACATCTGCAAGAGGCTACCTTCATCAGTTGGGAATTATTATTGCAGCTGTTTGTGCACTCCACATTGTAGACATTATACATGCCTCACTGCAGGGAAATTGTCCAAATCTAATTACATGTTTTTGCACAATCGAATTTTTTTTTTTTTTTTTGGGGAAAAAAAAAACACATAAATACCGTTTCTATCAGTCGAAGTTAGAATTGTAGGCATTTTTTTCCTACTCCCATTATTCTTTCACCGATACACATGAATCCTCTAGAATATATGTCATCAATATACTACTATGGATTGATTGTTAGACTATATTATTTATCTGTGATGACGCATCAAATTAAAAAGACTCGGCGTGAGAAAAATCATAACCTAATATTTTCTGCCCTGTATGAGCTATGCCTGACCACTACACACTTACAAGGAGAGGAGAGAGGCAGTCACGCAAGAACAATAAGAAATTGAAAGATTTTGTTGACGTTGCTTGTTTGGAAATTTCCTAAAAACACAGTAGCACCTAATGAGATCAGCACCAATCGTGTTCAGGCACTGGCTTCGGTTGTAATGATGGAAGTGGATCTCACAAAGCAACATCTTATTAATTTCTAAAAGGGTGGAAGTGCTTTGTGAGGAAGGCATTTCTACATGCAAAAAGAATTGGATGGCCAGTAACTCGACGTGCAGCTGAGTATGCTTGTATTTTGTTAGATTTATCTCCACAACCGATTGATATAAAACCTGAAATTCATTCACTCATATACATATACAGACATATATACATACATACATACATATATATATATATATATATATATATATATATATGATGGGCTTATTATTTAAATACATCCCTTCACTTGAACTGAAACTATGATTGCAGCCAATCAAGAAGAAGACTTCATTGAGCAGAGGTTAAATGAATGCATAAGAATTTGAATTGAAGATCTCATACCTGATACCATGTTAGATTTAGCTCCATAACCATGTAAAAGCATAAACTTATAGATACAATGTGAAACTTTTTAGTTTTTATTAGTTACCAAATTGCACCATTTTTCCTACATCATCATGTTCAATAACATGTTTACTTTACTAGCATACTCGTGAAACATGTATCAGAATCAAATGTGATCTCTTGTCCCAATATGAGTTTCGTACTAAACTGACTAAGATGTATCCATGCTGGTTCAAACGGGCTAGGTTCAACCATTACATAAGAGCTCTTATGAAGAATATGGATATATACATATATATTGGCCAAAACAAACTATGTAAACAAAACAAAAAAATCAAATAAGATAAAATAGAATCACGTTTTAAGTTGAATTCATAAGGCTGTTCCAGTACAAAGCTGGACTGACAATAGTGCTCTAATCTCCACTAAGGTCATCTAATAGTCTAGAAAAGAGACAAGGAAGAAAAGAAACAAGCAAAGGAATGTGACAGAAATTCCACTTGCTTCCTACCATAAAAGCTGTAATATCATCTACTCTAATGGAGCATAATCACACCTGTTGCATGCTATCTGGTAAGGAAATTGAAGCACAACAATGGTAATAACCATTTTCATCAAACACAAACCTTTGTGATAGGTGAGCTTCACGGAGATGATAGTCACCCCAATGCTCAGACTTATACTTCTTGAAAATTTCCCGTGCATCAAAGGAGTCAAACTTCTTTCTTAGCCTCCTAGAGGATTTACAAATGTTTTTTATTAGCAATATAGGCCACATGGGAGTAAAATCACTACAGCATAACAAGACAATAAGTAAACAGGTAAGAAGAATGGCACCTTTTCCGATGTCTTGCATTCATTAATGTGGCATGCAACTGCAAAAAAAAGAGACAGAAACAATCCTTAGTCTTGGATATAGAGGAATTAAACCATAGAATCCCATCATAGGTTCTAGAACATACATAGCCATAATGCGTATGCCATGCTATTATTTCATTGAGTGAATCAGAATTTGCTTGAATAGCTGAGACATTTATGCTCAGAAATATTGCGAGTACTTCCTCTAACTTAATTTCAACTGGGAAATGGTGGGTCTAGGCAGAGACATGGGAAAAAGAAATCATGAAATATTATGGTGTGTAAACAAAATTGTAATGCAATGTCCATAGATCATTGAGAGGGAGACAACTAACACTATTTTAGGAGAAGCACAATGAAATAGATAAAGTGTGGACAGAATTGGAAAAACATGGATATACCTTTAACTTTTGCTTGGCATCTTTCTCTAACACAAGTCCCGCTTCTTTGTAGGCATCAATAATCACCTCTAAAAAAGTTAAGAAAATCAAAGAGAAGAAAGGTGATAGGGATAATTGCTTTATCTAATTGGTAAGAGATCATCATTTCAGCAAATCAAGGATACGACAAGCACGTAAGAGTCGGCCTTCACCACCAATTTCTTCAATAGGTGTGTAGAGAACCTTAGCTTTAGCCAAAGAACCCCTCATGCAGTCCTGCAAGGACATTAAAGATTCTGTCCTTGTAAGTATTATTTTTGCATTTAGCATCACACTACTGGTTTCTCCTAATAATAGAAAAGATCCTTTCTTAATTTTGTTGTAGGCTTATAAATTGAACATAAATGTACGGAAATTAAATGGCACTCCAAACAAGAAAATAATCATGGAGCAACAATGCCTATGATACTTATGTAACAAAATGCAAAACCTTCAGAAATTACCAAACTAAGCAAGCTGCTTATGAGAGTTCTGCTGTTTTCAAATAAAAATATGATCATATCCTTATATAAACATAAAAACGAGATGGAATTACATAATAGTTCCATGGCACAGGACCCATCTAACCAACAAGAATAGGCTGCTCCATAAGCACCAAGTTTTTTGCTAAAGCAGTTATTAGGTAGAATGAAAATTACCAGTCCCTTGAGCCGTACATGAATAGGCTGATTATCCAAAGCATCTATCACCTTTGATGAAATACTCTGGAAGAGGACCATAAAATCAAACATTCACTTAAAGTCAGTATACATGTAATCTAGGAGAAACTTACCTGTAGCACTTCGGATGCCAGACTAACTCTCTCCTTATTCCACAGCTTCAACATGAGTACAGTCAAGTGGAATGTTTTGGGCTTGATAAAAATGGATTTTTCAATTCTCGAATCTGGAAGAATAGAAAAATGAGAAAAGCAGAGAAAATAAAACAATTAAATTGGTCAAGAAATGACGTTGCAGACAAGAATTCTCCATGCAATTAACTGAACACCACATCCACAGGAATAAATATGAAGAAAGCTGCACGGCGGATACACCCACATGCAACTCTTTCCTCTAGTGTTTTCATGAAACCTACACAAAATGAACTGTAGCCTTCTATTGTTGAAAAGCCTCCATTTAAATTAGTGAGCTCATTTTCATTATCGTACCGGATAAACCAGAGGCTTGTGATGCTTTTGGTGTATAGCTTACAATTGGTATGCTGGTTATGTCCACCTTAACTTGTTCACTGTTTTCTTCAACTTGTAGCTTAATAGCAACCTCACTTACTTGCTGGTCATTATCTTCACCAGCTGACTCATCTCCGCTAACTTTCAGCTTGACAGCAACATCACACACTTGCTGGTCATTATCTTCACCAGCTGACTCATCTCTGTTAACTTTCAGCTTAACAGCAACATCATTTACTTGCTGGTCATCATCTTCGCCAGCTAACTCATCTTCACTTGAATCACTCTCTGGAATTTCATTCCCACCAGAATTGCTATTTCCCAAAATGCAATTTTGGAAATCAAGAAGCTTGTCAACCAACTCAGGATATATAGCCAAAGGAAGTGAAATAAAATGAGAATAATCCAGACTCCGGCTTTGAACCACCTGGAATGTGCATTGAAATGAGAAAACGTTTCTTCTTGATTATTGACAAGCTAGCACATTGACCAACAGGAAAGAGCACTATTAAAAAATAATTGATTGATTGATTAATACATGCTTTTAGAACCAGTTACCCTGATGGGGATGTGATTTTAAGGCACTGGTTTGTAAAACCTTCTATGAACTACTATAATTTTGTTAATTTTTGGGAGCAATTTCAGTAGTAAAACCATTAATGATGATAGAACTTTATATTGGACTTTCTATGAAAAGAATGTTCCAGCATTGGACAGCGTGCAATCTCATGAGGGGGATAAAAAGTAGCTACTATCAAAACCACCGTTAGAGCAATCAACCTCATCAATAATCGATTGTATCTTCTCTGCAGCTTTGCTTACGGAATCACTAGAACTTCCTTCAATGGCTGTAACATATAATTGGACAGGATCATGAAAACAATAGAAAAGCGAGCAAGAAAGAGACCTTCACGAAGAAGTAAAGCTCATATTAATATAGCAGAAAATGTTTATGAGTGGAGTTTGGGAGCAAACATCTTACAACATTCATGACCCAAAGTTGAGAGGAGAGATAGAGAGAGAGAGAGAGTGAGGAGGAGAGATAAGATCCACCCTAAAAACTTACTTATATGATCTTCCTTCTTTGATGAAGGAAATAGAATATTGACTCCCAGCTCTTCTTCTATTTTTTTCTGAGTAGATCCCCTACAAGGTGAATTACAAAATGATAAGATAGCAAAAATGTGAGTTTTTGTGAAAAATTGTGCTTAAACAGTCAATACCCTTTTCCTTTGATGAATCGCAATAGTGAGGACCCCACCTACAGAGGAAACACAGGAAAGGCCACATGTTAACAAAAGAAATGATTTAATGAATAAGAACAATGTTCCTCAGACAATAGAACTAAAACAAGAAAACATTTGGAAAGCAGTGAGGAACTCAAATTCAGGAAGAAAAGAATGCCCTGGGGTCATGAACTTGTATGGCATGCACTAAAACTTTCCACATGTCTGCGCCATTGCTCAAGACAGTTATAAAATACATAAGGCCATTGAGATACTTCCCAGAATGAAACGCAATGAGAAAGTGATAAATCCTTATGCCTACAGAATCCATTGGAGCATACCTCGATTGAGATAGAACGCTTTTCAACAGAATTTGTGAGTTCCCCATCGGCCCCAGCACTAACCGAAGCTTCACTCAGACTGCTCTCCTGAACTTCTTGGATTTGGGAAAGTCTTTCAACAGAATTTGTGAGTTCCCCATCAGCCCCAGCACTCACTGAAGCTTCACTCACACTGCTTTCCTGAACTTCTTGGATTTGACTACCATTGTCTCCCTCTAAAACTTCTTTGACTACATGTTCTGGACACAAACATCAACGTACATGAACTCTTGCTATTGGAATTAACAAAAACCTACTGTATGTTAAAAGGTTGAAAATGCCCTGCAAGCTCGGTAATGTTACCACATTTGCACCTTATTTCATAATAGCTCAAGTTCAGTCAAACCATATATAATTGATAAAAGGTTAATCCGATTTTCCAAAACAAAATAGCCAAATACATGAATAACCATTTGATCTTTTTCATGATTGTTGGCCCCTTTAAAACTTTTCTGTTCATTTTAATTCCTAAATATTATGACTTGGCCGATTACTCACAGAGCTCCCCCAACTACATAACTCATTCCATGTAATACCTTAAATCCTTAGGGGATTATATTACATGATCATGAAAGTAATATGGGTTTCTTTCTCTATTCAGCTTCCTCAATTGTATTTTTTGGTCCCACCATAGAATCCATAAGATCTTTTTCCATCTGTCTTCCGGCTCTATATTTATTTCTTGTGTCAACACAATGTAAGAAAAACAAAAAGATGAAAACAAACCAACCTTCATAAGAAGAAGCTTGTGTGGAAACTGCTCTCCACACAAGTTCCACCCTTTTGTGCCTCTTGAATGAATCCTTCTCACCACCCATTATCCAATTATAACAGAGACCATGGTAACTGCATTGTAACTTCAAAAGAGATACTGTACATTAAAATTAATATAAGATAATTTAATTAACCAATAAATTTACAAGATTGCTTTCAGACCAATTGAATTTTCTCCCCATTTAGTTGCTTCAACTTCAATTATGTTGCAGAATCAAGTTCAAACAAGTTGTTTATATTTCAAATAAGTCAATAACCTGTAGATGTTTTCCTTTCTAGCTGACTTATTTGATTCACTTAAAACCTTTACAACAAGCAATTTTGTCACATAAATGACTCCGGGGCTGTCATGGTTTTTTTATGGGATAAGATATTCCAAAGAATACAAATTTTTATTATTTTCATAAGAGTCTGTGAGGATGTAGGACAGAATTATCAAAAATGCTATTCTGTAGCTCCCAATCACTTCTGATCCTAGCGGGGAAGGCAAATCCTCTTCTAAGTTATTGGGAACCTGGAGTCGTACTTTTCATCATTCCACTTCACATCTTCATCACACTCTAGCAAAAAACAACAAAATTTGAATTCTTTCATTTCCTATTCCATTCTTAAAAGTGCACAGCCAGCAACTAGCAAATCTCTTTTCCCATCCGCATTATATAATGATCTGTTTCTTCTAGAAACATGCTTCCAATCATAGCCTCAGGATTTGCCTCTCATCCATTTATTTAACTCATTTATAATAAATTCGAACTCGACCCATGTTTATGTTTTACTGTAAATACTTCTAATGATATAAATCACACATGTAAGTATACATATGTACATACTATATGGGTCTCATTAACAGGCCTTCCACTAGTTGAGACATCAAAAAGAAACTTTACATCTACCCAAGACTCCAAGAATGATGACACACTTCAAACAAGAGCCGAGTGCAGGGAAAAGTGAAAAAGTTTCTTCCTTCTGCTAACCTCTGAATTGAATAAGACAAGTTATGACAATCACATAGAGAATAGTCAACCACATGAAACTACATAATTTTGTAAAATTTCACAAAGCAGTCGAATGTCCTTATCGAGTGTCCGGACACTAGTTATCAAAACCGACTAAATTAATCACTATGCAGTCGTTCGAACAAGTTTGAAAAGGGCTTCCATTCGGTACTCATGAATTCCATACTAAAACATGCATAATTTCCATCATAAATAGACAAAAGCAGAATCAAGTTCAAAGCTTTACCTGAAACTGGTTACTGGGTATTGGGATTTTGGGTAAAGTAGTGATCTTGACTAGAGAATACAAACTGCATATGAAATATAAGCGTGAAAATGATAGTATCAGTTCAATTAGTAGTAGCAGTAGTAGTAAAAACTTTTGGGTGGTTTTTGTTCTCAAGAAAGTAAGGAGGGGAGAGAGAGAGAGAGCACAGACATACCGATGGAGAGACGGAGTCCTCGTACAAGCTATCATTCCTCGGACGAGACTGCCTCTAGAAAGAGAGAGAGATGTGGAACCGGCGCTTGACGGCTGATACACGTGTGAGTCCAACAACCTATTCGACCTCCGTTCCGGTTCGAATGAAAACCTGATAAGTAATGAGTGCTGAGTTGTACGCAAAACAAACAGCCATTAGTGCTACGATATTCGACCAGATGACGCGGGTTTAAATGTTAGTTGAGTTTGATACGGGTTTTAATATGATCTTATAAATGCTCGATGTTCAATATTGCTACATTCAAATTATATAAGACCATGCGCGAAATATAAAATGAATTATAAATTGCAATTATAGAAATTTTTAAAAATTACTAAACATAATTAGCCTTAAAAATTCATTATATGCTATAACTTGCAGTTTGTCAAGGGCTTATTACTACTTTTATTTTGTAAAATCATTGTACAAGTGTTTTGGATAGGATTAAGCTAAGAGTACTCACCTAATCCCTACTTGATCGAATAAGTTTTGAATAAGTAATTAAAATTACAAAGTAAATTTTGGATAATAATTCTCCACAATCTATTCTAATGAATAAAAATTAAAATACCATGTATCCATCCTGAAACCTATATTTTGAAACATATAAGATATAGGTTTTAGAAACTCTACTTTATAATAGTTTTCAAATAAAATTAATAATTAAAGGATACCATTTTATTAAAATATAGCAAAGCCCAACTTATCGAAAATTTTAAACTAAATGCTTATTAGTTCATTTCCTTTTATCTTTTGTCTTTAGTAGTCTTTACTCTATTGTTATTTTCTTTTTACATTTTTCTCCTTTGCTAAATCTATAATCTAGTAAAATTCCAAAAAGGGAATTTGAACTCATAGTCTCTACTTCTAGAGCCACTTATAAGCCACAAAATACATCAATTACTTATTTCTATAATGAAATGGTTTCTTTATTTTGTAATTGAAAAAATATTTTCTATTATTATTAGAGAGAAATTTGATTTTCTTAGAGGATAGGAAAATTATTTTATTACTGCTATATCTTAAAAAGGAAAAATATTTTAGTTTGAATTTATATTTTGTTTCATTTTCCATTTTATGTCTTTATTTTTAGATAGTTAATTGTTTAATCATATGTTATCATCACATATATAATTATTGACTTATACAATCTTATAAATTTTTTATTCATATTTTTATAAATTTTATAAATCTCGCATTAAGTACAATGTTTACCACTTTTACTTTATAAAACGATATGCTTATTTCCTTAAATATCTTTATAATATTATTATTATAAAATGAATGTTTTATTTATACTTTATATAATGCTTCCATAAAAATACATCCATAATAATAATGAATAAAGAACCATTTGAGGTAGAAAAATTAGTTAGAAATTAACCTTAATGGACTTTATTCGTTAACATCATTTGAAAAATTAGCTAAATTGAGTAATAGCTTTTGAAAAAAGAAAAGTTAGGTTTGTTTTATGTTTTAACAAAAATAGCCGTATTGAAATTTATAAATAAAATAAAAACAAAGTCTACAAGTTTTACAATGTATAAGGTATATGGTGGTTCGAACCAAGATGCCACAACATAAGTTATCATTAGCAAAGTTTCGAAACATATACTCATAGGATAGGGTGCAGGTAAAGGCTCATATCTTACTCACCCTATACCCGCTTTTCCATGATTTTAGACTTCGATAATATTGATAATTAGTTAAGAAAAAAAATTCATAATACTAATATATTACATGGATAAATAAGTGGCGTATAACTATTAATAAAAATTTAATACATGACAATAAATTATATACTTTTTTATAAGGTACAAATTATGTTTTCACTTGTCAAATTTTATGACACTTGCATGTGCTCATTGATCCACATAGCGTATAAGCACCACTAAAGTCTTTCTTATCGATTAGACTCCATACCGAATTCTAATTTACACCATGTTCACTTCTTGACATCCTTGAAGGCAAGCTACTCCTACTAATAGTTTAGCACACTCTTTAATTATAAATGCTTGAATGTAATCTACCAAAGAACATCTTCATCATTCCTAAAAATTCCAATTCCTAAAATATCGAATTGGGATTCATTAGTTCAAGCTAAGAATTATGATTCTACAACTAAATTACTCTCACTACCCTTTCTCTTCTCAATACAACACTACTCTGCATCAACCACTATTACCCAACACCATCTTCTTCTCCAGCAAGTAACACCAAGCCAAGCGCACAACCACATTAACATTGTTGCTTACACATGGGCATCCACTACAACACCACACATTAGATTTGCACACAAAATAGACTATTGGTGTATGGGTGTTATTCGATTCAACTTGCCATTATCAACTTCCATACCCAACACGAAACCTACAATTGAAGAGAGAAGAAGGGAGAGAGTGGTTGAAGAGAGAAGGAGGGAAGGAGAGAATGATCGAAAAAGAGAGAGAATAACAAAGAAGATAGCCAACAATTCAAACTAAGGTTAGGGTTAGAGATATAAAGATGATTGAAAACGAAAGTAAAATAGTCATTTTAATTGTACTTAATGCTTATTACATGTATGTATCTTTTTTTTTCCCCTAAGAGAAAAATGTAGTACTAACTCCATTATGTGTCTATTCCATACGGTGAAATAAATGAGCTATTAAACTATATACGTGTATATTTATTGAAAATATCACATTTATATAAAATATCATCACAATTAATATATTAATAATGCATATTCATGATTTGTTTTAAATATTATAAAATTACTATCATTTAATTTAAACTATTGGTCTCATGTGAGAATTAAGGGTCTTTCTACGTTTATAAATGAAATGTTGTGTCATTTAGAAGAGCTACAACTCTTTAACAATGATTAAAGTTATGTCATTTTTTATTAAACTATGTAAGGATTATAACTCTTACCATTCTCTATATAAAGGCATGTCTCTTAAATGTCACAAATAGAATAGAAATGATAAAAAACATTCCAAAATTATATATGTGGGGGAAAGGGTTCATATGTGATGCTCACTTGCATACTACATGTCGAATCGTGCTACACATAATTAAGGAAATGAGTTAAATTATACATATGAAATGATCAAGTAGGGTAAAATAGGGAGGAGGAAGAGGAGGAGTAAGAGTAAGAGTAGGCAATCTCGATAAAACTCTAACATGTATGGTGATAAGTAAAGAAGCTTAATGGCATCAAACTCCACTACCAATAAAAAAATGGGGTAACATTCTTAAAATGTTCAAGTATTTGATCCTTAAGACAAAAATTTAACAAAGTAACGACATTAATGGGAGTTTTCTCTTGTCAATATGAGGAAGGGAATTAGGTATTTATAAGAAATGGCCATTAATCCCATTCGTCAAATCGTAATGGTGATCAATGGTCAAGATTAAAGCATTCTATCAATGAATCTGAAGTGAACTCTTTTTATA
Source organism: Lumnitzera racemosa (assembly GCA_024138005.1). Classification (NCBI taxonomy): domain Eukaryota; kingdom Viridiplantae; phylum Streptophyta; class Magnoliopsida; order Myrtales; family Combretaceae; genus Lumnitzera; species Lumnitzera racemosa. Next base: position 81,851,236 of record JAMXBC010000012.1, read on the forward strand.
GGTTTAGGCTCAATAAAGGCCTTATATTTTAGTGTGAGCCAAATTAAAAAAAAAAAAATTAGATTAGGTAAATCGATCCAACAGGCCCTACTACAAATGTACTATGCTAAATCTCCCTTAACCATCACTAATATATGTGGGCTTGACTCTCTAGGCCTTATTACCTTAGCCCAAAAAGTCAAATCTGTTTCGATTATTAAGCTTAAGGCTTAACATTAAATTCAGCCTTCTACAATATATTATAATAGATTAATAATTACTTCATTCGTTGGGGCAAATAAACCTTCATATTATAGTACTATAGAAAATTATCACATTACAAGTGTCGCTAAGAAAACATAAAATGGTTACTATATAGAGCTATATAATAACATATGTAAAAACCTTTTCCTAAAATCCCACACCATAGCATTTGTGTGCACAAATAGTTTCCTCAAACAAAGAAGTTATATAAAATACTAACTTAACGAAAATTACAATAAACCATAATAACTACATATACCTTCTATGTAAGTTTGGAAAAACCCATAAAACTATTATAATGGCTCATTTGATTAATTTAACAATGGTAAAATAGAAAGTATATATCTTTGTGCGTGAACAAATATATGCGTGTGTATATATATATTATAATCCATAGTTATTTTTCTATTGAAAAAGAATAATAAAAACCACTATAAGTTCGAAGATGGAAAAGTTTTTACTTTGACGTTACTCTTTCTTTCTTTCTTTTTTTATTTTTTTCCAAATACTATGACAACAACTAGAAGGAGAGGGAAATCAAACTTAATACATATCATTAAGAAATCAATGTTCACAATATTTGACTACAAAGGCCTTAGCATACTCCCTTTAAGTAATTTATCGATGAATAAAGACAACGAAGATTATGAGTCAAAGGAAATATCAAACTTTAGTATTATCTTTTTTTTTTTTAAAGAATTTGCTAATAAATATGAATTTAATGGTGATTTTCATTGGTTCTTTAAGAACACAAACAAAATGATGCCCTCAATAACATATCCTCTTAACTTTTCCATTTTCTTCATTTATTATCTTTTTCCTTATCTTAAAAATCTTTGTCCATCCATTTCTATTGGGAATCAGGCTATTGGACCATTGATCCGCAACTAAGCTCGAGGATTAGAGAGACTAGCAAAATGAATCATCCTGCTCCAACCGACTTCTGCTGAGGACAAATATCTCCTTACCAACCTATTCTGTATGCTGAGTCGAATAACTATTTATTTCTCACAGATAATATGTCGAGAAGCGAAAGGCCAAGACAATAGTCAATCCTCATTCTCACTCATGCTTACCCAATCACTTACTTAGCATCACCCTTGTTGAGATGTCGAGAAAAAGACTCTGGACTGACTAAGTTACCTTTGCTTGGACAAGCAACCCGTCCATACACTTTTTTTGCATTCTCCAACGGCTTCGCCAATGTACCATGGCTACGTATACAGAACCACGTGAGGAACCTGCTCCACTAACCATTACCTTTTTGGAATATTCATTTTTACCCTTTTATATTCTTGTACATTATTTATTTAGGGTAATACTCTTTTTGTCTTTTCTTTTTCAGGCAAGTTACCCTAAATTCTCAGGTATAAATACCGTTATATTTGTAGCTATAAAACATCAAATTGAACACTAATACACTGAGCATTTGTCTCTCATAAACACCACTTTGTTTACATACATTTCACTCTTATCCTAAACCTTAAGCAAGACTAAGTCGCGAGTAATCTCATCAAACCATCTCATGTGTCATATCGAGTTATGTCGTAAGTTCTCAAAAGTTCCATTAATGTGTCATATCCTTTAGAGCTGTTTGTAGGTTTTTGCGTGCTTGCTTTTTTATTCACATTTATCCTTTCATACATTCCCCATCCCTTCTTTTTTAAGCTTTCAACAAGCTTGGATCCATCCAATGACCGGCCTTGTCTGTTCTTTGTCACGGTTAACACCAACTTGGTATCAGAGTGGAGATTTCACTTGAGTTGTAGTTTGTTTTCAAAGTTCTATTTATACTTTATTTTACATGTATAAAGCAAAGTAAGTTATTGTGTTCATCTTAGCTACTGTGTTTACTAACTATTTAGCTTCTAGTTTTGAGAAATGACAAATCCGAATGTAAATGTTGGTGTTGAAGACGACAACAATGGAGTTGTTAGCCATGGACAACAGTCTTAGGGAATCCCTAGGAGCACTAACGAGAGACTTGATGAGGTAGATAACATCTTAATAGATCTAGCCCGGGTTGTTCATATGTTGGCTTACCGACCAATTGAGGCCGGGCAAAATACCTTACAAGCTGCTCAACCTATTAAAGATCAAAACCCAACTCGACCGATTTGAGGTAAAAGAGTAGGCGAACAAGTAAGACGAAGGATAGACCTGAGAGAACTGGATGAAGAAGATGAAGAAGAGAATTTTGAGGAAGACCAAGCTAGAGCCCCCAAAGCACCTGACCATGTGAAGCTTCGGATTCCGAGCTTCAATGAATCCAGGAATGTTGATGAATATCTAGAATGGGAAGAGAAGATAGAGCATATTTTTTATTATTATCAATACGAGGATTACAAGAAAGTGATAACCACTACTATTGAGTTCTTCAAATATACCGTTATGTGGTGGAAGAATTTCCAAGCTATAAGGAGGTAAAAGGGCTATCGAGAGATCAGTACTTAGCCTGAGATGAAAAGAATACTCAAAAATAAGTTCGTGTCAGAAACTTATCTACAAAACACTTTTACTTAGCTTCAAGAGCTAAGACAAGGAAGCCGAACAATTGATGAGTATGCTTGGGAATTCCAAATGCTCATGATCTAATGTAAAGTAGAGGAGTCCCCCAGCGTGAACAATCTCTAGGTCCATTATTGGGATAAGAGGTGACATTCGAGACATTATGGAACTGTAATGATTCACCACAATGAATGAAGTCATTAGAATAGCCCAACAAGTAGAGAGATAGAGAAAAAGCTAAGTACTGACCAAAATGCCGACTAGCTAACCCGGATAAGAAAGTCACCAAGCTCAATCAAGTACCAAGCCAATTAGAACGGTAAAAGTCCAAGCTGAGCAAAAAAGCCGACCTGGCGGTGAAGTATTGGCCCGAACTTATGAGAAGGGAAAAGAATTGAGTAGGAAGATAAGCCAAATCAAGTGCTTCAAATGCCAAAGGTTTTGACATATGACTGTTTAATGCCCGAACCAAAGAACTATGGTGATTAAGGGAGACGTCATGAAGCTAGAGGTAGAGAATACAGATGAGGATCCTGAGAAGGAGGAGGAAGAGATCACTAGTGAGAAAGAAAATGCCGAAAAAGAGTTGATTAAGGAAGACGTGTTTGCTGAGGACTTGGATCAGTTAATCATCATTGTCTAACGTATAATGAACATGGAGCCTTTACGAGTGGAGAAGTAGAGAAAGAATTTGTTTCATTCCCTATGTAAGGTGAATGATCAGGTATGTGCTCTCATTGTAAATAGTGTGTCACGCCCCGAAGCAGTAGAGTCATAATAACCCTACCGTACAAACCATTCTAAAATAGAAGTTGGCCTTATAACCACTATCTTAGACCTGATCTACACAAGACGTCTATGACTAACTCACTTTAAAATAAACAGTTCGTAATTTAAATAAGTCATTTACCTAAAAATGTAAGAAAATATATATATATATACTAGAATTCATTTATTACAATTAACGTTTACAATATTTCACCATAATCTATTTCCTAGTAAATACATTATTCAGAAATGAAAAATTCTAAAATAAAAATTCTAAAATAAGAACTTAGACCTTAAAAATTTATGTCTGTTCTTCAAATTTTTTTCCTTACTTCCTAAGATCCAACAGTTGTTATCTTCAGGGTAGTTATAAGCCACTTCTTAGCCAATACTTGCAATGACGTTTATAGGGATATGAGCAACCACAGCTCAGTAAGTCAGAATAGAGGACTTAAAACTATACCACAAACATAAACAAAGTTATCAACCAACTTATTAGGTGCAATGCATGTTCAAGCAAATGTCATCGCACGACGTTGTCCGGCCCATCGTGAGATTAAAAAAATTGCACTTGCTTTAATTCGAGTTGAAGAGTTGCCGTTAATGTCATAGCTCATGAATAAACCTAGGCTTGTGCAATGGAGACACTGCTCCTCTCGCGACTACCTTCGAACCATTGACTTCACTCTTGCCGTAACCTCTTTACCTATTACTTAGTTTGACTAAGGATAAAGAAGGACCCATTATGCTATCCAACGCTATCTCTTTTAAAGGAGTCGATATTTGGTCAAAGAATCCTAGGTTTTCCCTAATGGGTTGCTATGTAAGTCCCATTTATGATACAAGTTATATCTTTGTTAAGTTCAGTTTAAGGTGATTAATTACTTCATACAATACAAGCCAGAACAATGAGCAAAATTATAGCATCACTCATAATCAAGCACATGTATACAGCCAACTATCTAACAAGTATAACCAAGTATAATCTCAAGCCTCCAAAATATAGCAACGTATTAATCCCAACTTACCTGAACTCTTCGTTCACTCACTCGAGGTCCAACTCACTTAGGTCATCGCTGATCATCCCTATAACACAAACGCGATTTCAGTTTTTTATATAACTATTATAGGTTGGTTTTATCCTATAACGCTTATTGTTATCTTTTGTTTAAGGTTTAATATACCTAATTATCTGGGTCTTATGTCTTTTACAATTCTTCTTGAACGTATTAAGTTCTATTTTAGTTTTCGCATCGATTTATAAATTAAGTTTTTAACTTAGTTTTTTGTTAGAGATTTATATGTATATCCTAAGAAATCATTTCGACCCATAATGTTAAAATAATCGCATTATCATTCGATATTCTGCATTATCTTCGAATATCCTAAATATCGTTTTTAGTCTCTAACTAATGTTCTAGTCCGTACGATACACTTGAATCCTAATTTAATTACCAAATTCACCCTTGTTATGAGAAAATCTTACATTTTTCATATAATTATCCTAATTTAAGTTTCCTATCAAATTTATGTATATTTCTATTATTACATAATACAATTCTAACCAATATTTTCCTAATTATTAATTTCTCATAATTACATATTACACATTATCATATAATGTGTACAAAATGTACACATCTAATATTCCCATCACTTCAATTTCATCTCCCAACATCAAATAACATTCCAAATATCTAAATTCATCCTAAATTAGATTTTGAACCTAACTACCTTAAATTACCAAATTAACTCAAAATTTCTCATTTTTTACCTATTACATATTTACTATGCTAATAATTACATCTAGCACTCCAAATGTTACGAATAGTATACTCCATCGGATTTCAACATCCTAAAACATATAATTGTGCATCAAATCAATAATTACCTATTTAATTATTTAATTAACTTTAAATTACTCATTTTATGCATCATTTTAAGTCCTAAAAGTTTCGAAAATTAATTTTTGAAAACGGGCTTCATTTCTATATCACCTAAGTAGTCTACATAAAAATTTTGGACTCAAAACTATACTCCTAAGGTCATTTATTTCTAAATTGAAACATGCTCGATTTTGCATAATTTATTAAGGAATATATATCACGTGACATATTTTCATCAAAATAATATTTTTTTCTAAAAACTAAATACTAAAATATTCCAGAATAACAAAATTCATAATTTTATAAGAATATTTACTATTTTTATAAAATTACACGAAATCGGGTTGGAAATCAAACTTGCAAGTTTGGGTGGCTCCAGCCACCGTCGGTAACCATGGCTATGTCAGCCTACCTGGGTGTTGCCAGTACCGTGTGATGGTGGTGGCCATCCACTCCCAGTTGTTCGTCGGGTCTAAGTTTTCCTAAGAAGCCCCAACTGTACAGTTTTTTTTGTGATTTTTTCTAAAATCCTAATTTACTCTTAATTTCTCTTCTCTTTAATTTTTTAAACTTCTTGACATCCAAAATGAGCTTCTGAAAAATGTGGGGTATTTATTGAGGTAATGGGAAATTATTTTGCATTAATTTGATTAGATAATTACCTTATCTTCTTCCAATTTGCCTTTTGTGTTGTTCTAATTTAATTGACTAAATTTTTTTTATTTTCCCTTACTGCTACAACCCAAATGTGGATTATTCCTTATTTTTTCTGATTTTTATTTATTTTTCCTTAATGAATTACGAATTTTTTTAATTATTTAATATTATTTTAGCACATTTCGCATATTTTAAGTAATTATGCATATTTCTATCTACATGTAAATTTATATATAGTATAAATAAATATTCCTAAATATTATTTAGGTTATTTTATAATTTTTAGTGTGTATATAATTTATTTCTAGTAATTCGTTAATTATCGGAATACATTTTACAAATTTTCGATTAATAACGAGTAATATACTTAAAATTTGAAAATTTTATATTCTTTTATTTTATTACTTATTTTCTTAAATTCGAACTTACGGGATCATTTTTACTAATATTTTTAGCTTTATTTTGTAATTTAGACTCGATTAAATCTTTTAACCGATCGTTCTAAATTTTACGAGCCAGACTTTGGGCAACTGATTGTAGGTCTTACATAAGGAAAGCTATACCAATGTGGCATCAGCTGATCTTATTTCAAAGTTAAAGTTGCCAATTGTTGCACATCTAAAGTCGTATAAGTTGCACTGGTTGAGTGAGAAAGAGCACTTCATGTCACTCAGCAAATACTACTACTGATTATTATCGAGAATTACTCTGACCAGATTCTATGCAACGTACTACGCATGTACACTTTCCACATGTTGCTAAGTAGATCGTGGCTGTTTGATAGGAAGGTTATCTATGACGGCTACAAGAATACATACATATTTAAGAAGGATGGCTAAAAAATTACAATGAACCCGATGTCACTGAGAGAAGTTAACAAACTACAAACAAAACTTACTCACAAATCAAAGAAGACTCTAGTGATGAGTAGAGCCAAGAACCAAGAGGCCATCAATGCTGACATGTTGACCCTTATGTTGGTTAGGCGCCTATTAGAAAGGAAGAAGCGGGGTGAACTACCTCAGGAAATCAAAGAGTTGCTAGACGAGTATACTAATCTGTTCCCAGAATAGTTACCCATGAGGTTGCCTCCAACTTGAGGCATAAAGCACTACATTGACTTAGTACCCAACACCACACTACTGAATAAACCAGCCTATTAGATGAATCCTAAATAGGCTTCTAATCTCCAACGTCAAGTCAATGAGTTACAGGAAAAAGGATATGTCAGAGAAAGTCTCGATCACTATGCTATGCCAGCACTTCTAATACCAAAAAAGGATGGAACTTGGCGAATATATGTAGATAGCTAAGCTGTGAATAAGATTACAATCAAATACAGGTGTCTCATTCTAAGATTGGAGGACATGCTGAATGAACTGAGTGGAACCAATATCTTCAACAAGATTAATCTAAAGTCTAGTTACCATCAGATTTGCATAAGGCTGCAAGATGAGTGAAAAACTGCATTTAAAACTCGACATGAACTTTATGAGTAGATGGTCAAGCCATTTAACTTGTTGAATGCCCTAAGCACTTTTATGAGGCTCATGAACCATGTGCTAAGACATCAAATAAGAAAGTGTGTCGTGGTGTACTTTGACGACATCCTTATCTACAATACCAACATGTTGAGTCACTACAAGCATCTCCGAGTTGTCTTAAATATCCTTTGCACCGAAAGATTATTCAACAACTTAAAGAAACGTTGCTTTTTCTAAGAGGAAGTGGTATTCTTAAGCTATGTAGTCAGTAGAGGAGGCTTACAAGTGAATGACGAGAAGATTCGAGTAATCGTTGAGTGGCCGACTCTAATTACTTGTATCGATGTAAGAAGTTTCCTCGGACTAGCTCATTTCTATAGACAATTCATCAAGAATTTTAGCACCTGCACAACTTACTAAGCTAATAAAGAAAAACACCAACTTATGATTGGGAGAAAGGGAGGAGAGGAGTTTTGCCGAGACAAAAAAAAAAAAAAGATTGACCTCCGCCCCGATATTAGTTTTACATGACTCCAAGAAAATATTTGAGCTAGAATGTAATGCATCAGGCATCGGAATAGATGATGTCCTAATGCAAGAAAGCTAACCAATTGCCTTCCATAGTGAGAAGCTTAGAGGACCTCAGTTAAAATACTCTGTATACAACAAATAACTCTTAGCACTGATCTGAGCACTACAAGTATGGCAGCATTATTTACTATCGAAAGAGTTTGTCATCTATATTGACTAGGAGTCATTAAGATACCTCCGAAGTTAGACCAAGTTATCGAAGTGTGGCAAGATGGGTTGAATTCCCTAAAAGATTCAATTTTGTAATAAAATATAAACAAGGAAAGAGAAATGTAGTTGCAGATGCTCTTACGAGAAGACATGCACTTTTGAATGAACTGCAGACCAAATTGTTTGGGTTTCCAGGCATTAAAGAGCAGTATTCTAAGGATCTATACTTTGGACCCATAATCGTGTGATGCGTCGATGAAAGAACAGTGGACGAGTATCATGTAAAGAATGGCTACTTATTCCGAAGTGGAAAATTATGCTTACCGACTTGTTCCCTAAGAGAGTTATTGATCAAGGAAGCTCATAATAGAACATTGTCTGGACATTTTGGAAAAAGAAGGACCAGTGAAATGTTGAATGGTCAATTCTTCTGGCCGGAAACGAGGAGAGATGTATACCAAGTTGTCGAAAGCTGTGCCTTGTGCACAAGGGCTAAGTGCCAAGCCGAGCAAGGAAAAGCAATTCCCCTACTTGTTTTAATGAAGCTGTAGACAGAATTGAGCATGGACTTGGTTCTTGAATTACCCGAAGCAAAGATTCTATAATGGTCGTCGTGGATCGGTTCAACAAAATGGCACACTTCGTGCCCTGCTCCAAAACTAATGATGCTTCAACTATTGCTTCTCTTTTCTTACAGGAGATTGTACAGATACAAGGTGTGTCGAGCAATGTAGTCTCCAACGAAGACCCAAAGTTCTTAAGCCATTTCTAAAGGACCTTATGGCAACGGATGGGGACCAAGCTACTATTTAGTACTTCCTGTCACCACTAAACTAATGCCAAATAGAGGTGATTAATCATACTTTGGGATCATTACTCTGAGCTATAGTAGGCAAGAACTTGGTTGATTGGGACATCTGCTTACTAGTAGTTGAGTTCACTTACAACCAAACAGTATACAACACTACTAAGTAGACCCTCTTTGAAGTGGTCTATGGTTTTAATCTCGAGTTGCCCTTCAATCACACCTTTATACCTATACCTAAGCAAAGAGAGGTTTTCGAGCAAGAGAAGGAATAAACTATCCCTAAAGGCTAAAGGACCTTTCAAAATCCTCCAGAAGATTAATGATAATGCCTACAAATTGGAGTTGCCTAAGGACTATGGGGTTTCTAACGCCTTCAATGTTGTTGACCTCAGTTTGTATCACCCTGACAGAAAGCTAATCGAAGATCATTCAGATTTGATCCCAAATACAAAACAACCCAGAAGGAATGATGCAAATCAGACTACTGGACCATTGACCTGCAGTTGAGCCTGAGTGATGGGAATCAGGCTACCAGACTATTGACTTGTTGTTACACCCTAAAGTCACATAATCGCAACAGTCTCGTCATGTGAACTATTCTACGATAATAACTGGCCTTAAAGTACCTACCATAAACATGATCTATACAAGGCGTCGACAACTCCTCTCTTTGAAGTAAACAGTTCAATTAAGTGTTTAGCTAAAGTTACAGTAATTATCAAGAATTTTTAAATCAACATGCATGATTACATGTACATTCTACAGAATTTCCCAGGAAATTCTACATTAACATAACAGTCAACTAAGTTACATAACAACTATCAATCTTTCATTCTTAAGCTATTAAAAAGACTCTAGCTATACATCTACTACTAGGAGAATTGATTCTCATACCCCAGGCTTCAAAAGAACTAACTTCTAGATAGTTGTAGGGCGGCATAATACTCAAAGTATTTAGAAATCAGGACCCACAAAAGGATATATACGAGTATGAGCAACTACAGCTCAGTAAGTTGAATTGGAGACTTATGAATGTATACAAACAAAAACAAGATTATCAAGTAATTATTTTCATGCAATGCAATAAGCAAGTGTTATCACATAACGTTGTCTAGTCTGTTGCGAAATCAGAGAAATTTCACCCGCTCTAACTCAGGTTGAGGAGTTTTCATGTTATGCAACAGCTCACAACCAAACTCAAGTTTGTACAATGGAGATACTGCTTCTCCTAAGACTATCCTTTGAACTAGTGCCCTCATCCTCACCACGACCTCTTCTTCTGTCACTTAGTTCAGTTAAGGATGAGGAAAAGGCCAATTTGCTATCCAGCGCTATCTTTATCGAAGGTGTCAGTATTTGGTTGGAGAATCCTAATAATCTCCTAAAGGGTTGCAATGCATGACAATTTAAGTCATTAGAGTCGTAATAAGATTAAATTCCATTTAGGGTGTTCAATCAATTTCACATCGATCCAGTCATAACATAAAATCAATCACAATACAAATTTCAACACGAATTCAGGTACTCAAACACATGCATAAACTACTTACAGTCACAATCATACACAATCCTAAGTCTCCGAGTACCATAAAATAGTACTCTAATACATTAAGTAATAACTCAACTTACTTGGAATTCTCGGTCGCCGAATCACTTAATTGCAAGTCGGTTCGTCTCCGGATATCCTATAATACAAATACATATTTTTAGTACTTATACTTTACTGATTCATATTCTAAGTAATAATTTAACTCATTTCTCCATGTATACCTATTATTTACTAATGATTCTAACTACCTTATTTCGGGGTTCGATTTCTAAATTAGATTTCAGTTTTGATTCTACATTATCTCTAACTATAAGGAATCCTAAATATGCTCGAATCCTAATGTGAAATTAATCCAATTAAGCTCGAGTATTCTAATATCACATTGGGTCTTAATTTAGTGTTCCATACTATTTGGTACACTCTAATCCTAATTGGAGTACCGGATTTACTCTCGATATGAGAAAATCTTATATTTTTTTATACAAATACCTAAAATTAAATTTTGTTTTAGATTTATTATGTACTGATTTTTATTATTATATTATCTAAATAAACTTAATTTTTCATATTTATTAAATTTTCAATTCCACATATTCCTAATTTCCTACAATTACTATATAATTCCTATGTTAATTACACTTAACACTCCAAAGACTAGGATTAGGTTTCCACATCAAATATTAACATCTTTAAACATCTAATTACCATCTAAATTAGTAATTAATTACTTAATAACCTAATTAACCCGAAATTACCCAATTTTTTCAGCATTTTAGAGCTAAAAATTTACTTAAAATTTTCAAAAATTAAATTTAAAAAAATGGTTTCATAGCACTATTATATATCACTTAAGCATTCTAGAGAAAAAATTTGAGCTCTAAACTACACTCCTAAGCCTATTTATTTCTAGTTCTAATCATGCTTAGTTTTGCTTAATTTCTTAAGAACCTTATATTTGCAACTATGATTAAACCTAATCATTATTTTTCCCTAAATATACATACAATAAAATCCCAAAATTATAAATTTCATGATTTTATGGGCAAAATAAACAATTTTAAGAAATTATACAAAATTAGAGCAGATGTGAGACTCACCTGATCCAATGGCTTTTAGGCCTCCAACACCGATTCAGGTATATCGGCCAGTCCAAGTGGTAGGTTTAAAGTGGTGTAGTGGTGGTGTGTAAGTTTGGTTCACTAGCCCCTTCTATACATATTTGCTTAATAATTTCCTAAACCTTAATTTTCTTCTCCAAATTTCAGTGCTCTCAATTTTTTTCTAACTTATAACTGTTCAAATGAGTTATGTAATTTTTCTTGCTATTTCTAGAGTTTTTTAGTAATTATTATGCATTTAATTAGACAAAACATTGCCCAAATCTCTTTAATTTTGCTTTTTGTGTTGCTTGTTTTTTATTGGTTAATTTTTCTTCTTCACTTCCATGACCAAATCCAAGTCATTCCTTATTCCTTTGATTTTTTTATTAATTATTTAATTATTTAATAAGTTTCTAGCTAATTTAAATAGTTTTACATATTTTTATCTACACGTAAATACATGTAGGGTATATGTGAACATTCTTAATTATTACTTAGGTCATTCTATGATTTTTAATATACATATAATCTATTTCTAGCAATTTATTAGTTATTAGATTACACTTTTTTGCCTTTTCGATAATTAACAAGTATTATACTTAAAATTTAAAAATTTTATAGTCTCTTATTTTATTACTTATTTTCTTAAATTCAAGTTTACGAGGTCATTTTGACTAATATTTTTATCTATAGTTTATAATTTAGGTTTGATCGGATCCTTTAACCGATTGCCTTAAATTTTGTACACTAAGTTCAATCCTACGGTAATTTAGCTTAACTTTAGGGCTTACACCTATAACCAAGCCCAAGGATTAGAGGGACTGGTAAGACGAATTCTCTTATTCTAATCGACTCATATGGAAATCGAATATCTCCTTACCGACCCAATTTGCCTACCGAGCCGAGTGACTTCTATTTCTTGCATGTTGTGTACTGACAAACGAAAGGTCGAGACAACAGTCTATCTTCATTCTCACATATGCTTGGTCAATTACTTACTCAGCTGTACCCTTGTCAAGATACCGAGAGAAAGAGTTTGAATTGACCAAACCACCCCTGTTTAGAAAAGTAACTATCCGTACTTTTTGTCTACATCTTCCAACGGCATCACCACGTGTACAGTATCATGTATAGAATCAATTGCACCAATGATTGCTTTCCTTGTATATTCATTTTTACCCTTTTATATCTTGTACATTACTTCCTTAAAAAATACCCTTTTTATCTTTTTCCTTAGCAAGTTGCCCTAATTTATGGGTATAAATACCCCTGTACTTATAGCTGTAAAGATTATCAGAACCAAATTATTATCAATACACTTGATTACTTCTTCCTTACGTAAACACTGCTTATTTACACTCAGCATCACTCTTATCCTAACCTTTGAGTAAGACTACATAGCGAGTAATCTTATCGGACCTATTCGTGCGTCATATCGAATTATACTGTGAGTCCTCAGAAGTTCCATTAGTACGTCATATCCTCTGAAGCTGTTTGTAAGTTTTGCTTACTTTTTCATTTGCATTTGTCTTTCTACACTTTCCCCATCACTTCCTTTTTAAGCTTTCTACAAGTTTGGACCCATTCAGCGACCGACCTTATCTGTTCTTGGTCTTTGTTCGCACCATCTTGGTATTAGAGTGGAGGTTTTATTTGAGCTATAGCTGGTTTTTGAAGTTCTACTTATATCCTATTTTATGTGTGTGAAATAGAGCAAGTTACTATGATCGTCTTGATTGTTGTGTTTGTTAGCTATTAATTCCCTAAAGTGTTTTGTGTGAGCTTTGAATCTGTAGAGAAAATGACAAACCCGAGTGTGAATATTGGTATAGGAGATGACAATAGTAAAGTTATCCACCATGGTTGACAACCTCAAGGAACCCAAGAAGCACCGACAAGAGACTTGACGAGGTAACCAACCTCTTAGTAGATCTTACCCGACTTATTCATGCATTGGCTTACTGACCCCCTAAAGCGGTACAAAATACCTCGTAAGCTGCCCAACCTGTTAGAGGTCAGAACCCAACTCAACCAATTGAAGGTGGAAGACTAGGTGAATAAGTAAAATGAAGGATAAACTTGAGAGAACTTGATGAAGAAGAAGAGGAATAGTATTTTGAAAAGGAATGAGCTAGAATCCATAGAGCAATTAACTATGTGAACCTTCAAATTTCGAGTTTCAATGGATCTGGGAATACTAACGAATATCTAGAATAGGAAGAGAAGGTAGAGCGCATTTTTTACTATTATTGATATGAGAATTATAAAAAGGTGAAAACTGCTGCTATAGAGTTCTTTGGATATGCCGCTATGTGGTAAAAGAATTTCCAGGCCATGAGGAGACGAGAGGGCTACCGAGAGATTAATACTTAGTCAGAGATGAAGAAAATACTTAGAAACAGATTCGTGTCAAAACTTATCTTCAAGACACTTTCATTCAGCTTCAGGAACTGAGATAAAGAGGCCGAACTGTTGACTAATACGTCCAAGAATTTCAAATGCTTATGATCCATTATGAAGTGGATGAACCTCCAACTCGAACTGTCTCAAGATTCATCACTTGATCAAGAGGTGATATTTGAGACATTATGGAACTCTAACGTTTTACCATAATGGATGAAGCCATTACAATATTCCAGCAAGTAAAAAGGTAAAGAAGGAGCCAAATACCAACGAGGATGCCCATTAGCCAACTTAAACAGGTAAGTCACCAAGCTCAGGTGAGTACCATACTAAGCTAAAAAATGGATGTCCAAGCCAATTAGGGAGGCTGACTTAACATTGAAGTATCGATCCGAACTTATGAGAAAGGGTAAGGGTCTGGTAGAAAGACAAGCCAAATCATGGTGCTTCAAGTGCCAAGGATTCAGACATATGGCTGCTCAGTGCTTAAACCGAAGAACAATAGTCATCAAAGGAGACGTCCCAAAGCTAGAAGTAGATGATAAAGATGAGGAACCTGAGGAGGAGGAAGTCTTTCGCAAGAAAGAAAATGCTGAGAAAGAACTAATTGAAGAGGTTGTGTTTGCTGAAGACTTAGACTAGTTACTCATAGTTGTCTGACACACTATGAACGTAAAACCCTTACGAAAGGAGGACCAGAGAGAGAATTTGTTTTATTCTACTTGTAAGGTGAATGATCAGGTGTATACCCTCATCATGGATAGTAGAAACTGTACCAATGTGGCATTAGCCAATCTTATTTCAAAATTGAAGTTACTAACCGTTATACATCTGAGGCCGTACAAATTGCATTGGTTAAGTGAGGAAGGAGCACTACATGTCACTCAGCAAATACTACTGTCAATCACTATTGGGAATTACTCAAACCAAATTCTCCATGACATATTACCCCTGTGTACTTCCTACGTGTTGCTAGGTAGACTATGGCTATTTGATAGGAGAGTTATCCACGACGGCTACAAGAACACGTACATGTTCGATAAGGATTACTAGAAGGTCATACTAAACCCAATACTACCAAGAGAAGTTAATAAATTGCAAACCAAACTCGCCTGTGAATCAAGGAAGGCTCTAGTGGTGAGTATAACCAAGCTTTGAAAGGCCATCCATGCTGACAAGCTGAACTTCATATTGGTCGGCCACTTATTAGAAATGAAGGAGCGGGGTAAACTAACCTAGGAAATCATAAAGATGCTTAATAAGTATGCCAACCTGTTCTTAGAACAATTACCTGAAGGGTTACCCCCAACTCGAGGCATAGAGCATTACACTAACTTAATATACGGTTTCGTACTGTCGAACAAGCCAGCCTATCTTATGAATCTCAAATAGGCTTCTGAACTACAACATCAAGTCAATAAGCTGTTGGAGAGAGGATATGCTTGAGAAAGTCTCAGCCCTTGCGCTATACCAGCACTTTTGGTACTAAAAAAGGATGGAACCTGGTAGATGTATGTCAATAGCTGAGCCATGAACAAGATTACGATCAAATACAAGTATCTAATCTTAAGGTTAGAAGACATGTTGGATAAGTTAAGTGGAGCTAAGTTCTTCAGTAAGATTGACTTGAAGTCTGGCTACCATCAAATCCACATGAGGTTGGGAGACAAATGGAAGATTGCGTTTAAAACTCGACATAGACTCTGTGAGTAGATGGTCATGCCATTCAACATATCGAATGCCCAAGCACTTTCATACGATTGATGAATCATGTATTAAGACACCTAATTAGACAGTATGTCATGGTGTACTTTGACGATATATTGGTCTACAATGCCGACATGCTAAGCTACTGCAAGCATCTTTGAGAAGTACCGGATATCCTCTGCGCCGGTAGAACATTTAACAATCGTACCAGTAGACTATTCGACAATCTTAAGAAATGTTGCTTTTGCTAAGAGGAAGTGGTATTCTTAGGCTATATAGTCAGTGAGGGAGGCTCTTTTGCTAAGAGGAAGTGGTATTCTTAGCCTACATAGTCAGTGGGGGAGGCTTACGAGTGGATGACAAAAAGATCCGAGCAATTGTAAAGTGGCCAACTCCTATTACTTGTACCAACATAAAAAGTTTACATAGACTGGCTTCATTCTATAGTCAATTCATCAAGAATTTCAGCACCTTCGCCACGCCTCTTACTGAGCTTACGAAGAAGAACATCAACTTTCGATAAGGAGAAAAGAAGGAGAAGAGCTTTGCTAAGGTAAAAGAAATATTAACCTTTGCCTCGGTATTAGTTCTACCTAACTTCGAGAAAATATTTAAGCTAGAATGTAATGTATCAAGCATTGGAATAGGCATTGTCCTAATGCAGAAAGGCTGACTAATTGCCTTCTATAGTGAGAAGCTCAAAAGGCCATAGTGAAATTACTCTATATATGATAAGGAGCTCTTAGCACTGATTCAAGTACTGCAAATATGGCAACATTATTTACTGCCAAGATAATTTGTCATATATATTGACTATGAATCGCTGAAGTACCTTCAAAGTTAGACGAAGTTATCAAAGAGGTAGGCAACATGAGTTAAATTTCTTAAAGGGTTTAATTTTGTAATAAAATATAAGTAGGGAAAGAGCAATGTAGTTGTAAATGCTCTTTTAAGGAGATATGCGCTTTTAACTAAACTACAAACCAGGCCATTTGGGTTTGTAAGTATCAAAGAACAAGATTCTAGGGATCTACACTTTAGACCTATAATCATGCGATGCATTGATGGAAGGATAGTGAACGAGTATCATGTGGAGGAAAACTATGCGTACTAACTTGTTCCCTAAGGGAGCTGTTGATCAGGGAAGCCTACAATGAAGGACTCTCCAGACATTTTGGAGAAAAAAGGACCTGTAAACTGTTAAATAGTTGATTCTTCTAACCAAAAATGAGGAAATATGTGCACTGAGTTATTGACAATTGTGCCATGTGCAAGAGGGCTGAGTGCTAAGCAGAATAAGGGAAAGCAATGCCTTTACCTATCTTAACAAAGCCATGAACTGAATTGAGCATAGACTTTATTCTCGGACTACTACAAACTATCTAAGGCAAAGATTCTATAATGATCGTCATGGATCATTTTAGCAAATTGGCATACTCCGTGTCTTGCTCAAAAACTAACGACACTTCGGCTATTGCTTCTCTCTTTTTGTAAGAAATTGTATGATTACATGGTGTGCCGAAAAGTGTAATCTCCAATAGGGATCCAAAGTTTTTGAGCCATTTTTAGAGGACCTTGTGGCATCAGATGTAGACCAAACTACTACTCAGTACTTCTTGTCATCTCTAAACTGATGGCCAAACTGAGGTAGTTAATAACACTTTAAGATCACTGCTTCGAACTACAGTGGGAAAGAACTTAGCTGATTAAGATGTTTATTTGCCAGTGGTCAAGTTCACTTATAACCGCACAGTTCATGACACCACTAAGCAAACACCCTTCAAAATGGTTTATGGTTTTAATCCTAAGTTGCCCCTTGACCATACCCTTGTACTTGTACCTGTAGCTGCGTAAGAGGACCTCGATGTGAGAGCTCGAGCATAATCCCTCTAGCACATATATGATAAAGTCACTCGGTACATTGATTAAGCTACTAGAAGAATGTAAGAGAAGACCAAGGATAGGATGGCCAAACAATTCCAGCTAAGAAACTTGGTATAGCTGCACCTTAGCAAGGAACAATTTATGAACAAGAGGAGGAATAAATTATCTACAAGAGCTAAAGGACCTTTTAGAATCCTCAAGAAGATCAATGACAATTCCTACAGATTGGAGTTGCTCGAGGACTATGGGGTTTCTAATGCCTTCAATGTTGCCAACCTCAATTCATATCACCTTGATGGAGAACTGAACGAAAACCATTCGGATTTGATCCTTAATCTAAAACAACCCAAAGGGAATGATAGGAATCAGACTATTGGACCATTAACCCACAGCCTAGCTCAAAGACTAAAGGGACTGGCAAGACAAGTCTTCCTATTCCAACCAACTCATGTGGAGGCCAAGTATCTCCTTGCCGACCCATTCTCCCTATCGAGCCAAGTAACTGCCTATTTCTCGCATGTTGTGTGCTGAGAAGCAAAAGGCTGACACAATAACCCATCTTCATTCTCACACATGCCTAGTCAATTACTTAGCTACACCCTTGCCAAGATGTCGAAAGAAAGAGTTCGGGCTAACCAAGCTACCCCTGCTCGGACAAGTAAACTGTCCATACTTTTTGTCCACATCTTCCAATGGCATCACCAATACAGCATCACTATGTATACAATATTATGTGTAAAATCCGTTGCACTAATGATTGCTTTCCTTGTATATTCATTTTTACCCTTTTGTATCTTATACATTACTCCCTTAGAAAATGCCCTTTTTATCTTTTCCCTATTGGGCAAGTTATCCTAACTTATGGGTATAAATACCTTTATATTTATAATTGTAAAGATCATTAGAACCAAATTCTTATTAATACACTTGAGTACTTCTTCCTTGAGCAAACACTGCTTGTTTATTCTCGGCATCACTCTTATCCTAATTCTTGAGTAAGATTGGGTGACAAGTAACTTTATCGGATCGATTCGTACGTTATATCAAATTGTGCTGTGAGTCTTTAGAAGTTCCATTGGTGCGTCATATCTTCTAGAATTATACATAAGTTTTGCTTACTTTTTCATTCTCATTTGTCTTTCTACACTTTCCCCATCACTTCCTTTTCGAGCTTTCTGCAAGCTTGGCCTCATCCAACAATCGACCTTGTTTGTTCTTAGTCTCAGTTCACACTACCGAGGACTAAAGGGACTAACAAGATGAATCCTCCTACTTTAGCTAACTTCTACTGAGGTCGAGTACCTCCTTACCGACCTATTCTGTATGTCGAGCTGAATGACTGCTTATTTTTCGCAGATAGTATGCCAAGAAGCAGAAAGTCGAGACAATAGCAAATCCTCATTCTCTTTCATGCATGGCCAATCACTTACTCGGCATCACCCTTACTAAGATGCCCAAAGAGAGACTCTGGACTAACTAAGCTACCTTTACTCAAACAAGCAACCTATCCGTACACTTTTGTTTGCATCCTCCAATGGTTAATGTACCAATACCACGTATACAAAACCATATAAGAAATATGCTCCACTAACCATTACTTTTCTAGAATATTCATTTTTACCCTTTTGTCTTTTTGTACATTACTTTTTTAGGGTAATACCTCTTTTGTCTTTTCCTTGTTGGGTAAGTTACCCTAAATTCTCAGGTATAAATACCCTTATATTTGTAGCTGTAAAACATCATATTGAACATTAATACATTGGACATTTGTCTTTCGTAAACACTACTTTGTTTACATTCATTTCACTCTTATCTTAACTCTTAAGTAAGGCTTGGTGTCAAGTAACCTCATTGGATCATCTTGTGCATCATATCGAGTTATGCCATGAGTTTTCAGAAGTTCCATTGATACATCTTATTCTCTGGAGCTATTCGTGAGTTTTTACTTACTTTTTTATTTGCATTTGTCCTTTCGCACATTACCCATCACTTCCCTTTTTAAGCTTTTGGTAAGCTTGGACTCATCCAGCGATTAGCCTTATCTGTTCTTAGTCACGGTTCACACTACATTTCACAAGGAATTAAAATGAAACTAGTTAAGAGGCTGCGCTATGTGTCACGAGACAGGAGGTTCAACCTTTACAAAGTTCCCATGTAGCATTCAATTATCTTCTCCATCACATATTTACTTATATTCTACATGGTGAGCTAACCCTCTCTTCCTATTTATCCCTAGACTATTCTAATCCCATCCCTCTCAAGAGTAGTATCGAGTTTGATTTTTCGATTTCTTTTTAAAATTGATTTCTCATTTCTTGATTAATACTAAACCCTAACCCATTTAATATTAATCTTCGACTAAAGAAATTGAGAAATTCCGGTTATTTATTGAAAATTATTTTTGGAGTCGCCACCCGACCGGAGTCGGAAAAAGAAAAGAAACCGTAACCATAACCAGTTGGGTGGATTGGTTATGATTTAGCTACCGGTCTTTGATTTCAATTTTAATAAAGAACCAGAGAGTTTCGAATTAGGGGGCTAACTTATTAAACCCTTAACGGGTACCACTATCTATTTACCAAAGTTAGGATTATTTTTCTAATTATAATATTTAAAATAAAAATAAATAAATAAATAAAATCAAAAGAGAGAAAAACAGGGACCTAAGTTTCTATATATTTTATCATCGCCCCGATGGTGCCTACATACCCGCTAACCGGGATCAGACGATCATAGTTCTTTCCGAAAACTTTAATGTATTGGTTCTTTTTATAAAAAATGATTGGTTGAATTTACGTTTTTATTAACCATTTTATTTTTATTAAGAAAAATCCTTAGAAGCCTAATTTTTATTCCTAACATTATATAAAAAAAAAAACCTAAAAACCTAATTTTTAAAAAGTCCCAAATTAAGTTTTTTATCTTAAAAACAACTAAGTGATGATTTTTTTTTTTCAAGAAAAAACCTAAAGATTTTATGAAATATGCAATGTTTTACACGATGAAACTTTTATATAGAAAAGATGCTTAAAACATAAAATATAAAGAAAGGAAGAAAAAAATTTCCTAATCATAGAAAAAATGCCTTAATCATAGAAAAGATACCTAAATTATAGAAAAAATATCTAAACCATAGAAAAGATATCTAAATTATGAAAAAGATGTTTAAAGCATAAAAAAAATCTAAATGATTAAAAAGATGTCTAAATCATAGAAAAGAAACTTAAACAATGGAAAATATATATAAACTATAGAATATAAGCCTAAATTATGGAAAAGATATCTAACCATAGAAAAAATACCTAAACCATAGAAAAAATACCTAAACCATAGAAAAGAAATTTAAACTATGAAAAAGATGTTTAAATTATAGAAAAAATCTAAATTATACAAAAGATATCTGAATCGTAGAAAAGAAATATAAACTATAAAAAAGATGTTTAAATCATAGAAAAAAAATATAAATTATAGAAAAGACATCTAAATCATGGAAAAGATGTCTAAACCATAGAAAAGATGTCTGAATCATAAAAAAAAAAAAAAACCTAAACTATGGAAAAGAGATCTAAACTATGGAAAACAAGCCTAAACTATGGAAAAGATGTTTCGCCGTAAAAAAGAAGTCAATTAAAGTTTTTTTTTTATTTTATGAACATCAAAATGATTTTTTTACCTAGAAAGCCCTAACATGCCTAATGCAATTTTTCTAAATTAATACAATATGCAAAGAACAAGATTTTGTAAAATATGAGATTTTATAAAAATATTATTTTGAAAATATGAAATCTAAAAGAAAAATAATAACAAATAAATAAACTAAAACTTAACTTAACATATGTTCACTAGACACTAATGCTATAACTAATTACTAGCAATTAAAGACGTGATAAAAATAAAATAAAATAAAAAATTAGTACAAGTCTTAAAAATAACTAAGCATATACTAAGTGAGATAAAAATAAATAAATAAAACAATCTATAGACAATAATTAAAAATCACTATTACGTATCTGCAAGGCAAAGCACGCAAAGCTGATGAAAGGGAACATTGGATCCCCAATCCTATCATGCGCACAACTATAGAATTGGTCTGAGGAGTTGGTTCGAGCGTGTTTTTAACAAATGTGTAATTGTTCTTTTTTTCTTTTATACAAAAAAGGGTCCTAATTCTTAAATGTTATTGTTTTATAAAGAAAAATTTGCTTTAACAATCCTATCTTTAAAAAGGGTCTTTTATTAAATGTTTATTTAAAGAAAAAACAGTCTTCTATGTGATAAATCCTTAAATAAAACCAAATCTTAAACTATGGCTAATTCTAACAACCGCTAAACAATATATATAATTATCTATCAAAATAAATTAATTCTATATAATAAACTTGTACAAGAACTAATACTAAACTCCTAAACTAACATATATATATATATTATATCACTAATAGATAATGTAATAAGGCATATAATAAAAATAAAAAATAAACAATCTTCTAAGGTCTATATATCTCTATATTATCATAATATATCTAATCCATATTAAAGCTAATGTTAAAAGAAATATCTCAAACTAAGAAATACACATATATACACATATATACACATAGCACAGTATGTTAAACCACGAAAATCCTAAAAGCAATAAGATAGTATGATAATAATAAATCAGAAATAGTAATAATAAAGAAAAAACTTAGATAGAAACTGAACCTGATGATGCCCAGCTACGGCATGCGTATATTGTCGTCCGGAGCAGCGTTAGATCGATCGGATGTTTGCAGTAGTGATGGATTTACGGCTGTAGTGGCTTGCGTGAAGCGTATAGCTAGACATTGGAACTCAGTTTGGCTTGCTGCTACAGACATTGGTATGATAGGTTAATCTGAAAGTTGCGACAGTGCTGCTGGCTGGGCTTACTGTTTGGCAATACGGTGAAGTTATGTACAGGAGCTAGGACGCGGTGGGCATGAGGTTAAAGGGTGTATGTAGCAGGGAACGTGGTGACGTGTCGAAGGCAAGGGGGAGAATGAGCGTAGGAGGCTGCTGCATTTAGTTACTGTGGTTGTTGCAGCTGTTGTTGATGGTTCGGCTGTTATGGGGTTGGAGAAACGGGTTAAAGAGTTGCAGCAGAATCTAGTGCTGGATTACATCTGCTTGCTCTGTTGCTATGGTTACTGATAACGTCGATGATGAATAGTGGATGGACGAAGGATGAAAACCGTGCGTACTCAATAACTGATTTGATTATATTGTTGTCTTTTTAAATCCAAACCATATCGTATCAATTGTATCTAATTAAACTAGATCCAAATTAATTCAAATCTGACTCAATAAAATCAAAATAGATTCAAATGTTTTTAATTAGATATGAATCCCGTTTATTTCTCTCGCTCTTGTAAAATATGTAAAAAAAAAAAACAAAAGACATAGATGCCTGGCGAAACTTAAACCCTTGACCTCAAATTAAATCCAACTTAAATACTCCAATTCTTATCCGTTAAGCCATTGGCCTGTGTATTGACATTCAGTTCAATTATACTTAAACTATCCGATTCCCTAAAATAAAATTTTTAACTAAACTAAAACTAAAACTAACACTAAAACTAATTATTTCTAATATAAATTACTTTCTAAAAATCTACGAAATTTTTATGATTTTTTCCTTTTCTTCTTTTTTTGGTATTTTCATTATTTGTTAATTTTTATTATATTTTTTTATTATTCTATTAATTTTTTTTATTTTTTTGAATTATGACCCCTTTTGTAAAATGAAAACTTAGAACTACAAAGGAACAAAAATTAGGTGTCTACAAGTAGCCTCTAACATTGCCATAAACCCCTGTATGTTTTGAGAACCTCAACATTACAACTAGTTTCAGCCTACTGTAAGCCCTAAAGCTAAGTCAAGTAATCGTAGGCTTGAACTTAAAACCCAAGGTTTAGGGCGATCAGTTAATGGATCTGATCAAACCCAACTTATAAACTAATGAGAGAAATATTAATAAAACTGACCCCATAAACTTGAATTTAAGAAAATAAGTAATAAAATAGGAGACTATAAAATTTTCAAATTTTACGCATAATAAATACTAATTACCGAAAAGGCGAAAAGTGTAATCGAATAACTAATAAATTACTAAAAATAGATTATATGTATACTAAAAATTTTAGAATGACCAAAATAATAATTAGGAATATTCACATGTACCCCACATGTATTTACGTGTAGATAAAAATACGCGAAATTACCTAAATTGGCCAAAAACTAAGTAAATAATTAAGGAAAATTATAAATTAATTATAAAAAAATTAGAGGAGCCTAGAATAATCCAAATCAGGTCGTGGAAAGTTAAACTCTGTAAAAGAAAAATCAACCAATTAAAATTAGACAACATAAAAGCCAAAAATCAAGGAAATTGGGCAAAGTCTTGTCTAATTAATGCAGAATAATTACAAAAATCATCTATAAATAGGGAAAAATTTTCCAGAAGTCTTTTAGACAGTTTAGCATTTGGGAAAAATAGGAAAACTGTAAAAATCGAGAGAAAATCCAGAAAAAAATAAAAAAGAAAAGGAAACTGTGCAAATTCGTGTAGGGCAAGAAACCCATACCTCACCACCACCTAGGACCGAGTCGCCACCACCACACCACTCTAGCCCCACCATCTAGGCCGGCCGACAGCCTTGGACCGGGTTTGGACGGCCAGAAAGCTTCGGACCGATTAGTCTCTTAAATTTCTTGATTTTGAATAATTTTGTAAAATTAGTTATTTTGCCCAGAAAATTATGAAACTTGTTATTATGAGGTTTTATTGTATGTAGATTTAGGAAAAAATATTGATTTAGTTTAATTACATCTGAAATTATAGGTTTCTTAACAAATTGCTCAAAACCGAGCATGATTAGAACGTAAAAAATAAATAGGCTTAGGAGTGTAGTTTGGAGCTCAATTTTTTTCTGTAGGATGCTCATATGATATAGAACAGTGCTATGAAACCATTTTTTTAAAATTAATTTTCAAAATTTTTAAGTTAATTTTTTGCCTTAAAATGATGGAAAAATTGGGTGATTTGGGGTTAATTAGGTGATTAAGATGTTAATTACTGATTTAGATATTAATTACTGATTTAGATATTAATTAGATGTTTAGGGATGTTAATCTTTGATGTGGAACCCTAATCCTAGCCTTTGGAGTATTAAGTATGGTTAATTTAGGAAATTAGGTAATTAATATAAGAAATTAGTAATATGTGAAATTGTAAATTAATAAATCCAAAAAATAGGGTTATTTAGATAATATTATAATAGAAATCAGAAAAATAATAAATCTGAAAATAACAGTTAATTTTAAGTAAATGTCTCAAAATGTAAGATTTTCACACATCGGGAATAAATCCGATACCTCAATTAGAGTTAGCGTGTATCGAATAGTTTAGAATACCAAATTACGACCCAATAGGATATTTGGACACTCGAGCTTAATGTGATTAATTTCACATTAGAATTCGAGCATATTTAAGGCTTAGGAATCAAAATTTAAAATCTCATTTAGGATTCGAATACCGAAATAGAGTATAACGAATCATTAGGACATAATAGGTATACACGAAAAAAATGAGTTAAAATATAACTTAGAATATGAAACCATAAATTATAAGTACTAAAAAGACCTATTTGTATTATAGGACACCCTGAGACAAATCAGCTTGCGATTAAGGGATCGAGAGATCGAGTGATTCCAAGTAAGTTGGGTTATTGCTTATTGTAATAGAGTACTAGTTTTGAAGTACTCGGAGACTTAGGTTTGTATATAATTGTGACTGTAAGTAGTTTACGTATGTGTTTGATGTATCTAAATTCGTGCTGAATTTGTATTGTGAGTGATTTTGTGATTAATTGAATTGGTATGAAATTGTTTGAACACCCTAAACGGAATTTAATCCTAGTCGACCCTAATAACCAAAAATGTTACGCATTGCAACCCGTTAGGGGATCATAGGATTCTCCAACCAAATACCGACCCCTTCGAAAGGGCAGGATTGCAAAATGGTCTCTTCTTCATCCTTAGTCGAACTAAGTGACAGGAGAGGAGGTCGCGGCGAGGGTGAAGTCAATGGTTCGAAGGTAGTCGCGGAAGGAGCGAAGTCTCCATTGCACAAGCCTGGGTTTGGTTGTGAGCTGCTGCATAACATGGAAACTCCTCAACCCGGATTGGAGCAGGTAAAATTTCTCTGATTTCACAACAGACCGGACTACGTTGTGCAATGATACTTAATTGTTGCATTGCATGAAAATAATTGTTTGATAACCCTGTTTGTGCTTGTATGCATTCATGAGTCTCCAATTCAACTTACTGAGCTGTAGTTGCTCATACCCTTATAGATCCTTTTGCAGGTTCTGATTTCTGAACACTTCAAGTACTATGCCGCCCTACAATTATCCAGAGGTTAGTCCGTTGGAAGCCATGGGTGTGAGGATCAAGTTACTTAGTATAATGTGTAACTAGAGTGACCATGTAATTAGGGATGAAAGACTAATAGTTATTATGTAATCTAGTGAACTGTTATGTTTATGTAAAACTTCCTGGAAAGCTCTGTGGACTTATATATATAATATTATACATGTTATGAGAAATTTGCACTATTTATCATAATTGTAGTTTAATTATTAATCGAACTGTTTACTTCAAAGCAAGGAGTCGTCGACGCCTTGTGTAAGTCATGTCTATGGTAGGCACTGTGAGGCCAGTTACTATCATAGAATGGTTTACATGGTGGGACTGTTGCGACTCTACGACTTCGGGGCGTAACACCTACTATGGCCATCATTAAGAGCGTAGCATTAGCTCTCAACTAGTTTACTCACAGGAGGTGTTGCGAACCATAGCCAAGAACATATATGATTAGTTACTAAATAGGTCTGAGCTTGTAAAAAGCTCGAAAAGAGTCAATGGGGAAAGATACGAAAAGGGTGAAAATAAAGGATGACAACAATAAGCAAAACCCACAAACTACTCCAGAGGATATAATGCACCAATGGAACTTTCGAAAACTTACGATACAATTCAATGTAACATACGAATTGGTCCAATCAGGTTACTGGCCACCTAACTTTGCTTAAGGGAAAGGATAAGAGTGATGTTGAGAATAACTAACAGTGTTTATGCAGGAAAAAAGGTACTCAAAAGTGTATTGAAGATTATCTGATTTGTTATAACTATAAGTATAAAGGTATTTATACCCGTAAACTAGGGCAACTTGCCCAAAAGGGAAAAGACACAAAGGACATTTCCTAAGAAGGGGAATGTACATGTTATAAAGGGGTAAAAATGAATATACAAGAAAAATAATCATTGGTGTTATAGATTCTACATGTGATACTGTACACATGGCAATGCAGCATTGGTAAGGTCGTTAGGAGATGCGAATAAAAAGTACGGATAGATAGGCTTGTTCGAATAAAGATGGCTTAATCAATCCGGATTTTCTCTCTCAGCTTCTCGGTAAAGATGATGCTAGGTAATTATACAGCTCAGCACTGGAGAGTACTCATCCACTCAACAAACCACAGAATAATGGGTTATCATACGGCACTTCATTAAAGGTGATTCAGCAAGGAAGTATTCGGCTTCGACGGGGGTTGGTTGGAATATAAGGATTCGACATACCAACACCTCTAGTCTTCGGGCTTAGCTGCGAGTTAGGAGTCCCATAGCTTGATTCTCATCATTCCCTCTAGGTTGTTTTGAATTTGAAATCAAATCTGAATGGTGTTTGATCAATCTTCCATCAAAGTGATATGGGCTGAGGTCAACAATGTTGAAGGCATAAAAAACCCCATAGTCCTCAGGTAACCCCAACTTGTAGGCATTGTCACAGATTTTCTAGAGGACTCTAAAAGGTCCTCCTACCCTTGCAAATAGCTTATTCTTCCTTTTATTCGGGAACCGCTCCTTACTGAGGTGTAGCCATACCAAGTCTCCTGGCTGAAACTATTTATCCGATAGACCTTTGGTCTTCTTCACGCATTCTCCTGGCGGCTTGGTCAATGTGCCAAATGACCTTATTGTAGATGTGCTAGAGAGATTATGCTATGGCTGAGGTGTTAGGGTCCTCTTGCATGGGTATTGGTACAGGGGTGTGGTCAAGGGGCAACTTGGGATCGAATCTATAGACCACCTCGAATCGAGTCTACTTAGTGGTGTCATGTACAGTTCGATTATAGGCGAATTCAACCACTGTTAATCAAACGTCCCAATCAGCCATGTTCTTGCTTATTGTAGCTCGAAATAATGACCCCAAAGTACAATTAACCACCTCTATTTAGCTGTTGATTTGGGGGTAACATGAGGTACCGAAGAGCAATTTAGTTCCCAATAGACACCATAGGGTTCTTAAAAAATGACTTAAGAACTTTGGGTCTCTGTCGGAAACTACACTTCTTAGCATGTTATGTATCTGCACAACCTCCTGTAAGAAAAGAGAAGCAATAGCTAAAGCGTCGTTAGTTTTGGTGCAAGGCACGAAGTGTACTATCTTACTGAACCGATCCACGATGACTGTTACAGAATCTTTTCTTCGGATAGTTCTCAGTAGTCCGAGAATCCCTTCGCATTTTCGACCAAAAAAATCGGCCATTAAATAGTTCACAAGTTCTCCATTCTATAAGCCCTAAAACTAACCATTTAAGGTTTCGATCAGTTAAAAGACTCGATTCAACCTAAATTATAAAGTAAAGCTAGAAATATCAGTAAAATGATCCTGTAAGTTTGAATTTAAGAAAATAAGCAATAAAATAAAAGAATATAAAATTTTCAAATTTTAAGTGTATAACTCGTTATTTATCGAAACTGCGTAAAATGCATTCCGATAATTAACGAATTGCTAGAGATAAATTATATGTATACTAAAAATCATAAAATAACCTAAATAATATTTAGGAATATCTATTTGTACTATATATGAATTTACATGTATGTAAAAATACGTGTAATGTGCCAAAATAATACTAAATAATTAAAGAAAATTCATAATTAATTAAGAAAAAATAAATAAAAATTAGGAAAAATAAGGAATGATCCAGATTTGGGTCGTGGTAGCTGGGAAAAAATAGAAAAAAATTGGCCAATTAAATTAAGACAACACAAAAGCAAAAAAATTAAGGGATAAGGCAATTATCTTGTCCAATTTAATGCACAATAAATTTCCTAAACGTCTATAAATAGGAAAAAAATTCAGAGAACTCCTTTGGATAGTTAGGGATTTGAGAAAAATATAGAGACTCGAAAATTGAGAGAAAAACCAAGGAAAAAAAAAGAAAAGGAAAACTGTGCAGTTAGGGCCACAAAGGAGAACCCAAACCCGACGGAAAGCTGGGAGTGGACGGCCACCACCACCATACGATGGTGGAAACGCCCAGGTGTGCCGACATACCCATGGCCACCGACGGTGGCCGGAGCTACCCAAATCGGTGAGTTCGATTTCCAGTCCGATTTTGTGTAATTTTGTAAAAATAGTAAATATTATTAGAAAATTATGAAATTTGTTATTATAGAATATTTTTGTATGTAGTTTTTATGAAAAATATTATTTTGATGAAAATATGTATCATGATATAAGGTCCTTAAGAAATGGTGTAAAACCGAGCATGTTTCGGTTTAAAAATAAATGATCTTAGAAGTGTAGTTTTGAACCAAATTTTTTTTTAAATTACTTAAATGATATAGAACAGTGCTATGAAGCCCGTTTTCAAAAATTAATTTTCAAAATTTTTAGATAATTTTTAGGCCCTAAAATGAGGCATAAAATGGGTAATTTAGGGTTAATTAAGTAATTAAATGATTAATTACTGATTTAGTGAATGATTATATGTTTTAGGATGTTGAAATCTGATGGAGTATATACTTGTAGCATTTAGGGTGTTAGATGTAATTATTAGGTTAACTATGTAGTAAATGATTAATAAGGAAAAATAGTTAACTTTAAGTTAATTTTGTCAATTAGGGAAATTAGAAGTAAAATCCGATTTAGGATGAATATAGACATTTTGAAATGATATTTGATGTTTAGGGATGGTAATTAAAGTAATAAAAATATTAAAAGTGCATTATGTACATAATAGGCAATAATGCATAATATGTAATTTTTGAAAATATAATAAATAGGAAATATTAGGATAAAAATTGATATTATATAAATAATAAGGATATATAATAAATCTGATAAGAAACTTGAATTTATGTAATTATATGAAAAATGTAAAAATTTCTCATATCAGGAGTAAATTTGGTATACTAATAAGGATATAAGTGTACCGGATGAAATAAAATACTGACTAGGGGTAATAATGATATTTAGAAGATTGGGAAGTAATGTGATTAATTTCACATTATGAGTTGAAACGAATTTCTAGGGTTAAAATATAAAACATTACTTAGAAATAGAACTAGAACCTAATTTAGAAATCGATGTGGGAACCGAATCCGAACCTAACCCTAAACCTAGAATAATTATAAAAGACTTAAGACCTAGATAATTAGACATATTAAACCCTAAACAAAACCTAACAATAAACGTTATAGGATAAAATGAATCTATAATAGTTATATGAAAAGCTGAAACCATGTTTGTATTATAGAGATGATCAGCGATGGCCTGAGCAAATCGGACCTCGAGTGAGTGAGCGAGGAGTCAAGGTAAGTTGGGAATTAATACAGTGTTGTATTTTGGAAGCTTGAGATTATGCTTGGTTGTGCTTATTAGATAGTTGGTTGTGTGCATGTGCTTAATTATGGGTGATACTATGATTCTGTTTGTTGCTCTGTCATGTATTGGATGACTTGTATGAAATGATTGATCACCCTAAACTAGAGTTAATCTAATATACGACCAGTAATCATAATTGGACATGCATGGCAACCCATTAGGGGAAATTAGGACTCTCCAGCCAAATACCGACCCCTTTGAAAGGGATAGCGCAGGTTTGTAAAATGGTCCCTTCTTCATCCTTAGTCGAACTAAGTGATAGGAGATGAGGTCGCGGCGAGGGTGAAGACAGTGGTTCGAAGGTAGTCGTGGGAGGAGCAAGGTTTCCATTACACAAGCCTGGGTTTGGTCCTGAGCTGTTGCATTAACGGCAACTCCTCAACCCGGATTAGAGTCGGTGCAATTTCTTTAATCTCACGACGGGCCGGACAATGTCGTACGATGGCATTTGCTTGCACATGCATTACACCTAATAAGTGATTGAAAACCTTATTGTGTGTATAGTATAGTTTTAAGTCCTCCATCCTAACTTACTGAGCTGTGGTTGCTCACATCCCTATAGACGTCGTATAGGTGCTGGCTAAGAAGCGGCAAACAACTACTCTGAAGCGGCAAACAACTACTCTGAAGCTAGCAACTACTGGATCCTGGGGAGTGAGGAAAAATATTTGAAGAACAAACATATATTCTTAAGGTTTAAGTTTTATTTTAGAATTATTTTTTTTTTCATTTTTGAAGGATGTAATAACTGAATTTTAGTATATATATATATATATAAATTTTCTCACTTTCTTAGATAAATGCTTTATCTAAATTACAAACTATTTACTTTAAAGCGGGTTAGTCATGGACGCCTTGTGTAGATCAAGTCTAAGATAGCGATTGTAAAGCCAATTTCTATCTTAGGATGGTTTACACAGCGAGGCTGTTACGACTCTGCCGCTTTGGGGCGTGACACATTCTCCAAAGTATCTGGAGAGTGCGCCACTCTGGACTTCTTTAATTACTAATTCCCGTAGCAAACAAGTTAGCATGCATAGTTTCCCCCCTTGGTTTGAGCATTAAGTAGCTATATGTCTAAGCCCCTGGTACTTTGAACATTTGATCTGGCTAGCCTTTTTGCTAGACCCTTACCCTTTCTCATACGTTCGGGTCAGCACTACATCTTTAGGCCGACTTTTCTACTCGACTCTAACATTTATCCTACTTCTCGACTCGGTACTCGGCAGTGTCTGGTGACTTGCCAATCTGGGTTGGCTAGTCGACACTTTGGTCGCTACTCAGCTTTTTCTTTACCTCTCTACTAACTAGGCAATCCTAACAGATTCATCCATTGTATCAAATCGTTGGAATTCCATAATGTCTCGGATGTCTCCTCTCAACCCAGTGACAAACCTTAAAACTGTTTAGGCAAGTGGTTCCTCCACTTCGCATCTTATCATAAGCATTTGAAACTCTTGAATATATTTATCAACAGTTCGGCCTGCTTGTCTTAGCTCCTGAAGCCGTATGAAAGTATCTTGGAGATATGTTTCTAGTACGAATTTGTTTCTAAGTACCCTCTTCATCTTGGTCTAAGTATTAATCTCTTGATACCCCTCTCTTCTTCTTATGGCCTGAAAATTCTTCCACGATATGGTGACATATCCAAAAAATTCAACAGCAACAATCCTCACTTTTTCGTAATCTTCATACCGGTAATAATCAAATATATGCTCCACCTTCTCTTCCCAATCCAAATATTCGTCAACATTCCTAGATCCATTAAAACTCGAAATTCGAAGCTTTTTATGGTCAGATGCTCTAGGGACTCATACACGTTCCTCTTCAAAATACTCTTCATCTTCCTCATCAAGCTCTCTCAGGTCTATCCTTCACCTTATTTGTCCGCTAACTCCTCTACCTCGAAATGGTCGAGCTAGGTTCTGACCTCTAATAGGTTGAGCAGCTTGTGGAGTGTTTTGTACAATCTTAGTAGGTCGGCAAGACAGTACATAAACAACTCAGGTTAGATTTACTAGGAGGCTAGCTACCTCATCGAGTCTCTCGTTAGTATTTCTTGGAGTTCCCTGAGACTGATGCCTATGGTGGGCAACTCCACTATCATCACCGGGACCAACATTTATATTTGGGTCTATCATTTTTCCTCATAGATTCAAAATTTAAACAAACACTTCACAAAGTGAACAACTAATAACACCGCAGTCAAATGAACTCAATAATTGACTCTGCTTCACACATGTAAAACAGAGCATAACAAAAATCCAAGATTTAACTATAGTTCATACAAAACCTTCACTCTAATACCAAGATATTGCGAACCCTAGCCAAGAATAGACAAGGTCAAATGCTGAATGGGTCCGAGCTTACAGAAAGCTCGAAAAGGGTCAACGGGGAAAGGTACGAAAGGGTGAAAGCAAAGGAATGGAACTTCTGAATACTCACGACACAATTCAATGTGACACATGAATTGGTCCAATGAGGTTACTCACCAGCTAACTTGCTTAATGGAAAAGATAAAAATGCTGTTGAGAGTAAACAACAATGTTTACACAGAGAAGAAGGTACTCAAAAGTGTATTGAAGATTATCTGATATTTTACGACTACAAGTACAAAGGCATTTATACCCACAAACTAGGGCAACTTGCTCAAAAGGGAAAAGATAAAAAAGATATTTCCAAAGGAGGGCAATATACATGTTATAAAGGGGCAAAAATGAATATACAAGGAAAATAATCATAACAGTCTTACTGTACAAACCAATCTAAAATATAAGCTAACCTTACAGCTGTTATCTTAGACCTAATCTATGCAAGGTATCTACAACTAACCCGCTTTGAAGTAAACAATTCATAAATTAAATGAGTTATTTATCTAAGAAAGTATGGAAATGTATACATACACTAGGATTCAAGTATTACAAATAATGTTTATAGGGTTTTATTATCCTATACTTTCTAAGTAATAAAGTATTTGAAAATGATAGATTCTAAATAAAGCTAAGAACTTAAAGATATATTTGTTCTTTAGATGTATTTCCTTACTCCCCAAAATCCAACAGTTGCTAGCTTTAAGGTAAATATAAGCTGCTTCCTAGTTAACACTTGCAACAACATCTATAGGAATACAAACAATCATAGCTCAGTAAGTTGGGACGAAGACTTAAAACTATACCACGAATACGAACAGGGTTATCAATCAAATTAACTAGATGCAATGCATGTTCAAACAAATGCAATCGCATGAAGTTGTCTGACTTATCATGAGATTAGAGAAATTACACTCGCTCTAATTTGAGTTGAGGAGTTTCCGTTAATGCAACAACTCACAACCAAACCTAGTCTTGTATGATGGAGACACTGCTCCTCCCACAACTACCTTTGAACTATTAACTTTACTCTTGTCATAACTTTCTCACATATCACTTAGTTCAACTAAGGATGAATAAGAGACCAATTATGCTTTCCAGCGTTATCCCTTTCGAGGGGATTGGTATTTAGCCAAATAAACCTAAGTTTCCCTTAGCGAATTGCGATGCAAGTTCGATTTATGTTTATAAGTCATATATTTAGTTATATCCAGTTTAAGGTATTTAGTCATTTCAAACAAATCATACAAATACAATCTAGAGCAACAAATCAGAATCATATCATCAACTCAGAACAAGTACATGCGCACAACCAACTATCTAATAAGCATAATTAGGTATCATCTTAAGCCTCTGAGTACTATAATTTAATACCCCGAAATACAATAACATATTAATCCTAACTTACCTGGACTCCTTACTTGCTCATTTGAGATACGACTCACTCAGGCCATTGTCGATAATCCTTATATTAAAAATATTGTTTTAGTACGTATATATAACTATCTAATATAAACTTCATTATGTAGTTCTTTTATGTTATCTTTAGTTTAGGGTTTTTAGTATACTTAATTATTCAGGATTTTAAGTTACTTAAAGTTATTTCTAATTTAGGTTAAGTTCTAATTTGGTTTTAAAGTCGGTTTCTAAATTAAGTTTTTAACTTAGTTTTCAATTAGAGATTTTATACGTAAATCCTAGGAAATCATCCCAACCCATAATGTAAAATTAATCATATTATTTTCAGATATCCTAAATATTATTTTTTATCTCTAACCAATGTTTTAGCCCGTACAGTACATCTTAATCCTAATTTAACTATTGAATTTACTCTCGATATGATAAAATTTTATATTTTTCATATAACTACCTAAATTTAAGTTTCCTACCAAATTTCTTACAAATTTTTATTATTATTAGAATATTAATTTTTAACCTATTATTTTCCTACTCATTTATTTCTTATATTTACATATTATACATTATCACCTAATATGTATATAATATACATATCTAATAGTCCCATCACTTCAAATATCATCTCCCAACATCAATTAATATCTCATCTCAAATCAGATTTTACACCTAATTATCTTAATTTACAAAATTAACTTAAAATTTACCATTTTTACCTATTATATATTTACTTCATAATAACCTAATAGTTACATCTAATACCTTAAATACTATAAATATCATACTTCATTAGATTTTAACATCCTAAAATATATAATTATGTCCTAAATCAATAATTATCTTTTCAATTACTTAATAAGCCCTAAATTACTTATTTTATGCATCATTTTAAGACCTAAAAATTATCTAAGAATTTTAAAAATTAATTTTTGAAAAAGGGTTTCGGGGCACTGTTATATATCACTTAAATAGTCTTCAAAAAATTTTGAGTCCAAAACTACACTCTTAAGCATATTTATTTCTAATCGGAAACATGTTCGATTTTGCATAATTTCTTAAGAATGGTATATTTCTAAACATATATTCATCAAAATAGAAATTTTCTCTAAATCTAAATATTAAAATATCTTAGAATAACAAGATGCATAATTTTTCAAATATTTTTAACAATTTAAGAAAAATTGGGAAGAAATTGAAACTTACTAGAGTTAGTTGCTTCTGCCACCAAGGCCTTGTCGGTCGGCTTGGGCGCTATCACCACCATATGATGGTAGTGGTCGTTTACTCCCAGGTTATCGTAAGGTGGTAGTTTCCTTTTAAGGCTCTAATTGAATAAATTTTTGTAATTTTTTGCACATAAACCCTAACTTAATTATTTCGATTCTCTCTAATTTTTTTTTCTCTCTCTAAATAGACCAAATGAGCTTTTGAAAATTTTGGAGGTATTTATAGTGCTGCATAAATTTTTTTTTTCATTAATTTGACTTAACATTAGTCTTATTTTATCTTTTTTCTACTTTCTATTTATTGAAATTTAATTGGTTGATTTTGTTTTTCTATTTCCAAGCTACCACGACTACTTTCTGGATATTTCCTCATTCTTCTTTAGTTATTCATGCATTTTCTTTAATTAATTAATATTATTTTGGCATATTTTGCATATTTCTACCTACATATAAATACATATTTGGTATAAATAAATATTCTTAAATATTATTTAAGTTATTTTATAATTTTTAGTATGCATAAAATTTATTTTTATTGATTTATTAGTTATTAGAATTCATTCTAAGCGTTTCGATAACTAATAGAAAATTTTCATAAAATTCAATGTTATATTAATTAATCATTTTATTGCTTATTTTTCTAAATTCAAACTCATGAGATCATTTTTACTAATAATCATAACTTCATCGTAAAATTTGGGTTAAATCAAATAACTTACTCAATTGCCCTAAATTCTACGAATCGAACCCTGAGTAATTGATTATGAGGCTTAAAAGTATAATGATAAACCATCCGCTCCATCACATATTTATTTCTATTTTGTATGGCAAACCAACCTTCTCTTCTTGTTTATCATAGGACTATTCCGAACCTATCTCTCTCAAAGAGTGCCCTCTGCATTGTCACAAGCCACCATATGATTTGGGATGCTTAACATCGTAACTAATTTCAGCCTATCATGACAATCATTAAAAGAGCAACATCCTAACTAATTTGCTCATGGAAAGCCAACCTCGCCTTTAGAAAATACTCCATCCTACGAACAAATTGCTCACTAACATCACTCACCACACAATATGACGAAGTTGAACACTCCCACTCGCCCTTAAAGTCTCGAACCATGGTACTATGTGTGGATAAAAATTTGGATTATATTATAAATTCTTATGTTGCAAATAACAAATGTAAAGATAATTTGATGTTTTATGTATTATCTAAAAAATATTAGCCATTAAAATTTTTAATTCATTTACTAATGGAGATTCATTGAAAAGTCCATGCAACACACGGATAAAAGTTTGAATGGTGATTATAATCTTTTTAAATAACAAATATAAATATGATATAATGTTTTGTATATTATCAAAAAATTTTAATAATGAATACTTTATATTATATTATATGGAACGTATATCAAAATTATATTAAATATGACATATTGTATATTTATACATGACAAATTGTTTATGCAAATGAACAAATTTAGAATAGAATAGGTTGTTTGGAAGGTTTAAAATGTATTGAGAAAGCATCTATAGAAGAAAAAAAGGCTATATATATATATATATTGTTGTAGGAAATGAATAATTAATAAAATTGGATCTTCTAAAATTGTTTCCTTTTTTTTTTAAGTTTCATAAAATTGAAAATCATTATTATCTAAATTTTCGAAAAATCATGTAACTTCACTGTAGTGTCATCTCTTTTAAAAAGTCCATACAATAACAATTATTGATTTATAACTTTAGGAATTTTTGGAAAACAAGGAACTTTAGAGAATTCGAATCCATAATTAATTATCATGATTTATACATGACAAATTATGTTGATATGCTTAAAACAAAAAAGCTTATCAACATTAATGATATTATGCATCTAAAGACAATTAACATGTTTTTCTTTGCTAAAGACAACTATCGTGTACTGATTATCATTATCATAGTATTAAGCAAATCGATATTAATGGTAATAAGCATTTAACAACAATCGATAGGATACTTTTTTCCATTCATGAAATTTTATACTATTCATAAAATAATTTACTTGAACCATATGTTTCTTATTACTTCTTTTACAAAAATATAGGCTACTTTTTAGAATAGAGTAGATAAATTATGATTTCTAGTATAGTGTTAACTATTTTAAGAAAAATAAAAATTTATGCAATATTTTTGTTGTTGTAGAAAAACTTTGTGTCAATTTTATTTTTTCTCCATATTTCTAACCATTGGTTTTACAATTAATTAACTATATAGATATCTTTCAATTAACATTTCACACAATTGATATTCTTAAATTTACATACATAGAGCATATTGGTTAGTGTTGTTTTAAGTTGGTTTATATATATATATATATATATATATTCTATTCTCTCCATTTGATGCTATATATCATAAATTCTTAAATATATAGTGTAACCACTATTATGTAACTATAAGAATATATTATATGTTATTACATATGATTATCGTTTGTTTTTTCCTTATTTATATATTATATTAAACAAAAGAATTTCCTTATTTTATATCATCTTTTCCTAATGATATTTAAGTTATGAAAGAATTACAATAATTTCATGTTACATATTTTCATAAATTTCTACTAATATGTGTATTACCAATATTCATGAATTAATTACAATAAATTCTTATATCTCTTTAATGCAATAGAACTTTCAATCTTAAATAACTTTTGACATTTAAGTTTTAAATGCAATATAAGTATAAATTATTGGTACTCTTTAATGTATCTTTATTTATGTTGTTGTTATTAGATTTTCTAAAATTCTATTATCAATTTATGTTGATAATTATCAAGTTGAATCAACTTTATATCCTACCATTAATTGACATTGTTAATCATCAATGTTTTTTTTTTTTGTTTTTTTGGATGAAAACACAAACTTCATTAACTACTTAAACCAAAACAGTCACATAACACTACATAGAAATTGAGCCACGGTCAGTAGCATCTAGTCCCCTCTTACATAATATTACGGTCTAGGGCTTTCTTTACAATACAAACGGACCGTGCGGCGCTTATTATCCTACCTTTATAGTATTAAGCAAACTTAACTCACACACAATGCTGGCCAACAATGTTTAAACCTGTAAGCAACATAACCAAGGAAGAAAGCTAATAGAATATAAGGGACACGGGCACGGATAGAAAAATGAATAGCATACTTTTATTAATTTTGATAGTAATACAAGGTTACAATATGTCTACACGGGGGTACAGTGCATGTAACAAGTACCGTCGATTGTGATCAACCAATGTAATGAGTAAGAGCTTTAATCCAGAAAAATACTCATACCCTCATAATCGTAAAGAACTTTACGAATATTTTTAAGACTAGTAGGAGGAGACATTAAAACTGAAGAAATGACACCACTTTTTAAAAGTGGAAATTTCTAATAGTAAGGCCCCTAACTATACAAAAATGTCCCCCCTTATGTTACAATATGTACAAAAGAACGGCCTCTTGCTAGTATAAGTATGTTATCAAAAGAGCCCATGACATCCTCCCCCACTTAATTTTATTGACGTCCTCAACAATATATACTAGAGCTTAGATCTGATGGTGGAGGTCTTTTGGCTAGTAAGGTTAACTTTCTCTCGGATATGTGCTTCAAATCTTCTTCAGTCTCCCAGCTAGTACCTTCTTCTCCTCGATCTCTTCACTTGACCAAATATTCTTTATGTTCTTCAATGGCGGGATCTTTGACTTTTTTCTCTGTAAGGATGTCTTACATAGCTTGCTCAGGTTGAACTTGATCTTGACGTGTGACCGCTTGGATACATTGAGAGATAGGTCTTCCATGTTTAGACAATGTGGCTTTAAGACACTAACATGAAAAATTAGATGGACCTTCAACCACGTAGGGGGCTTGACCTTGTAGGCTGCTCTTCAAATCTTTGAGATGATAGGAATTAGACCATTGTACTTTTGGATCAATCTTTTATCCTTCTTTCTCAATGATCTAACCTGTTTTGGAAGAAGCTTTATGAAGACTTGATCTCCAATATTAAACTCTCTAAGTTAGCAGTTTTGATTTGCCCATTTCTTCATTCTCTTGGAAGCCTTTTTAAGGTACGCTTTTGCTACTTCTGAACTCTGCTTCTAATCCTTGGTGAATTGATAAGCTCTTAGGCATCTCCTAGTATATGGTGCTACTACTGTGTAGGGTAACAGTAGTTGTTGACCCTTAATGATCTCTATAATGCTCTTATTAGAGGAAGAACTCTACTAAATGTTGAAATAGAACTGGGCAATATCTAGCAAGTCAACCCAATTCTTTTGGTTAGCACTAACAAAATGCCGAATGTATTCCTCTAGCAAATTGTTGAATCTTTATGTCTACTCGTCACTTTGTGGATGGTAATTGGAGGTCATGCTCAACTCGGAACCCCGGAGTTGGAATAACTCTATCAAAAATTTCCCTGTAAACCTGATGTCCTTATCACTCACAATATTCTAAGGCATAGCCTAGAATTTCACCACATGCTTGAAGAAAAGCTAGGCTGTCTCTTCTGCACTTGAACTCTTGGTGGTAAGAATGAAGGTGGCATACATAGAGAACCTTTCAACAACAACAAAAATGGATAAGTGCTCCCTTACTTTTGGTAGGTGTCGAGTCTGATTTTTCGGTTTCTGTTTAAAATTAATTTCTCATTTCTTGATTAATATTAAACCATAACCCATTTAATATTAATCCTCTACTAAAGAAATTGAGAAATTCCAGTTTTTTTTATTAAAAATAATTTTTGGAGTCGCCACCCAACTGGAGTCGGGAAAAGAAAAGAAACCGTAACCAATTAGGTGGATTGGTTACGATTTAGCTACCGGTCTTGATTTCAATTTTAATAAAGAACTAGAGGGTTCCGAATTCGAGGGCTAACCTATTAAACCCTTAACGAGTACCACTATTTATTACCGAAATTAGGATTATTTTTCTAATTATAATATTTAAAATAAATAAATAAATAAAATCAAAAGAGAAAAAAAACCTAAGTTTCTACATGTTTTACCGTCGCCCCGAAGGTGCCTACGTACCCGCTAGCCAAGATCAGACGATCGTAGTTCTTTCCAAAAAAACTTTAGTGTGTTGATTGATTTTATTTTTGAAAACTAACTAAGTTTACGTGTTTCACTGATTTAGTTTATTCAAAAATAAATAAATAAATAAAGGGCCCTAACTGGTAAGTGATCAAAAGACTCCTTAAAATACTATAATCTTTTTGTAAAAAATTTTCCTTTTGTTAATTTTTGTTTCTAAAAATAATTTCCTATATGAGAATTTCTAAAAAAAAAACTAATTCTAAAGAAATCCTAGACGAATGTATATATGTATATATATATATATATATATATGCATCTACACTATTTCTATTTAACAATTATCCTTCTAAGCGAATTAACAATGTCAAGGAATATACCTAATATAAAAGCTAATCTAATGTATATATAATATTAAATAGCTGAAGATTTCCTAAACTAATGCAATCATATACATATACTATATTAAATAAACAAGGAACTAATAATATGATAATAAAAACAATAATAATCATAATCAAATAATAAGTAATAAATAAAAAAAACTAACTATCTAATTAACGAAACTATCTAACTAACGAAACTCACCTGATCATGTAATAAGGGGAGTGCTCGTATTCGTTTTCAGATCAGTGGGGGGCTAACCGTTCACCAGTTGCCGTCGTCGTGTTGTCGTACCTATCGCAGTGGACTACTGATCTGCTGCTGTGTGGAACGATCGTGGACTGCTGCTGTTCGTTAGAGGGATTGTCGTGGGGCTTCCGTTAGATTGAGGATGTGCGGTTAAATTGACGTCCAACAGCGAGGATTGCGATTATTCGGATGTCGTTAAGCACGCGGAACATAGCTTCCAATTGTCCGGATTTTGGATTAACTTCGCAGGAAATTGCGAAGACTTGGGATTCTCGTTGGCTCCAGAAGACCAGGCGAATGGGAATTGTGTGTCTGTTGAGACTCGAACCAGTGACCTCCAACTAAATTCACCCAAGTGCTTTGCTACTTATCCGTTAGGCCGTTAGTCTGTGTCTTGACATTCATTACAATTAAATTATATTTAAACTATCCAAATCCCTAAATTAAAATTTTTAACTAAACTAAAATTAATATTAACATTAAACTAATTATTCCTAATATAAATTACTTCCTAAAAATCTACGAAATCTTTATAATTTTTCCATTTCTTATTTTTTTGGTATTTTCATTGTTTGTTAATATCTTTTATTATTTTTGAATTAGGACCCTTTTTGTAAAAATAAAAAATAAAAACTAAAACTATGGAAGGGCAAAAATTAGGTGTCTACATTAGGGAAGTGATAAAATCCATGGAGACACTTTCCTATGGGTAAGATGGCACAGGAAGTAGCTCTAATAGGCCTGCCACCTTCTGTCTCTCAACTTTGTCCTGTTGGCAGGTTAAGCAAGTCTTCATATAAATCATCATATCCTCCTTCATATCCGGCTAGTAATAGCTCCACTTTAACAAGTTCAGTATCCTCTGTTAGCTGGGATGTCCAGCCTACAAAGTATCATAGCACTTTCTCATGAGTGCCCTTCTCAAGTTGGCTACCTTCGGGACATACAACTGGTGCCCCTTTATGTAAATGAGGTCGCCCTTTACCCAAAATTTGTGAGTCTTCCCTTCTTCAACCAACTGCTTAAGATTTTTTTGCCAACAGGTGTTAACCTATATGCTACTTAATCTGCTTTTGAATTGAAGTTGAGATTTCACTCACCGACTAGTGTACAATTCACGCTAAGGATGCTAAATCGACTTGCCTGCTTAAAGCATCTACTACCTAATTTGTTCACCCGCTGCAATACTCAATCTCCATATCAAACTTTGCAAGAAACTCTTGCCATCTTGCTTGCTTAGCTGAAAGCTTCAATTGAATCAATATATGGCTGGCAACAGAATTTTCTGTCTTCACTAGAAACTTGAATCCTAGCAAATAGTTTTTTTAGACAGTAAATAATTGCAAGTAACTCCTTTTCTTAGGCTAAGTAGCTACACTCCATTTGATTCAGCTTCCTACTCTCATATGCTATTGGATGACCCTCTTGCATCAACATTCCCCCTAATGCAATGTCTGAGGCATTCATATGGATTTCAAAAGGCTTAGAAATGTCAAGAAGTGCAAGGACTGGCTCCTCTGTTACTATACACTTCAACTCCTCAAAGGTACTCTGACATATCTCATCCTATGACCATGCTTGGTCCTTCTTCAATACATTTATAAGGGTATGACTTAACGGGACTATCCCTCAACAAATCTTCTGTAGTAATTTGCAAGTCCAAGGAAAGACCGTAACTCTATTACACTCTTAGGCATTGGCCATTGCTCGATTGCTTCCACCTTAGCCATATCTATTAGGATTCACCCTTCTTCAACAACTTGACCTAAGAAGTTAATGTGCTTCTGTGCAAAGGCACATTTCTCAAGCTTCACATATAAATGATTCTCCTGCAGCTTCTTAAAAACCATTCTTAAGCGCTTCACATGGTCCTGTAATGTCCTGCTATATACGAAAATGCCGTCTAGATAGACGATTACAAATTTGTTAAGATATTCACGAAATACATTATTCATTAAGGTACAAAATGTCACAAGAGCATTAGTAAGACCAAAGAGCATCACCAAGAACTCATAAGCACCATACTGGGTTACATGCATCGTTTTAGGCTCATTACCCTCAGCAATGCAAACCTAATGATAGCCTGAGAGAAGATCTAGCTTTGTAAAATACTTAACCCTACTCAATTGATCAAACAAATCAGCAATTAGAGGAATTGGGTAATGATTCTTCACCGTCAACTTGTTTAGAGCCCAATAATCAATACACAATCTCAAACTCCCATCTTGCTTTTTTTGAAATTGAACAGGATCCCCATATGGTGCTTTTAAGGGTCGAATGAAACCTGCCTTTAACAACTCATCCAATTGCTCCTTCAATTCGGTAAGTTCGGGAGGCGACATTTAGTAAGGAGCTCTAGTGGGTGGTTTGGCACCAAGAATCAACTCGATCTAGTAGTCTACCGACCGTCTTAGAGGTAATTCCTTTAGGAGTTTTTTGGGCATCACATAATCATACTC
Source organism: Lumnitzera racemosa (assembly GCA_024138005.1). Taxonomy (NCBI): domain Eukaryota; kingdom Viridiplantae; phylum Streptophyta; class Magnoliopsida; order Myrtales; family Combretaceae; genus Lumnitzera; species Lumnitzera racemosa. The sequence goes on from JAMXBC010000012.1 coordinate 81,894,898, forward strand.
CTTTAGGATACTTTCTATTACAATCGGTATCCCCATCTTCCCTACTTCCTCTTTCTCTGTAAGGATAGCCAAGAAAGTTGGCTCTTGATGTCTAAACCCTATCTTCAATTAGAGCGCTAATAACATCATAGCCCCTATATTTTTCCCTTCCTTGCCATTGTTGTTTACCCTATTCCTCTGAACTGTCACACAGTAAGGCTTTCACCCATGAATAACAAGCAATTTGCTATAAGCATGGGAGTAGTCCTGGCCTGTCTCAAGAAATCTATTCCAAGGACTATGCTGAAGTCGTCCAATAGAACAGCTGTGAAGTTAAGATTTTCACTTTAATCTCCAACCCTCACTTTCACTCCTCTTACAACTCCTCAGATAGGACGGACCTTAGAGTTAATGGCTTTAATCTGGCTAGGGTCCTTAACAAGCACCAAGCCTAACCTTTCCGCCTCAAGCACATCAATGAAGTTATATGTAGCACCGGAGTTTACCATTGCACTAGCACTCTTGCCGTTGATGTTCAACTGAATATACATCAACTCATTGCCAATCTTGGGCTTACATCGCAGTGACAAACTCTTTCCAACAGTCAACAATATGTATAATGTGCCCATTGGAGGTTGATCCTCCCCATTACTCGCCGACTCATCATCTTGGCAGGCACTCTCTGCTTTTCATGTCATAGCATTAAGTGCTGCCTTATGTGGACATTCATCTACTTTGTGTATGCCATTACATAGGAAACATGAGAATGAAGGCTTCTTACCTCCATTGGTTACCCCATTCTTTCCAGACTGGTGAGAGTTATACGATTTCCTCTGACTCCCTCCAATGCCATTACTGCTGCTACTTGAACTTAAGGCTCCCCCACTCTTGGGTTTGCTTGACTTGACTAACTTTCGGCTCCTATGTCTTGTCAACACATTCTTCCCTTTATTGTCATGAGTATAGTCAGTCAAGCGCTTACTTGTTGCCTGTGCTGTAGCCAAGTTGGTAACCCGTTGCCTCTACAACTTATTCTAAGCATAAGGCTTCAGTCCTTCCAAGAAATAGTATAGCTTATCATCTTTAGCCATGCTCTTGATGTCCAACATCAATGTCAAGAACTCACGGACATACTTTTTAATGTCATCACCCTGTTAAAGTTCCCTTAACTTCTTTTGGACATTGTACTTAACATTCTTTAGGAAAAATTGAGTCCATAACTCAACCTTCAACTTAACCCATATATCTATGTGAGCATTACCATTTTGGATCCTCATATTTGGTGTGCCACCATAGTTTAGCATCCCCATTTAAGTATATTGCAGCCATAGCGACCTTTTATACTCTCATCATTTGTCCCCACAACGGCAAAGTACTACTTCATATCAAATAGAAAGTTCTCTAACAACTTGGCATTCCTCATGGCAATGAATGCCTTGGGCTCAGACATCTTTAGATATCCTACATGAATAGGAACATATACGAGGGTAAGGGCAGGAGCATTTCCCACAACCTTTGTCAAAATAGCTACTTGTGCCCTCAACTCCTCAACAGTCTCGATTGAGGTACAAGTAATAACTTATCTTCTCAAGTATTCCACTCGAGTCTCCAAGTGTTGTCTTGCCTCATCGGTCGTTACGTGCATTTCTCCTCTGAGTTTTTGCACTATAACACCAAAATTATCAACCATCTCAATCATCGTAGTAGTCATCTCCTGATGATTGGCCTCAACTTCAGCTACTCTTATTGACAATGCGACCAAATCATCCATCTGCTTGGACAATCCCTTAAGGATTTCCTCCAAGCTATATAACCTCTTCCTCACTTCCTCTTGTCGTGTCATGGTTGTTCCCACTATAATAATCTAGACTCTGATACCAACTGTCATGGTTTGGAGCTTTCTTTAGCACACAAACGGACCATACAGTGTTTATTATCCTACTTCTGCAATAGTAAGCAAGCCTAACTCGCACACAACGCTGACCAACAAGGTCTAAACTTGTAAGCAACACAACCAAGGAAGAAAGCTAACAAAATAAAAGGGACAAAGGCACAAATGAAAAAATGAATAGCATACTTTTATTAATTCTGATAATAATACAAGGCTGCAATATGTGTACACAGAGGTACGGTGTATGTAACAGGTGCTATCGGTCATGATTAACTAACGTGGTGAGTAAGAACTTCAATCTAGAAAAGTACTCATGCCCCTGTAAAGAGCTTTACAGCTGTCTTTGGGCCTAGTAGAAGGAGACATTAAAACTGATGAAATAGTACCACTTTCTAAAAATGGTAATTTCTAATAATAGTAAAACCCCAAACTACCTAAAAAAGTCTCCCCTTATATTATAATATGTACAAAAAAATGGTTCCTTGCTAATACAAGTATGTTACAAAAAGGGATCCTGACACCTAGCATGTCTACAACATGGTTACATTTATGATCAACCCTGTAAAGCATGAAATTAGCAAACATGGACACATGATTAATACACCTAGTTAGAGCCAAATGATAAATCATCAAATCAACATCTCTTTTTTAAATCCAATCAACTGCATGGGAAAAATCGACTAATTGTGCCACTTTATGTCCTCTCACCCACTGTAACCCCTCAAAAATTGCCTACAATTTTGCTTCCAAGGGTGACACCCCCTTTATATGCTTACAAAAACTAGCAAGGACCCTCGTTAATCATCAATGTTAGACTATTATAATTTGTACTTTTATAAAATTAAATGATCAATAAAACATACATAATTGTAAGAAAATAATTTCTAATAGCAAAAAAGATCAAAATGACAAATGAAAAAAATATAAGCGTTTAATGAATTGAATGAATAAATGAATTTCTATGGAATGAAAGAATTAGATTCCCATAAATTTTTGCAATAAGTACTCATTCATATTCCACATTATGTCTATCTTTCTGTTAATACAACATTATATATCTTTAATGCAATAAAATCATTCTAGATATACCCTTTATTCTACCTTCCTCAAGTATGGATATCCTTAAATTCTACCATTAATTGAAGTAATAATATTCAAATTGAATGAATCTTAAATTTTACCTTTAGTTGGCACTAATGATAATCAAATAGAATTACCATACTTAACACCTTCCATAAATTACTAAATGAATAACTAAAAGAAGAACAATTTATAACTAGAAAAAAAAATCAAAATTAACAACATGAAAAGTATAAGCAACTTATAAATTAAATCATTAAAAGGTTATATAAGATAGACATATTTGATGTTACATATCATATACAAAGTGTATATCTCTATTCAATAGTGATTCGCTATGTTGCATCATATCATAATTAATATTCCAATAAATGTACATTAGAAAATTGTTAAAGATATTTGTTTCATGTTCTATGATTTTATTCACTAAATCTATTTCATTAATATATCTTCATTGCAATATATTCTAATCATTAAAATAGATTCCTCTCTTTTTTATGTAATAAAAATATTCTATTAATGACAAATGAATTTTATTCTTCTATATTCATTCTTTTGTAATGATATAACTCTAAATTATTAATATCCTTAATTTTCATTCAATTCAATATGTATTTATCACAATAAATATGGAAAAAAAAGTTCTTTATACATTCATGAACTTTTGATTTTCTAATAAATATAGAATCATTTATAATTAATTATGAAATAAAATATATAATAGATAAATGAAAAAAAAAATTGCACTGTATGAGAAAAGAAACCAAATGGTTCTTATCATCAATTTTTGCCTCCCATAATTCAAATTGAATAAAATGTTTCATTAATTCCTATTCATTTATATTGATAAAATAAGGTTTTAACTAATTACCAAAAGATATAAAACATCCACATTAGTAAAAAATAAATATACTAAATTTATATATTCGCAATGTAAAAAAAAAAAAAAGAATTACAAGGTATAGTTTTTATTTTTGGTTAAATCTAATACTAATATTAATGGGTATTACAAAATAATAATCAAAGCTTAGAACTTGTTCTAAGTTTGAGTTTCAAACTCTTGGCATACAACACTACATGTATAATCTTTTCTATCAATTTCAAAATCTGCATGAAGGGAAACACAAAAAAATTTTCTTTATTCTTCTTCTTGTTGCATCAAACTAGATTATTGTAGTTTATTATGTGATTCCTTTCATACAAAACTAGGCATAAGGTCGTTCTACTAATGTACACTTTTAAAGCCCATATATTCTTCTCATAGGGAAAAAATATTATTGACATATCTAAATTCCAAAAAAAAATTGAGAAATGAAAAGAAAAATGAAACTTTCACTCTATTTCATTTAAATATAGCTATTGAATCACTAACGAACTCCACGCAACTCTAAGATTCCTTATTTAAATCAAATTGCTCCAAATTCAATTAATTCAAAAACCCAATAATAATATTTGATTCTTCATTCAATAAAACACTTTGATTCCTCTAAAAACCCAACTTCAAAGGAATTTTCGTAAATTCAAATAGAGATTACAACAAATAGAAGTGAATCGTTAGCAATAATATATAAGCAAATAGATTGACTGACTCGATGAAACATAAATTTAAATAAACTTCTTTTAAAAGACAATTTACATATATCATTTAAAAATTAATATGGAGAAAAAATAAAGAAGCAATTATAAAGAAGTTATAATGATTTTAATATAAATGCCAATCCAAATCATCAATAACAACAAAGATACAATCTAAAGTCATCATTTAGAAAAGAAAAATAACATATCAGTAGTATGTATTTGAGTAATTAGAAAAGGAGAAAAAGATTCAAAAGGAAGAGAACGAAAGAAAAATAACAAAATGATAAATGAAAATGTGAGAATAATGACTAGATAATCCATTTTGTGGTAGATATATATAATAAATAAAAATGATAAGTAGGGATTGAAAAATATGAATATAAATATGGAGTAAGTAATTAATTGAGTTATAATAAATATTGAAAATTAAAAATAAAATATATTAGAAATTAAATTGTAATAAATATCATCATTAAAAAATTAAATACAAAATGGGAAAGTACTTTTGAAACTATATATTATAATATGATATAATTATATGGAGGTTGGTTAATGATTGGTTGTTAACTTTGGTTGTAGCACTTCCATTTAGAAGTAATTAATGACAAGTAGCCAATGTATCATTTTAGCCACTTGTTTTAAAACTATTTAACCAGTCTCATGATACTTTCTTCTTTGGTTACATAAACTTATATTTATTTTCTTTTAGGTAGATGGATCAAGTTAAATTTTTCATCTTTTCATAGCAACTGTAATAGCATTTTGCTAAAAAAAAGAAAAAAGAGAAAACTACTTAGTTTTCTCTAAAGTTCAGGTAAGATTTTACTCACATGGATATTATAATCTTTTATATATGCAACTAAAGCTGTACAAGTAATGTGAATTAGGTGAGCTAGACCGCTGAACCAGCAAAATAAAATAAAGTGAGTTCGGGTTGAAGATTACAACCCGTTCAAAGCGAGTTAACTTGTTACAGAGCAGATTTAGCCCATTAACCAGCAAAAATTAAAAATAAAAGGAAAACTTAAAAAAGTCACCAATCATTTGCTTTTGTATGTAATCAATGACATATATTAATGGTGATTGATAGAAAATATTTTTATTTGTTTGTGTCATGAGATATGCCTTACGAAAACATGAACGAGTGATGGCCGGTTCGAGATGATTAATCTAAGATGTGAACAAAGAAGACAATACTTTTGGGTAAAAGCTTAGTATCGTCATTTTCAGTTTTTTCTTACTATTTATATTGCTCAAAAATGTAAATTATGACACGGTTCGAGTACATAAATTGATGGCATGACACTATCACTTAGTTATTTTTTCCACTATTTTTACTTGCAAAGCTTGCTGTTTGGTTGTATATCTTATATCGTAGTCCTAATGGATTAAGTATCTTTCCAAACACCATCCCTACTCTTCGTATCACTAGGATGAGCTAAAAATATTTTCTTTACTGTGATGCGTAACAGCCCATCCTATTAATTACAGAGTGACTAGGTGAATTACAAGGAAAAATTGTAGGGTGTATATGTAAATACTATTTCTTAAAAAAAAATTAATTCAAAAAACATTATTTACTTTTAGCAGGTTTATTTTAAAATATTAAAGTCTATATTAAAAATTCTTAACGGGTTGATGAGTTGGTTCTCTCAATACACCAATTTACAGTATGGCGCGTCAGGTTGAATGTGTTATTTGGTTTTTGCTCGTTGCCTTATCGAGGAAACTTTCTAGTAGTCATACGTTGGCAATACTTGCTGTGCGGTTCGAATCTCTTCTTTAAATCTGTTTGAACAAGGCTACTACCTACTAGCTTCTACCTTGGGAGCACTCTCAAATGGTATACCTAACAGTAAGGGTTGAGTTTGATACAATTTATAATGCCTCAACATATGTTAATAGCCTAGTCAACAGTTGAATGGTGGGTTTCTTTTTTTATCACTCGGCCGAAAGATTCATAACTCTCTATCTTGACTAAATAAACCATTATTGATTCTATCCCATAATTCACATGTAGCTTTACTCATACGGGTATTACAGTAGTGGTTAATAATCTTCTCTTAGTGTTTACTTTCTAAATATAGCTGATTGATTACATGATAATAATAAAAATAATATAATAATAATAACAATACCACAATTGCGGCTTTTAGAAATGTATCTAGAAGCGAGTTGATAACATAAAAATCTATTCAGAAGTACATATTATAATAGTTTGCAAATTAACCGATGCTCCTATCGTTACAACTATCATTTGGTTGATATAGCCCTTGACCTTCACTATACCACCATGGCCATGCCACTCGATCATAATGCAACATATATCTCGAATTGTTTAAGTGACCATGGTATGCAAGATTATAATCATAAACAAGCCTGTATCGATGCAACTAATTTGAGCACTACAATTTAGGGGTTAGTATAGTTGAATTTCGGTTTATCACAATTTAAGTTGGCCTTCATTTTGATTCAAGGAAAATTGAACAAAAATGAATTTGTCCAACAAATTTAACTATTCAAGATAAATTTTAAAGTATGAATCTAACTTCGAATTAAAATAAACGTAAAATGAATCAAACATTAGTTCCATTGACAATTTAGTTCAATTTAATTTCGATTGGTACACATCTTACCGTAAACAATTTTAAATCTTTTTTCATCGATCCAATCAATGCCAAGTCTAATCTACTACTTCAGTTATGATAAACTAAACCATTAAGATGATACCTCTATTGATGTCTTCAATCACAAATGAAACACTTATGCCATAATGTCAATTTCCCTCTATTTCGAAAAACCACTGAGATGACATTCAATACAGATCGAATCTATATTTGGTGGCATATATATATATATATACCATCAAGGCACCCAGGAGAACCTGAGCTTAATAATAAATAAGAAAATTATTTGAACTCTAGAGATGAAGCTAATAGATACCAAGAGAGTGTATTTTAATTTCTTCTAAAATATATATCAGCTAGATAAAACATTTCTCTAAGTAAAAAATAAGCTCAAATTATATATAATAAAAATTTTATTGCGTCTTTTAAATATTGATTATATTCAATTAGATCATCTCTGTTATCATCTTTAGTTTTTTAAGACATTAAACATTTATTATTTTATTGTTCCTAGTATGTGGCATTGTTTTGCTGAGAACTCGGGAGGCCTTTGAAATCCTCGCCTTTTCTTTTTATCAGTCCCAGTTTTCAGCCAATGTACTAAAGAACTTTTATGATATTATTATTATTGAAATATTAATCAGTAAGGTCTAAAATATTTTGAATTTGCCTAGATAACCAAAAATATAATCTATGAAAATGTTCAAGAAAAGTAATATAATCTTCTAAATAAGTATAAGACAATTCTATATCCTATTCGTTTTCACGGAAATGATTATAGTCTACAGACATAAAGAGAATATTTATGAGAGCCATTAATACAAATCACTATTAATAATTGAAATATAATACTACTCAATAAATTCTATTGTACTATTCAAATAATCATAAATGTAAATATTAACAACAGATGGTGACATAAATATATGAGCAATATATTATTAAAACCACCACAAGCGATAGTGTCAAGACTAGTGGGGCTTTACGAAAGAATATATAAATATGAAACCTCCAAAGGCGGTAATACTAGCAGATTATGGGGTTTTGAATATCTGATAATTAAATAAACAAATTAGATCTCATGGATTTACACCAAAATTGATTGGAGATTCTCCTCACAAGATAAAGTATAAGAAAAGAGATAATCAAACTGAAATTTTATTGATTGGAAACAATTTGTACAAAATACAAGAGCATATAAAGATATCAAAAGAAAGTATCGAAAATATTTGGATGGATTTGAAAATATTGAGGGGTAATGATGTACTACCTTAAGAACAAAGCAAAGCAAACAATATGCTTCTGGGAAAGTTAATATTGAAGCAAACAATTATGCTTTAGAAAGGAAAGTATTGATTGAAGCAAATGATATGCTTCTTGGAAAGTTAATATTGAAGCAAACAATTATGCTTCAGAAAGGATGGTATTTTATGGATTATTTGGAGTAGGTCGGAAAGTGTATAAGCAGTTATAGAAGAGGTAAGAAGATAAGTGAAGGATCTAAGAGTAAGAAGATTGGAGAAGATGGAGAAGAGAGAGAGAGAGAAAGAGGTTATGTGACCTACCTCCAAATAGTGAAGAGGGCCTAATTTTATATTTGAGAACATCGATCGGTTACTGTTGTGAACAATAATATTGTAGCCGACAGGGTGCTATAAAAATAGTGAAAGTATTAATACATTTTACTGTAGTGAACAGTAATAGTCAAATGGTGGATGCTGATATCATTGATGACGATATTGTGCACTGTGGTATATGTGTACAAATACTGTATTCCTATTATATTTTACAGTGCGAAATTACATCGAAAAACAAAATTACAATATTCAAGGATCACCTAGATCTATTTCATAGCAATCATCTTCATTTGTATTCTCACTATGATATGATGTTGACTCTGAGTCTGAACTTGATCCTTGGGTTGATTCGTTAATATTTGCCTATGCCATTTCTAGAATCTGCTTCATTTGCTCTAGAGAATTTGCACTTGCCAAAGAAGAGATCAAAAATCCTCTATTATAGTATTGTGGGGTTGAGACTTTGGATGATACAATTGAGGAATTGTTTTTTTATCTAATTTAAAATTGAATCTTCTTCAAGTTTATTCCAAATTTTGAAATTGTCCCACCATTTGACTTTATATATTCTAACCAAATTGGTTGTATTTGAAGTTCAATCGGGTTTATAATCAAACCACCATTACATGACCCAAGATACACCAATGTATATAAAATATAGCATTTCTTTTTTGAAAATTTTTCTTATAAGGTGCTAGATTATATTATTTTATGAAAGTATTAAAACCATTCCTGGCATTTTCATGAATAATTTCAAGGACTGCTCCAAATTGTTCCCACCAGTGTGTAAACCAATTATGAAGGTTTTTAGAAGAGCAATTATAAAAAAATATTAGCTAAGTATGTGATCTTTTTGGATTCATTTGGTAGAAAACATTCCACCAAGCCTGTTTATAATCAAAATAATTATAACTGGATCGATGACCTGGCTGTGCAAAAAAGGGTTCTATAGTGGGGTTATTGGATGGGTTTACCATTCTTTCAGATTGATTTCTCTCAAAATCCTGGCTGTAGAATAGCTAACCATTCCTTCCTTTTCAAATTGTTTGAATCTTATTGATCCAGTTTCAGTTAAAACCTTTTCGTAAAACTAGATTGGTTTGTAAACATTATATGATATATAATAAAAATCTTTTGTAAAAATTTTCTTTGCAAATTCAATAGGGTCCTTTTCAAATAAGTTTTCTTCAACAGAGAAAACATATCTGAAAATAGGTTTTATGAAAAATTTTAACCTTTAACTTGTAGGTATCATTATGGAAGGTGTTGAAGTTGTTACTTCAGTAAATTGAATATTCTGATTTTTCCTATGAGTTTTCATTTGTTGAGGAATTTCGGGCAACATTAGATTTTCATTTTTTTTTTACTGTAGAGCTATTGAAATTGCTCTCAACAATCCTAGGGTGACTTCCATATTGGGTAATTGAGAAATAGCTTCATTGGATTGAATATTGAAAATGGATTGATTATTTGAAGATAATGATTTCGAGGACCTAAAAGAGGGTTCTTCTTTAATTGTTAGTGGAGTGTTAGATGAATTACAAACATCTAGCTAGGACTTAATATTGGTCAATTCTTGCTTGAAGTTGAAGAAGCCTTTCCTTTTCCTTTATTCTTCTCTTTTTTGGGAAGCATCTCTTTGCAAGAATTCACAAGTAAGGAAATCAAGAAGAGAATTAAAAGATTCATTAATATACTCTATTTTGAAATCAAATACAAAAAGAATTGATTGCTATTTGGCAAAAATTTGTTTAGATGCAATATTTTGAACATTTTTTATTAAAACATTTTTAACAGCTTTGCAATCAATACGTAAAAGAAATTTTTGATTTAACAAATCTCCTTGGAATTTAGAAATCATTAAAACAATTGCTAGAATTTCTTTTTTGTTTATGGAATGATTGCTGCAATCATTCCAATTTTTTTATACAAATTGAACAACATATTCTTTATTGTTTTGTTTTTATTTTAGAATTCCTCCAAATCCTAAATCAAAAGCATCGGTTTCTACCACTTTTGGTAGAAAAGGGTCTGCGTGTAAACAATGAATTTCTTTAATTTTTTGCTTGATTAATTTGATAGCGTTTGTATGTTCAATTGACCATTGAGGTGGAATTTTTCTTAACCTTTAATATAATGGTTTACAAATCATATTGAGATTTTTTGCAACATAATTGAAACTTCCTAAAAATCTTTAAAGTTGATTTTTATCTTTGATTTTATTATGAAATTTTTCTGCAAACACTATAGATCTTTGAATATGAATTATTGTCCTATTGTGGATATTAAAACCTAAAAATCTAATCTTAGTCTAGAAAAAACTAATCTTAAAAGGTGAAATTACTAGGCCATTTTTCTTGACTATATTGATGAAAATTTTTATATGTTTGAAATGTTGGTCTATATTAGATGAGAATATTAAAACACCATCTATATAGATTATTATGAAATTAGTGAAATCATTAAAAATTTCATTCATTATTCTTTAAAATTCAGAAGGAGCATCTTTCAATCCAAATTGCATTACATTCTATTCATATTGACTAAAAGGAATTGTGAAGGCGATTTCATACCTATCACTTTCCTTAATTTAGGTTGGCCAAAATCCAGATTTCATAGTGAATTTTAAGAATATTCTAGCATTATTTAACCTATTTAGTAAATCTTTTTATTAGGTATTGGATACCTAATCTATTTAAGAGCAGTATTAAGAGGTTTATCGTTAATTACTAACTTTGGGATACCTCTTTCTATTTCTGCATTTTTATTAACATAAAAAGCAAAACAACTCCATAGAGATTTACTTTTCTGAATCAATCTTTTATTAAGTAGATCATTTATTTCATTTTTACAATAGTTCAGGACTTTATTATTCATTTGGGATGCTCTAACTTTTGTTGGAATATTTTTTTCATCAAAATCATTTTCATATGGTAAATCCACAATGTATAACTTACGATTTCAAAATGCATTTTGGGAGTGTAGAGTAAATTGAATTTTTTTATTTCTGATTCTAAATTAGAAATTCTCATTTTTAAATTTTTACTATTGAGTTGATTTTCAATTCTTTTAAATTCAAAATCATTTTTCAAATACATCAAATGATTTTCTTTGCATTAAATTAAACAATTTAATTTAGAGATTGAATTGTTTTTTAATTCATTTATGTATTTAGTTTATGGTTTCGTGAAAAAATTGAATACAATTTTCTTTTTGAAATATTGTGTTTCAATTCCATCTTTATTAACAAAACATGGTTGCATCTGATTTATGAAAGGAGTTCTCAGAACAACATTTTTATTTAAATTTTTAACAAGTATGAAAGAAATTTTATATGAAGCATTATCTTTTAATACATCAACATTGAACAATTTATAATTAATGCGTAATTTACTACCAAATGTAGAAATTAGAGATTGGGTAGTTTTGTCAAAATATTTGGTTGGAATTAACTCTTCTCTAATGCAATTTAAATCTGTACTAGTATCAAATAATTCGGCTGTTTCTAAAATGAATTCATTATTGATTCAGATTGAAATATTAATCATCCATTTTCTTGTTATTATTTGAACAAGAAGCATTAGATAATCATTATTATCTAATATTAGCAAAATATTTGAACTTTCTTCATTTGGAATTTCAAGATGGTTTCCTTGAACTATTATTTTTTGCTTAAGTTCAAGAAGGTCTTTTTGAAATTTTATTTGCATCAATTTCAAATTTTTTATTTCTTGTTTTTGGATATTAATTTCATTATGCAAATCATCAATTGTTATTGATTTTTTCTGTTTTCTTTTATCTCTTTTGAGGATTTTATTAAGATTATAAGGTAAATTTGGCATAAGAGTTAAATTGGGTTTATTAACATTTTTTATGAAATCAAGTTTTTCATTATCATTGGACAATTGATCAATATTGTGAAGAATTTCTTCTTCTTCATTTGTTAAAATATTAATTTCATTTTCTTCTTCAGTAAATGAAGATGAAGTGGAACCCATGTCATTGGCTTGAATTCCTTCATCACAATCATTTTCTGATGAAGATTCATTATCACAAAATATTTGCAGGATATTTTCCATTGTTTGTTCATCCAAATTTAATTCATTAAGTTTGTTATTGATTTTGCAAAAATTTGCTGTGTGATCAATAGATGAATGGAAAATATAAAAAAAAAATTATGATTAAATATACCAAAAAGCCAAATGGAAAATTTTTGGAAAAAATGATTATGTAATAACTATTGAGGAAAAAAATATCACTGTCTCGGATGGCTTAACAACAATAAAATTTTTGAATGCTGATTCAATAAGAAAATATACAAAAGAATGAAATTATATGTATCTAGTTCTGGTCCAAGTAGGGGCAAAACCTCTTATTAAACTAGGTTTAGATACTTCTATCTTCATGATCCTTAGAAATGCTAGAGAATTAGTGTATGAAAGATCAATTCATGCAAAAATTGAAACTAGTCTTAGCAATGGATCAATTCAATTTGAATGTCATCCGAATATCACTCTTGCTTTTAGAGACAAGATAGTAACGAGTTCTTTAATCCTTCAAATTAAAACCCATAATTACCACATGCTAGAGGGATTAATACCAATGGTTGTAATATATAGAATTTATTTCAAATTAATGAAAATTGCTTTTGGTTCTAAGGCATATAAAATGTAAGCCCCACAACTAGTTATTCAGGGTTTCGATCGGTTGAAAAATTTAATCGAACCTAAATTATAATTAAAGCTAGAAATATTAGTAAAATGGTCTCATTAGTTTGAATTTAAGAAAATAAGTAATAAAATAAAAGAATATAAAAATTCCAAATTTTAAGTATATAACTCATTATTTATCAAAAATGCATAAAATGCATTCCGATAATTAATGAATCGATAAAGATAAATTATATGTATATTAAAAATCATAAAATAATCTAAATAATATTTAGGAATATTTATTTGTACTATATATGAATTTACATGTATGTAGAAATGCACGTAATTACTTAAAATACGCTTAATGTGCTAAAATAATACTAAATAATTAAATAAAATTCATAATTAATTAATAAAAATAAATAAATAATAGAAAAAATAAGGAATGATCCAGCATTGGGTTGTGGCAGCTGGGGAAAATAAGAAAAAAAATTAGTCAATTAAATTAGAGTAACACAAAAGCCAAAAAATAGGGGATTTGGGCAATGTTTTGTCCAATTTAATGACATTAATTACCACAAAGTTCTATAAATAGGGAAAAAAATCACAGAGCTCATTTAGCAATTAAAAATCAGAAAAAAATTAAGAGCATTGAAATTAGAAGAAAAAAATTCGGGTAAAAAAAAAAAAGAAAAACCGTACAGTTGAACCTTGTAAGGAGAACCTAAACCCGACGAGCAGCTGAGAGTGGACGGCCACCACCACTACCACACAGTGGTGGTAGTGCCTAGGTGGGCTGACACATCCATGGCCACCGATGGTGGCCAAAGTTACCAAAATCAATAAGTTTGATTTTCAGCCCGATTTTGTGTAATTTTGTAAAAATAGTAAATATTCTTAGAAAATTATGAAACTTGTTATCCTAGAATATTTTTGTATGTAGTTTTTAGGAAAAATATTATTTTGATGAAAATATGTCCCGTGATATATGATCCTTAAGAAATCTTACAAAACCGAATATGATTAGGATTAGAAATAAATAGACTTAAGAGTCTAGTTTGGAGCTCAATTTTTTTTTTTTTTTGTAGAATGCTTAAGTGATATAGAACAGTGCTATGAAGTCATTTTTTTAAATTTAATTTTTGAAATTTTTGGGTAAATTTTTAGCCCTAATTTTGGGTTAATTAGGTGATTAAAACATTAATTACTGATTTAGATAGTAATTAGAGAGTTAAGGATGTTAATCTCTAATGTGAAAACCTAAGCCTAGCCTTTAGAGTGTTAGTGTAATTAATGAAGGAATTATGTGGTAATTGTAGAAAATTAAGAATATGTAGAATTGGAAAATTAATAAATAGAAAAACTTAGGTTTAATTTAATAATATAATAATAATAATCATAATATAATAAATCTGAAACAAAATTTAATTTTAGATAATTGTATAAAAAATGTAGGATTTTCCCACATCGGGAATAAATCCAGTACCTTAATTAAGATTAGCGTGTACCGAACAGTTTATAATGCTAAATTAAGACCCAATAGGATATTAGAATACTCGAACTTAATGTGATTAATTTGACATTAGGATTCGAGCATATGTAAGATTCCAGAATCAAAACTAGAATCTAATTTAGGACCCAAACGTCGAAATAGGGTAGAATGAATCATTAATAAATAATAGGTATACATAGAAAAAAATAAGCTAAATTATAACTTAGAAATTGAACCAAAACTTAATTTAGAAATTGATGCGGAAACTGAACTCGAACCTAACCCCAAAGCTAGAATAATTATAAAAGATTTGAAAACCTAAATAATTGAACATATTAAACCCTAAGCAAAAGGTTACAATAAGCGTTATAGGATAAAACTAACTTATAATAGTTATATAAAAAAATGAAACCACGTTTGTGTTATAAGGATAATCGGCGATGGCCTGAGTGAGTTGGACCCCAAGTGAGAGAGCGAGGAATCCAGGTAAGTTGGGATTAATACGTTGCTATATTTTGGAGGCTGGAGATTATATTTGGTTGTGCTTGTTAGATAGTTGTTGTATGCATGTGTTTGATTATGAGTGATGTTATGATTCTATCTGTTGTTCTAGCTTGCATTGTATGATTTATATAAAATGATTGATCACCCTAAACTGGACCTAATCAAATATACGACCTGTAATTATAATCGGACCTACATGGCAACCCATTAGGGAAACCTAGGATTCTCCGGCCAAATACCGACCCCTTCGAAAGGGATAGCACAGGATTGCATAATGGTCCTTTCTTCATCCTTAGTCGAACTAAGTGATAAGAGAGGAGGTCGCGGCGAAGGTGAAGTCAATGGTTCGAAGGTAGTTACTGGAGGAGTGATGTCTCTATTGCACAAGCCTAGGTTTGGTCGTGAGCTATTGCATTAACGGTAACTCTTCAACCAGGATTAGAGCGGGTGCAATTTCTTTAATCTCATGACGAGTTTAACAATGTCGTGCGATGGCATTTGCTTGAACATGCATTGCACCTAATAAGTTGATTGATAACCTTGTTATGTTTATAGTATAGTTTTAAGTCCTCTATCCTAACTTATTGAGCTGTAGTTGCTTACATCCCTATAGACGTCATACAGGTCTGGCTAAGAAGCAGCTTACAATTACTCCGAAGCTAGCAACTGCTGGATCCTGGGGAGTGAGGACAAACATTTGAAGAACAGACATATATTTTTAAGGTCTAAGCTTTTATTTTAGAATTTTTCATTTCTGAATAATGTAATGACTAGGAAATAGATTATGATGAAATATTGTAAACACTAATTGTAATAATCGAATTATAGCGTATATATATATTTTCTCATTTTCTTAGGCAAATGACCTATTTAAATTATAAACTATTTACTTCAAAGCGAGTTAGTCGTGGACGCCTTGTGTAGATCAAGTCTAGGATAGCGGTTGTAAAGCTAACTTCTATTTTAGAATGATTTACATAGCATGGCTATTACGATTTTACCGCTTTGGGGCGCAACATAAAATAGATAAAAGAGGTCAAACTCTTCTTATCTAAACAAACATAACCAAAGCCCATGTTTCTATCCCTAGAATGATTAAATGGTCTCAAGTCAATCTACTTGAACATTGGGAAGTAGAAAATCCACTTCCAAAACAATCGATATATAATATTGAACCATCAAGTGTGGTTCAACACTCAAATGGTAAAGCTACCATCCAATTCGACATAAGATCTTTTGATCAACCGAGGAGACCCTTAGAAATAAGATTGATGTCATCCTCCTCTAGGAGACTAGTAAACCTTCCAAACCCTCCACCAATAATTTATACACCTTTTCATACTCAATCAAATATTCAACAAATGACCAGTCAAATAGGCAACCAAATATTTAAGGTAATCCATCCATTTCTGGAATTGTCTATAATAGGTTCAGTATAACCCAACCAATCTACCAACCAACCAATGAACCAGAACATGGAGAACCTTCGCTTTCAAAAATAGGTGACCTATAACTTAATGTTCTAGAAAAACTTTTCGAACCAAATATGATTCTTTTGAACAAAGAGTTTAATTCACCTAAAAATGCAAAAATTTAAAAAAAATTTGTACTTTGAAATATTCAATAATGTTAAAATGCAAATAAAAGATTAATATTATAATTTCATGAATGAAATTGGGGCTCAGATATATTTCTTTGAATAGTTTGAAGAATATTATCTAAAACCTAAAGAAATAAATGTAATTAATGAATGTTTTAAATGGAAACTAAGTGATGGAAAAATAATAGAATCAAATCATCTGCCACTTACCAATATAAAGACTAGTCATAAAAATATTGAAATAACCCTTACTCCTTTAAAAAATGCAATAGATGAAGAAGGCTCAAGAATAAAGAAAATAATAAATCAAAATAATTTTACTAACCAACACTTGTATACAATAGGAAAACAATTAAATAGAATAGAAGATACAATCAATAATGAGATAAATAAAATTGGTGAGAAAACCTTAAATAATAAAACCAATAAAAATACACCTTTGTTCAAACCTTTTGAAATGCCTAAAAATTACAACAGTGAATTTTTAAAAGCCTTAGATGATAAGAAAAGGATGTTAAAAAATAAAATAATAAAAGAAGAAACTCTATCTTCAAAATCAATTAATTTTTTGGATATGGATACGCCAACTTTAATTAAGAAGGGTATTGTCATCAATGATACACCTTTAAAGAAAATCAATGCCTTAGATGAAATAGATAATGAATCAATTGATGAAACAATGTCCAATATTTCTATAAAAGATTTAAATATTAATGAATCAAATGATGAAATTAATAAAATTAATTGAAAAGAATCTCAAAAATTGTATTATCACAGAGTAACAATACCTCAAATAAAACAAAAAAAATAAAATAAAATTCACTATACAAAATCAATCACATCAAAATTACACATCTCGACATGCTATCGATTTCTAATAATGATTAGGTTAATGGTTGTTCAAAGAAAGTAGTTAGATAGTTGTTGACATGCTATCTTGGGCCCAATCCAAAGCTTAATATGAGTAGAAGCCTACTAAGGCCTATTAGTGCTCAGGTGATATTACGTCTCAAAGTCGCAACAACAATCCCGCCGTATAAACCAACTTATGACAGTAATTGGCCTCATAGTGTCTATCATAAATACGATCTATACAAAGCGTCAACGACTCTTTGCTTTGAAATATATAGTTCGATTCAGATTTTAGCTAAAATTCACAATAAATATTAAATCCTTAAGCCATATATAGTTGCATTCACATTATCGTAGAATTCCTAGGAGATTTTACATAATACAACAGGTTTGCCAACTTACATATCATATATTAGTTCTTCATCCTAAAGATACTAGTAAGACCTTAAACAAAAACTTGATCATTGAGCCAGTTGATCCTCACTTCCTATAACTTTAAAAGAGAACTAACCTCCGGATAGTTGTAATATGGTATAGCAAATCAGAAGTCAGAACCTGCAAGAGTCTATATGGGTATAAGCAACTATAACTCAGTAAGTTGAATTGAAAACTTATGAATGTATATAAGCACAATTAGGGTTATCAAGCAATTATTTACATGAAATACAATAAGAAAGTGTTATCACATAATGTAGTCCTATCCGTTGTGAAATTAGAATAATTTTACCCACTCTAATTTGGGTTGAGGAGTTTCTGTTAATATCACAACTCATAACCAAACCCAAGTTTATGCAATAGATCACCGCTTTCCCTAAGACTATCTTTCGAACCAATGCTCCCATCCTCATCGCAACCTCCTCTCCTGTCGCTTAGTTTAGCTAAGGATGAGAAAAAGATCATTTTACTATCCAGTGCTATCTTTTTCAAAGGTATCAGTGTTTGATTGGAGAATCTTAATGATCTTCTAATGGGTTACAATGCATTACAAATTAGGGTATTTAGGTTGATTAGGATTAGGTTCGATTTAGGGTATTCAGATAATTCCACACCAATCCAATCATAACAATTATTAACCACAACATAGATGTCAGCATGAAATTAGATACGCAAGTACATGTATAAAATTACTTGTAGTCACAATCATATACAATCTCAAGTCTCTGAGTATTCTAAAATAATACTCTAAATATGGTGCATATTAAACTTAACTTACCTGAAATCCTCAGTCGCTTACTCAATCGGTTGCAAGTTGACTCGTCTTCGTGTATTCTATAATATAAATACGCTTTTTACTATTTATACTTTAGTGATACATATTATAGGTTTTGATTTAACTCAATTCTCCTTATATACCTATTATTTACTAACGATTCATTCTACGTTAGTTTGGGATTCGGTTTTTGATTTTCGAATCTGATTTCGATTTAGACTTTAAATTGGTTCCAATTACAAGTAAATCCTAAAATATGTTTCAAACTCTAATGTGAAATTAATCACATCAAGCTCGATTATTCTAATATCATGTTAGGTCTTAATTCAGTATTTTAATCCACTCGGTATACTCTAATTCTGATTAATATACTGAACTTACTCTTAATATAAGAAAATTTTATATTTTTTATATAATTATCTAAAATTAAGTTTTATACCGGATTTAGTATGTATTAATATTATCATTATATTTTCCAATTTAACCTAATATTTTATAATTATCATAATTCCAATTGTACATATTATCAAATAATCCATATTTATTACATAATTCCGGTGATAATTGTATTTAATACTCTAAGTGCTATGATTATGTTACCATGTTAGAAATTAACATCCCTAAACATCTAATTACCCTCTAAACCAATAATTAGTTATTTAATTACTTAATTAGTTCAAAATTACTCATTTTCTCATTATTTTATGGCTAAAAAATTACTTAAAAATTTTGAAAATTAATTTTTTATAAAAGGGCTTTATGGCATTGTTCAATATCACTTAAGTAGTTTACAGAAAAAAAAAAAAAATTGAGCTCAAAATTATACTCCTAAGTCTATTTATTTCTAATTCTAAATATGATTAATTTTGCTCGGTTTCTTAAGCACTCTATATTTATAAATGTAATTAAACTATATCACTATTTTTTCCTAAATTTACGTCCAATAAAACATCAGAATAACAAAATTCATAATTTTTTGGACAAAATTAATAATTTTAATAAATTTTGCAAAATCAGACTAAATTTGGGACTTACCTGGTTCTTGAGCCTTCGGTCACTAGAACTAGTCCATGGCTTGTATGCTGGCCCAAGTGGTCGAATTGGAGTGGCGTAGTGGTCCTCCAGGTGGTGATGATATGTCGGTTTAGCTTAACTGCTTCTATAGTACAAATTTGTATAATTTTTTTCTAAAACCTTAATTTTCTTTTAAATTTCAGTGCTCTTCAATTTTTTTCAGCTCTAAGTAGACCAAATGAGCTCCTGTAATTTTTTGGCTTTTTATAGAGCTATAAAGAAATTCTTATGCATTAATTAGACAAGATAAGGCCCTTATGTTTTTCTTTTTGCCTTAATAAGTGTTTATTTTTAATTGGTCCAATTTTTTTCTTCTTTCCCCTTGCTGCCATGACCTTAATTTGGATTGTTCTCATTTTCTTGATTTTTTTCTTATTTCTCTTTGAATTTTTTTATAATTTTCTTTAATTACTTGGCATTTTTCTAGTAAATTTCGAGCAATTTAAGTAATTTCGCATATTTCTACCTATACATAAATACATATGGAATATAAATAAGTACTCCTAAATATTATTTAAGTAATTCTATAATTTTTAGTACACATATAATTTATTTTTAATGATTCGTTAGTTATCGGAATGCATTTTACGTATTTCCGATAAATAACGAGTAATATACTTAAAATTTGAAAATTTTATATTCTATCATTTTATTATTTGTTTTCTTAAATTCAAACTTATAGAGTCACTTTTAGCTTTATTTTATAATTTAAGTTTGATCTGATCTTTTAATCAATCGTCCTAAATTTCGTATACTAAGTTTGATCTTACAGTTACATGGCTTATATTTAGGGCTTACAAGCAACTAGAGACTTCGCCCTGCTTAGGCACTCCACAATCCCCGAGCATTTTACCTGCTTTTGAGCACCTTGTGGATCTGCTCTCTAGATGCTGAGTTTTCGGCACATAACTACTTACCCGAATACACTTGAGCCGTGTTGTAAGTCATGTGGTCTCTTACAACCTCTGAGGATGCACTCACCACCTCAGCGCAACCAAACCCTACCTTCCCCCCAACATTTGCAAAAAGTCAGCCAATAGCTCGTGGGCCATTCAAAGCTCTCTTCTTTCTCGGGGCTATTTATCCTTTGCTTTTCCTCTTGTCCTCTCCTCATTTATTATAGCTTAATGTTTGTGGTATAGTCAGCATACCCAATATATTTTGAGAATGTTAAAACCTCATGCCTTAAACGTAGTTACTAATACGTTCATAGTCGACCATTACCCAAAGCCATCTGGTCAACCCCACATTGCATGTTTTTTACTAGTAGGTAGTACGAATAAATCTCAGACTAACACATCTTTTTAGTAGGCAAACCCCTTACACTATAAATAGTGCAAGGAATCAAAAGGTAAGGAATTCTAGAATCTAAAATCTCTTTCTCCCTGACTAACTAGTCACACATTATACTGCCCAAGCACTTTCTCCCTTAGGTAGAAAAGTGTTCGAAATCTCTTAGCTATTTTCCCTTTCTCCTCTCTTCCTTTTTTTCTGACTTGAGCATTAAAAGACATTTATGAACTTACCTATCGAGGGCTTCTTGCAAGTATCCAAAGTAAGGAGCTCATCAAATTCACGAGCCCAATAGCTCTCTACTTTAAAGAGTTTTGGCCTACTTTCCCATTTTATTTTGTTAATTCCTAGAATCAACAATAGTAATAGTAGGAAATATACTTTTAAATAGGAGTATAATTTAATAACTTGAAATTTGAAGGTATAAAATTAGAATAATGTATAATGTTGAGGCAGTAATTGTTATATTATACTTATTGTTTTTACATAATCAATATCTATGTTATTATCGAATTTTATATTTTTTATCTTTTATTTAAAATTTAAAATCTTGAAATTTTATATGTAATTAAAATTTTATTTATCAAATTTACTATATTATACCTAATTATTTATTTTTGTACATCCGATCATCTCCATATATTTCAATACTCCAATGGTAGTAAACTTGATATTTTTGATATATGATTTGACCAAAACAAGTTGGATTGCGCGATTTTCATGCTGTCTAGGATAGGAACTGGTCCAAAGGTTCAACCTGTCCCAATCTCTCATTGTCGCCCCCCACCTTTACTCCTCACACTTCCCTCACTCGATAACCAAACCCCCACTCTCTCTCTGTCTCTCCCTAAACTCAAATCTCGAATGCTGGACCGCGTCCTCTCCATGCGGCGGTCCTCGCCGCACACCGACGATACGTCTCCCACCTTATCCTCCTCCGCCACCGCCACCACCACCTCCACCCCCCCTACCGACGGCGACGACTCCAAAACCAAGAAACAAAACCACATCTCTATCCTTTTCACCCGAATCATTAACAATTTCAATAAATTCAACCACTATATCTGTCTCTTGCCGTTCCTCTTCCTATGCTTACTCATCGTGTTCTTCATCCAGCGTTCTCGGAGCATTGTCTGTGTTAATTACGATCCGATTTCTCGCGCCCGGTTCTTTGGGTTCGATGGTCTAGATTCCGATTTCGGTTCTCTCGGTGTTCCTTGGTGTACGTAACGGATTTCACCGCCTCTCTCTAATTGATTTATGTCTTAATTTTGTTGAGAATCAGATCTGGTTTTCTTATCTAATCTCCGTAAAACATGGTTTTGTGTTTTTTCAATGTACATGTTTTCATGGCTCTATCAACTAATTGATAATCATGGCTGTCTCCCATTTGCGAAGAGCATTGGAAGCGCTAAATTTGACATAAGAATGATAACTGGTGTCGAGCACTAAAGGAACTTTCATCGTGAAGTGCTGGTTTTGGAAGATGTGAAAAGTTTCTTTGGAATATGTTGCTTAATATATATTTTAGAGAGATTCGAAGGGGGAATTCAACCTGTTCCATATGGTTGACATAAGAACATTAGGTATACATATGAAGATGGAACTTACACCAAATGCTAACTTTGATTAGTGTGGTTAATATGCGGCTTTTTAGTTATAAAAGAAAAAAGAAGGCCTTTTACACTTTTCATTCTTGTAGTTGATTTCAATGCCGATTGGATAATTCAATTTTGTTGGACCAAACATTTAATTCAGTTTACAGCTAGTGTTTTCTGGGTTGTTGTGGTAAAAGCATTTTATCCTTGGCAACATTTTCTCAAAAGTGACTTCACAATTTGGACTGCAGGTTATGAGATTTTATATATATTGTATGCAACACGAGAAGTATTTTGTATGTGGTGTCAGATGCATAGAACTTTCCTATGATGTCTTTGATGGTGATGCCTCCTTTTAGCCTTTCAGACAGTTTGTAAATGAACATTGATTTTTTATTTTTTCCCTAAATTCCTTGCTGCCATGGTTTGATGTGGAAGCCCAGGATGATAAAACGTGGTCATGTACATTTATGGAGAAAGCTGTGTTGATTACAGACATTATATTTTTTCCTTGACACTAATTCATTGCTGCTAAGATGTGGCCATTTGCATTTATGAAGATGCCATGCTGAATATTTAATCTAGTATACTGTTTGAACATCTTATCAGTAGCATTCTCTTGGTCTATTATTGAACTTCATCTGTTGCATAGTTCTTTGCTTTTATATCAATTTGTTGTAAAATCGTGGTATATAAAAACAGCAATTTAATTTTTTTATCCTTGGCAAAAGGCAGATCGAAACAGGGAAAAACCGTTGAATGGACATCCAAGGATTTAATCAAGGGACTCGAAGAATTTGTACCCATTTATGAAACACGGCCAATAAAAAACAATATGTATGGAATGGGCTTTGACCACAGTTTTGGTCTTTGGTTCATTGCAAGGTGGCTAAAGCCAGACCTTATGATTGAGAGTGGTGCTTTTAAGGGCCACTCAACCTGGGTTTTACGTCAAGCGATGCCAGATACACCAATTATATCACTCTCACCTCGACATCCAGAGAAGTATCTGATGAAGGGCCCTGCATATGTAGATGGGAACTGCACTTATTTTGCTGGAAAGAATTTTATTGATTTTGGAAGTATGGACTGGCAAAGTGTAATGAAGAAACATGGGATTACTGATCTTAGTAGGGTTCTTATCTTTTTTGATGATCATCAAAATGAGCTGAAAAGGTAAGCTTAACGATTCTTAGATCATTGGTACCTTGGCTGTTTGTTGGAACTCTATGATGTTAAGAATATAAGGATTTCTGATTAACGGATTTTCCTATTTCTTCCATGGATGAACAGAATAAAGCAAGCATTGAAAGCTGGATTTAGGAATCTTGTCTTTGAAGACAACTATGATACAGGAACTGGAGATCATTATTCTTTGCGACAGATCTGTGACCAATCTTATATCCGAGGTACTCTCTCTTGTCCTTTCGAAATATTGTTCCTAAAATGGAGTCTGGTTGCAGTGTTCATAAAAAGGCCTGATGCACTCCCATTCTTTCTTCTGTCAGCTTTATAGCAGAGAAATTATGAAACTTTAATAAAGAATCAGAGATCTAATTAAGACATGGGAGATACTGCACATGCTTAGCCAAAGATATAAAATTTTTCACCTTGATGACCGAGAGAAATATAAAAAATCATCGTACCTAATGAATATATTTGTTATAAGAAGTTAGAAGAATCAAGGTCTTAGCTTTGAAGATTTTGTCATATCTTCAGGGAAGCATGCAACAAGGAAGAGGTCAACCTCACTGTCTGCCTAAAGTTCATGATATGAATTGGTCAAGGATAGTAGTTGATCCGATATAAGCATGATATCTACAAGGTTTCAAGACTTGAAATTAAATATGGTTATATCATAATTGAAGCTGTATCTTGTTGAACCTATTGGTTCAATAGTGGTTTTATGTGGCCCTACTCATATTTCAATGGGTGAATTCCACCACATGCCCTTGAAGTTTCAACAAGATACCAAATTTTCACAACCTCTTTATTCATTTATGATGCCCAAGTTTATTGTTGGGCAATGTCACCATTTCTAACGAATTGACCATTTACCTACTTAAAATATGATGGGGCACAAAATGTTGTCAAAAGTGAGCGCTTTTGCGCTTAAGAGAGTTCTTCGAAGCGAAGCGCAATGATGCACCTTGTGGATGTCAAGGCGAAGCGCATTCACTAAGTGCATGCCTTGGCCATCAAAGTGCAAGGCGCAAAGGTGCTAGAGTGCTCGCTTGGAGAAAAAGTCGTTGAAGTAGAAAAATTTAAAAGCAGATTGTGGCATATAATGGTCATATTTGAAAAATAATAAAAGGGTAAGATAATAAAGGAATTAAAACAAAAACTTAATAATATAATATTAGTTGAGTGTTTATCTTTGTTGTACACAGGGTGCTAGAAGCTATGCCTTTTTTATTTCGATTTTCTCTATTTCTTTTCTTTTTCCTCAAAAGTGAAGTGAAAATTGTTAAAATAAAAAATTAAAAACCATAATAGTTTTTTTTTTTAATTTTTAACTTGATTGTTTTATATATATTGTGTTTGATATGAAAAAGTATTTTCAATACTTTGATGTTGATTAGAAAATTAGTTGATATAATAAAGTGCTTATCTTATATTTGACTTATTTAAATTGCTTTTGTTAGTAGTTTAATATAAATATAGTTGTTCATTGAATATTAATATTCACAGTTTTGTAAATCAAAATATTTTTTATAATTTTTAATATTTGCTCTTAGCTTCGCTCAAGCAAGTGTTTTTTTTACACTTCTCACCTCAGGAGATTTTAAGGCGTTGCACCTTGAGTGTGCTTTTCGCGTTTAATAACCTTGCACAATCCATATATATACAATGTGTCTCAACTTGTGAATCCATGTTGTCTCTCACATGTCCAATATTATTTATTCAGAATACCTCAGTGTATTTTTCAACTTATTTATACAAAATGTAAAGGATATATATATATATATAATATATAACCATCTATTTGCTCTCTATATTGTGTTAATTGCAATAAGACAAACAAAAAATGTGGGAATAAAAGAACATAGATAACTTGTCGCAGCATCAGATTCTACAGGAGTAGATGTTTCGGTATCAGCCTGTTGGCACCATTGACTGAATACAAAGCTGGATTGGTTGCTAAAAACTTAACAGAAATGAACGTTGTGGATTATCTCGAGACTTTTTAATGAGTTGCTCAACTCAGTTCCATTTGAGTATTGTTCTCTCTTGCTACAAATCAGATCAGAGTTGGCATATGCATGTTCAACTTGATGTAAAGAAGACCATTCTGTATGGTTATTTGCATGAAATATTCTATATGGAGTGACCTCTCAGTTATGTTGCCCATGGGGAGATGCAGAGTTCAGTATGGTCATCATCTTATGAAAACTATTTATGGTTCGAAACAAAGCCCTAGGGCATGGCTTGACTGGGTTGAATAGTTTGACCAGAATTAAGTTTACCCAAGAATTTTTTCTGTTTGTGCTATTTAACCATATTATGGTTAAAACGGTATAGAGTGAATGACATGTCCATTGTCACATGACGTCCTCTCTTCAAATAAGAGGAGCTTGCAAGGCAGATATACTAAATAACTAAATATGAAGTATATCAGAGAGGAAATACTTAAGATATTCTCAGATGCAGATCCTAAAGATATCTTATAGATCCATACATGTCTGTTTTTCAATCAATGGTTGAACAAGTAGTAACACTACACAAGTTATATATATTTTCCAAGAAAAAGCATGGTATGTAGTATCTGAATCTTATATCTATGCCTGAATTTTTTATGCACCATCCTCACTGTTATTCTTTTCAATGCACTTCATTCATTCTTGTATTCATTCAAATGAGAGTAAACTCTCCCTTGATTTGCTATGTGTCGTCTGTAAATGATGAAAATCCTGCCTCTTGGTCTTTGACTGTCCTAAACTCATCAGAGGAAAAGAAAAGTACTTGAATATATTTTCATAGCATCCTCATACCTCAGCCTGAGTTTGGTCTGGGTCATTATAGTTGCTCCTTCATATCTCCATCGAAAGCCTAAGTCGTTGCATAGTTCTCGTTGGTGGGTTTTCTTGACATAAGTTATATGACATAATAGTCTTTTGTCTCTTGCCTCAACATATTGTCTAAGTTTGTCATCTATTCATGCAAAGCTTTGTACCGTGTGGCAATATAGTATCCTGTGGTCTAGGCCTGCATTTATAGACATAATCAGAAATGTAGTCTGTTGATGTGAACATGATAAGTTAGGCAGTTTTTTATTTTAAGTGATATTTTAGAAATATCTTAGGGATTATTTCAGATATAAATAGTTTCTTTGCATCTTTCTTGTTTCTTGATGAACAATTATTCAAGAATAATTGAATCTTGAATCTTTTCTTCTTGTATTGCCTACATCATCTGCGTAACATTTTCAATATTTGACTGCCACAGATGCAGGTTACCTATTACATTTGGTTGTCATTTGTATGTGTACTGGGGCTCTGCCTTATTTATTGCTTTGCTATTATTGTTTAACTACCTGCTGGTTAGAACTAAGCATGAGTTGAGTGCATCCAGTAATTACGACCATGCAAGTTCAGTAGCAGTATTATTCTGGATGTGAGGGCCGAAGAAAAAGAATGGTTTTGCACCTCTCTTTTCACGGGTTGTATCCCTTGGTGAATACTTTATATGTTGAGGCCTGCTGAGTTTTATGCAATTTTTATTTTTTTTATATTTAGTGGACTTTTGATTCAATGTAAATGGTTTTGTGCCTCTCTTTTCATAACTCAAACAATAAAGAGGTGTATCGTTGCTAACCAATGAGAAGTGTCATTTACTTCTCTCGCATTTTCAATCATTCTGTCCGTGAGTATTGGTCACTTAAGACACTGATAATAGTGAAGCTGCATCGAAGGAGTATATCCCGATCGTACTTCTTTCCTTTTTTCTTTTTGACTCCCTTTCCAAGAGATATGAAGGATTCAAGCAAAGATCTTGTGAATGAATTTTAAACTTCAATTATTCTGTATTTCAGGTGGTGGTCATAGCTGTTTCAGGGACAGTGATGAAGCAAGGATTCGATCCAAAAGAATGAGTTTCTGGGAGAAGGCAGTCGATATAGATGAATTATGTGGCCCAGGTGACGCATGGTGGGGAGTCAGAGGTTATATGCGGGATAATTTCAACCATAGCAATCAACCCGTCTCATACTCGGGGCACTTTCAGAATGGCCGGTTTTTGGAGTCAGTGCTGGATCTTTACTGGGAGCTACCACCTGTTGCTGGTCCTTCCCTGACCCATCAGTCACGTTATGATCCAGCTCGGTCAGTCCCGCCTATCGTTGAAGATGGCCGATATGGCCTATTTCAGCGGCTTGGTTTAACCAGACTCGATAGATCTGTTTTTAATGGTTACACACAGATGGTCTATATTCAGGTATCAGAACAATAGTTCAAACTGGAACCCAATAGTAGGTGAAGATATGCTGCTTTGCTGTTTGTAGGAAGCTTGATTTATTTTTAATATCAGGCGTGCATTTCCTCCAGGCCCCTTTTCAATCCAACCGGTTTTTAGGTTTCTCATGTGATTTTTATGTTTTAAGCTACCACAGAAACTCGACTAGCGCATTCTCTCTGCGATAGATTCTTTCTTTAACTTCCTCCGCTTTGATCAAAGAAGAGATATAGTTGCATGCTAAACCAGCAGAAAGGTATTCCGTCGGATTTAGTATTAAGGTATTATCGCTACCTAGTATTTTCTTAGATCATGTATAATGGTTAAGAAGTCCTTTCGTATCCCTAAATGCTGTGTAGGGATATTAAGAAACTTTCATTTCAGGAAACTTGCAATTTTATCAATGATTTTCTTCAAAAAAATTTTAGAATATGAATATCTATTGATAACTCTAAAAAGTTATTTATACCGGGATATCAACTTACAAAGAAACTCTTTTATCTTCTAAACAAATTTGTACTTTATTTACGAGTTTTTTCACCAAAGTTTCTTCATATATTTTAATGTTTTGTAGTTTCTATGCCATCCTTATTTTCAATCACTATTCTTAATATTTTGTAAAGAAAAAATTACTATTAATAAATATTATATTCCTATAATTAATTAGTAATAAATATTAGTGCGTGTGGAAATATTTCTTCACCAAATATTATATTCGTATAATAAAATAAGTTAAGTTTTAATGTTTTGCACTTTTTAAATTGAAAGTGCTATATATATATATATAAAATGAGGTTGTGACTTGTTAAAATAATCTGACAAGCGGAAGGAGTGCTAGCATATTTAGAAATATCAGTGAATTAACTCTTTTTGCGTTACTTGTGCATGGGACAACGTGTAAAGCAGCATTGAGATCCTTACTATTAGTATTTTTTTAATTGTTTTTGTGAAACTAAATACATCATTCAACCAATCAAAAAAATTTTGTTTGAAAAAATATAAGAAAAAATCAAATTTTTCGTTCCTTTGACTAGAAGCTTTTCTAAGCGAATGAACTCTTTACGATAGTGAGGTACTTTATTGGGTTGCTTTTTCTCCTCTGTTAACGTGAACACTTCATTACACATGCTCCTAATAAGTGCGAATATCCGTTAGCAACTTTTAAAGTTATTTATACTGACATGTCAACTTGTGAAGAAACTTAATCTCCCGAGCAAGTTTGCACTTCATTTATGGATTTCTTTACCAAAGTTTTCTTACATATTTTAATATTTTATAGGTCCTATACAATTTTTACTTTTTCAACCGCTACTTCTAATATTTTGTAAAGAGATATTAAGTATTAATAATTATTATATTCATATAATTAAATAAATATTATTAATATTTATTTTATTAGTGATAAATATTAGTTCGACCGGGTTGCTTTTTCTTCTCGATCAATATAAGAAGACACTTCATTACATATATTCTTAGTAAGTATGAATATCCGTTGATAACTTTCAAATTAATTATATTGACGGTGAAGAAACTCTATCTTCTAAGCAACTTTATACTTTATTTATAAGTTTTTTTACAAAAGTTTCTTTGCATATTTTAATGTTTTGTAGGTTTATATTATTCTCACCTTTTCAACTATTACTCTTAATATTTTGTAAAGACAAATTTAATATTATTAAATGTTGTATTCGTATAATTAAATAAATATTATTAGTATTTATTTTATTAGCAATAAATATTGGTTCATATGGAAATATTTCTTTTGTAAATATCACATTTATATAATTAAATCAGTTTAGTTTTAATGTTTTGCACTTTCTCAACTGAAAGTGCTTTATATATATATATATATATATATATATATATATCTGTGTGCGTATGTGACTTGTCAGAGCAATTTGATAAGGGGAGGGAGCGCCAACACCTTTAAAAATATTGGCGAAGCAACTCTCTTAATATTATTTGTGCATGAGACAAATGTATGAAGCAACATTGATGTTCTTACTCTTTACATTTTTTAAATAGTTTTGGTGAAACCTAATATATCATTCAACCAATAAAAATTTTTGTTTAAAAAAAATAAAGGAAAATCAATTTTTTCGTTCCTCTTGAACATTTATAGGTGAAGGAACTCTTTGCAAAAGTTGAGTACTTTGCAAGCTTGCTTTTTCTCCTCGATTGACGTGAGAAAACACTCTATTACACGTGATCTTAGTAAGCATGAATAGCTATTGGTAATTCTCAAAGTTACTTATATTGACATGTTAATTTGTGAAAAAAACTCTATATCCTAAGCAACTTTACATGTTATTAATAAGTTTTTTTACCAAATTTTCCTTACATATTTTAATGTTTTGTAGGTGTCATACTATTCTCAATTTTTCAACCACTACACATAATATTTTGTAAAGAGAAATTTAGTATTGATAAAATTTATATTTGTATAATTAAATAAATGTTATTAATAGTTATTTTATTAGTAATAAATATTAGCTCATGTGGAAATACTGTAAACCTCAAAAATTTTCAATTTGAATTCTAGATTAGGTTCAAATGTCCTAGATAACCCTAAAGGTTAACAAGGTTAGATCAACTAAAAACTTTATTTAAATTATAAACCTAAATCTATGCTAAAGAGAAAAATACTAATAAAATGATCAAAACTCTAATTGCGTATAAAAAACCTAAATCCTAAATGCGTGTAATAACTAAAGATTGTACCCAAAAGTGATAAAAACTCTAAAATAAAAACTTTAAGCTTATAAATGCACAGATTTATTATAAAAACAATAAAACCTTAATTAAGCCAAAATAATTCATCGATACATTAAATAACATAAAATTGCTAATGAATGATTAGAGATAATTAATAATGTTACTAATTGTGAAATATCATATTAATTTGTAAAATTGATAATATTATCAATTAATTATTAAAAATTATATATAAATTAGTATTATATGAATTTAAATATTTGAATATAATATTATTATCTAATGGCTATTTTTGTGTCATATGGTCAATGTTATTTTTATATTTAATAATTTTATTTATAATTATAATATAAATATTTATCAATATTATTTATAGTATTAAAATGTTATAAGAAAATTCCATTTTTTTATTTATTTATTACCTTATTTCTTTTATTTTATTTTCTTTCTTATATATTCTTTTTATTTTCCTTTTCCCTCACTAATTATACTCACTACATATACATAATATAAATACTATATTAATATTATAATTTTGACTAAAAAGTCAAAGTATCATTTTCAATGTAATTGATGCATTCTTTATCCTACCTTTTTCTTTTTTCTCCATTTTCTTTCCATTGCCATCCAACATGTGCCCTTCTAGAATCATCTTTTAAATTCTTCATTTTGCTAAAAAAATTTAAAAAACTTTTAGAACTCCATCATCACTCTCAAACCGTCCCTTTCTCTTTCTCTCCCTTATTTCCCACTTCCATTTTCCAATTTCTTTAAATTTTCAACTTCAATTTTCCAACATAAAAGGAAGAGGATTTCTACATAAAAAATACTCGTAAATCAAGTAATTGTATTTTCTTTGTATTTTTCTTATATTTTGATTATAATTGTTGTATTATGTACATTAGCTTTTAAGCATTTTCTTAAGTATTTATGCATACTATTATTGTACATGTATTACACATGTAACCTAATGTTTTGCAATGGAAATTTATGTATATGTACATAAGTATTTTATGAAAGTTTACTTCTTTTAGAAACTATGTTATACATGTATACGTGTTATTGTACACATTGAAATATATCTATAAATAAGTACATATATATACTTAGTTGAATGAATACTTCTTTGTATAGTTTAGGTATGTATAAAATATGTACATATGTGAAATATATATATGAATTATAATAGAACTTGTAGTATAAATATGTATATACAAATAAAATTGAAAATATACACATACATATACCTATATGCCACAATATGTACATAAACTTGGAAAATGTAAATATTAAGTATTTATATGTATATACGGAAAATTGAAAGTATGTATACATATATATATATATAATATATTGAAAATTCTTTAAAAATACACTAGAAAAATATTAAGGGTATATGTACATATGAGATATGTATACTAGTATACTAGATCTTAATGGTATATTTTAATACTTATAAGAAATAAGTGGTGTAGTAGTTAGTCAATTGGTCTAAGAAACTCTTTCAGGAAATCTAAGGGACTAGTACAAAATGTTCTGATTTCTAAATTAGGTCTATAACAACTTTTCCGTACGTATAAGATATATATGTACATATGTACAATATGAATACATGTATATTAGTATACTAAGGGTATATGTACATATAAGATATATAGGTATATATGTACAATATGAATACATACATACTTATAATATTTTATCTAAAGTAGTATAAAAGAAATAGATAGGTATATGTACATAAACTTACAAAAAGGAAATATTAAATATTTATTTAAATACATATAAAACCAAAAGTGTATATGTATGGGTGGAAACCCATAAGATTATGTAAGGCCCATAACATATTAAATAAATTAATTATGATAACATATAAATATAAAATGTGATATCTCAAAAATTAGCAATTAGGATATAAATATCTAAATATTAGGGTAAGGCCTTGTTCTTGTACGATTAAGGTTGATAGTTGATTTAAGGCTTTCAAGAAAGTAAATTGATTAGATTAGAAACTTACAAGGAATATGATAACCGTAATTAAGGAATTCTTGTAGACTTGAAAGTTAAAAATATAATAAAAAATGAAAAAAATAAAAAATATATACAATCAAAGTAGTTAATATTTACTTTATGTGAGCCCTTAAAGTCATATTTAGAGCAACCATACCTAAATTTAGAGCTTTTAAAAAATAATAGTAATAATAATAATCGAATTCAAATAAGAACAAATGGTAATATAAGTCCCAAAAAAGTTATAAAGAATAGTCTTATAAAGTTAGATTTAAAAAATAAGTTGAAATACAACTAGTATAAATTATAATATAACGTTTATCGAGTTAAATTTTAATTAGTCTAAAAATAGGATTTTTAGATTAGATGCATAATGTAATGTTCTATTATTTTTGAAGTGTATTATGGAACTTTAGAAATGATAAATCATAATAAAATTATTTTTGAAAGGTCATGTAAAATTGAACCAATAAAAGAAAATTAAAAAAAAAAAAAATAGTATAACACTCCAACAGCCTTAACTAAAGTCAGGCTGTAGAGAAGCAAATGACCTATAAAAAGGTTATCATTATATGCAAAAAGGACATTTGAGAAATAAGAAGAGAGATTGGGGTGGAAAGAAGCAAGAGAGAGTGAAAGTGGGAAAAAAAAAAGGAAAGGAAAAAAAAAAAAGAAGAAAAAGAGAAAAGAGAAGAAAAAAGGAAGAAAGGGAAGAAGGAAAAAATGAAAAGAAGAAGAAGAAAAGAGGACTAGAAAATTTAATTTTCCAATGTTTGATACCTTCAAGTAACTTTGTTTCTATAATTATAAGTATTGTCTTTTAATTGATATTTAATAGTTATAGAAAAGAGATATCCGTTATTTCATTATTTTTTTAAATGGAGTATTTTATCTGTATCATTTCATTCTTTTTCGAATTATAAACTTAAATTATTGATAGCCGTAAGACTTATATACTATTAGCATTGATTCTCAAAACAAGTGGGCCCCTAGTAATAATTATTTACCAAAATTATTAAAAATTGAACTTTATATTCTTATAAATTTAATATCATTACTTTGTAAAATTTGAGTATATATGATTTATTATATTTTGCTGTAAAATTATGTAAAAAAATATTTTTCATTACATAATACAATATCAATATGACATTGGTTGCTAAACAATTTTATCTATATACTAGAATTAGAAATAACCTTGAGAGATAATCTTTTAAACAAAACACGTAACACCTATAGTTGAGTTCATGTAAACTCCATGCTATTTATCTTACCAAAACTGAATCACTTTAGATAATAAAATTGATATTTTCTGTAATATTACGAAAAATATCGTCTTACAACGATCTTTCCGTAATTAAAACGTAATATAAATAATAGTAAGTACTTTTCGATACAATCGAAATGATATAATATAAGTAGTAGTAAAACTGCGTATATTAAATATTATTTAGTAAAACTGTGTATGTATATAAATATATATGTACGGAACTTTATTGAATAATTGTATAAATAACAACTTAACTAAATACTAGGTAAAACTCTAACGTTTTTGTAAATCTTACGAAAACTGAATATAAGCTTTGGTATATATATATATAGGACTTTTGAGTGAGTAAAGCTCTAATGTTCCAGATTTGTCGCAATTAACTTCAATACAAGTAAGTGAGATCAATGCTTTATAGCATTTTAAGATATTATTTCAAAATATCTGGAGACTTGGATATGTATTAGCTTGTGATTATAGTTAGCTATTTATTGGTATGTAGCACTTATGGTTAAGTGTAGATTTGCTGTGGTGAGATCTAAGCTTTATGTTATCGTTGTTCCATGAATATTATGCTTGAATCGTTTGAACTTTGGTTGATCACCCTAAAAATGAACTAACTCAAACTCGGATCAATATCTAACTTGATATACATCGCAACTCACTAGAGATAACGATTATAATTCTCGAGCCAAACATGGATTCCTCTCGATGAGAATAGTTAAATAGTCCTTTCCCTACCCCTAGTCGAACTAAGTAACAGGAGAGGAGGTCGTGACAAGGTTGGGGGTTATAGTTTAAAGATGATTATGGGAAAAGGGTGTTCTCTATTGCACAAGCTCTAGTTTGATCTCGATTCGCGAGTACTTGATGTCACTCTCCTCAACTTGGATTAAAGCGAGCAAAATTTCTTTGATCTCATGACAGACTGGATAACCTCATGCGATGGTATTTACTTGTACAAACATTTCATCTAACCAACTTAGTTGAAAACTTTGCTTGTAATATGCTGAGTGCATACTTCTGTCTCTGCCCCACTTACTGAGCAAGTTAACTTGTCGCTTATTCCCCTATAGTTTGTTTTGTAGGTTCTAAACGGATTACAAGTGCCTACCCAATCCCAAAACACTAATAAACTGAGATGGGAGTAAGATACAACAAGAAATGGTCGGTTATCGTCCTTAGTATTAACTTCTTCTTTCTTTTTTTTTTTTTTATCTTTTAAGGAAAACTATATAGAACTTCTCAAGAGACTCAGTAGTTTTCAATATTCTGGTCAACATGTGAAATGACAGGTACCTATAGGATTTACTTCCACTTTTTTTATAAGATCAAATTAAAAATTTATTTTTAACAAATTATTTCAAATGATTACTTTATAGGTTTATATCAAATACGTATCAAATTGGACGCTTCAAAAGAGTAAAGTCA
Source organism: Lumnitzera racemosa (assembly GCA_024138005.1). NCBI lineage: Eukaryota > Viridiplantae > Streptophyta > Magnoliopsida > Myrtales > Combretaceae > Lumnitzera > Lumnitzera racemosa. Next base: position 81,930,779 of record JAMXBC010000012.1, read on the forward strand.
AGTATACCCGGTATGAATTAGGTCTAGGAGAGTAGCTCTAATGATAGTTTCTATCTTAGAATAGGTCATATGGCAGGACTGTTATGACTTCGCCTTTTCGAGGCGTGATAGTTTTGGAGTGGTATCAGAGTATTATTCTTAAAAATTCGCTCTAAAATGTAATTCTTAAGAATGTTTTTTGAAGCATCATTAATAAAATGAATCAAACATGTTAGGAAACATTGAGAGTGGGTAGTAAAAAGGGATTTAAATTATAAGTAAATATATAACCGTAATATCTATATACTTACGGTGAAGTTAGGGTTATAATAAGTAAAACTGACTATAGAATTAATTAAATTTTATGTAATTGGTTTTAATAACTATAGAGAAGCACTTTCTAATCTCTTGGTCGACCTTTAAGTAGAATAGTAAGGAATTACTTATAAGATATAAAACACTATCCTTCAAGATTGTTACTAAACGTAAATAACTAAGTAATACAAGAATAAGATAGAAAAGTTGTCATAGACCTAATTTAGAAATCAGAACATTTTATACTAATCCCTTAGATTTCTTGAAAGAGTTCTTTAGTCTAATTGACTAACCACTGCACCACTTATTTCTTATAAGTATTCAAATATACCATTCAAATTTAATAGGTTAAAACTTGATAGTAAACCCCCTACTGTACTAAAGATATTACTTAATGAATTGAAAGAAATTATAAATAGGAAGTTTTGCAAAGTTCGGTAACTACTAAAGAGAAGGATCCTAAGAAGAACCTTAATGCAAATTTGGGGAGTAATAAAATAGTGAACAGGATGGTAACTTAGTTTGAAGATAAATAATTGGTAAAATTTAGAAAAGTGAATTACGCAAAACTTATTCCCAAGAGTATTGTAGAACCTGATTGATAGGATAAAGAAGAGGGTTACAAGATAAACATAAGAAATTGAACTATGGAAGATGATGTGGTCAAGTAATAATTCTAGACAATAATATAGTAGATAGGATATAGTATAGGGGGTACTAACTTCATTTCACAAACAAAAGGAATGGTATGTTAATAATATACTCGATGATAACATTAAACTTTCGTTTAAACCTTACACGAGATTAGAACATGGTAGTATTATTAAAGGTTACTCTATAACATAATATATCTAAACATTAACATGACTATGTTCTATAATTATATTTAGACTATAGAATTCCCTCCAACCTAAGATATATTTATGATCTTACCAACATATTGCCTTGTTAACATGGTGTAACCAGAACAAGCATGAATTAGAGTAAGACTTTGTGCTAGTTAAATTGAATGTTATATGTATTAATAACATACTTGCATGACTATATGCATATTCAAATGTTTTAGTAAGATTTGAAGTTAAATGAATTATAGGATGTTCGATAAATATAGAAACATATGAGTATTAAATTAGATTATTTCATAAGTTTCGAATTGATACTCTTTCATTTTAGCATGTAAATATTTAATTTTATAGAGTTAAACGATATAATATTAAGATGAAACTGAGTAGTTAAAATGCATTTATTTAGATAACTCTGTTCATCGGCACATAACCATAGAATGTCTTAAAATCAAAGATAAAGTTATGATTTATAAATCCAACTTTATGAACTTTAGTGCATAATAAAGATATATATATATATATATATATATGAAATTGGTATGATATAACTATTGATCAACTTAAAATATATAAGTATTGCTTATTAATAATATAGCCATGTTATCATGTACACGATGATATATATGCTTACGTAGATGGCATGATGCATGTATGAGTAACCAAAAAATAAATATTTAACACAGAAAACGTAACCTTATACTCTCCATATTAAACCTATTTACTTCATTTATGAAATATAATATAGTAAGTGATTAATAGATACTATATCATAAAAACATACAATCATACTAAAGTAACTCCATGATGTTCTAGTAATAAAGAAAGACATACCAGGAGATTAATGGTAAAGGTAATCTTGAAAATAGTAACATTATCATGTTAATTGAAAAGCAAAATTTTAAAGCAACTTAAAAGTACTTTGCTAGGACTATATATTATTAGAGATTAACTTCGGGGAGGGTATAAATCATCTAATACCATAACAAGTACACAACATAAGAATACTAGCTATACACCTTAAAGATATGTTGGTAACCTTAACAATTAGAACTGATAGGTACTTTAGATTAGTCATATCACATACTTTACATCCAACATAAGAAATTAATCTGAAAAGAGGAGAATCAAGGACAAGACTCAAGCTCTAGTCAATAATCCTTATTAGAAGAGAAAGATTGATAGATATAAACCAAAATATAACTAAAATACAAGAAAATCATACACTTCATATAAGCAATGGCAATGGGTAATCAAGAAGAGAATGATAAATCCATGATTATTAAGTCTCTCCCTTGTTGAGTCTCTTGTTATCATTAAAGTATCTCACATCATGTCATATTTTTTCAAGTAATGAGTTCATATCGATATCGATGTAAGTCTGTTGATCGGGAGTCATGTCAGTTTCTATTGAATTAAGTCAAGTCATGAGGATTCAAATTGTCAACTTTCTCATTTGACTTTAAGGTGGAGAAAAGTCTAGATTGGCCAAGCTCAATCTTGTTGACATTTTCACTGAGCTATATGAAAAAGAAAAAAACGAATTAATAACTATGGATATAACTTAGTTGTTATAAGATAGAAGATGCGGATGGGAGAAAGAGGAATAATACTTAGGGTAGATGATGGATCTGTGTTGTTATTAATATTAACTAGAACCTGAAGATAAGTGATATAAAGGATATAATAGATGACAGATTAGTAAAAGAATACTTAAATAAATGTAATGAAAAGTTATAATATTAGGAAAGTGTAATGCAAGTGAAAGATTTCAGTGTCGGTATTCACATCTATTTGGTAATAAATATGAAATATAAGAAATTAGGGAAAAGAAAACAAAAAAACAGATTAATGGACAAGAGATAAATCGGAAGCTTAAATAAGAGAAAGTATGACAAATATGGAATGGAGACACTTTGAAAAAAAAAAAACTGAAGCTCAGGAAAGAAGGACTATCCCTTAAGTTCCCTTAAATAATAAAATAGTAACTTTTACAAACCATAGATATAAGATTAATAACAATTTTATAAATCCATATAGCTTTCTCCATGGAAATATTTGGTATGCGTTAGTTTTGAGGACGGAACAAATTCTAAGGGGGGGTAGAAATGTACTACCCCAAATATTAGCAATTAGAACATGAATATCTGAATAGTAAGGTAAGACCCTATTCCTGTACGATTAAGGTTGACAGATGATTTATAGCTTTCAAGAAAGTAAATTGATTAAGTTAGAAACTTATGAGTGATATGATAACCCTAATTAAGGAATTCTCATAGGCTTTGAAGTTAAAAATATAATAAAAAAATAAAAATAATAATATATATAATCAAAGTAGTTAATATTTACTTTATGTGAGCCCTTAAAGTTATTTTTAGGGCAACCGTACCTAGATTTAGAGTTTTCAATAATAATAATAACAATAATAATAATTGAATCTAAATAAGAACAAATGATAATATGAGTCTCTCAAAAGTTATAAAAAATAGTCTTATAAAGTCAGATTTCAAAAATAAATTAAAATACAATCAAGATAAATTATATTGTAATGCTTATTGGGTTAAATTTTAATTAGTTTAGAAATAGGATTTTTAGATTAAATGCATAATGTAATGTTTTACTATTTTTGAAGTGTATTATGAAACTTTAGAAATAATAAATCACAATAAAATTATTTTTGAAAAATCATGTAAAATTGAACTAATAAAAGAAAATTAAAAAAAAATAGTATAATACTTCAACTGCCTTAACCAAAGTCAGGCAATAGAGAAGCAAATGGCCTATAAAAAGGTCATCATTATATGCAAGAAGGACATTTGAGAAACAAGAAGAGAGGAAGAGAGGTTGGGGCAGAGAGAAGAGGAGAGAGAAAGATAGAGAGAGAGAGAGTTGGCGAGAGAGAGTAAAAGTGGAAAAATAAAATAAAATAAAAAGAGGAAAAAAAAAAGAAAAGAAAAAAAAATGAAAAAAAGAAAAGAGAAGAAAAAAGGAAGAAGATGAAGAAGGAAAAAAAGGAAAAGAAAAAAGGACTAGAAAATTTAATATTTTGATATTTGATATTCGATATTCGATACTTTCGAGTAACTTTGTTTTTATAATTATTTCGTTATTGAAAAGAAATGTCCGTTATTTCATTATTTTTCTAAACGAAGTATTTTATTTATACCATTTCATTCTTTTTCGAATTATAAACTTAGAATATTGATAGTTATAAGATTTGTATACTATTAGGATTGATTCTCAAAATGAGTGAATCCCTAGTAATAATCATTTACTAGAACTATTAAAAATCAAATTTTATATTATTACAACTTTAACATCATTACTTTCGTAAAATTTGAATATATATGATTTATTATATTTTATTGCAAAATTGTGTGAAAAAATATTTTTCATTACATAATACGATATCAATATAATATTGGTTACTATACAATTTTATCTATATACTAGAATTAGAAATACCCTTTAGAGATAATCTTTTAAACAAAACACATAACAAGTATAGTTGAGTTCTTTCAAACACCATGATACTAACCTTACTAAAATCAAATCACTTTAGGTAATAAAATTGATATTTTCTGTAATGTATTATGGAAAATATTCCTTTGATGATATTTTCGTAATTAAAACGTAATATAAATAATAGTAAGTACTTTTCGATATAATCGAAACGATATAATATAAGTAATAGTAAAACTGCATATATTAGATATTATTAAGTAAATTGCTATAATCAAAATCATAAAATAAAATTCTTAAAATACATGTGTGTGTATATATATTGTGTATGTATATATATATATATATATATGGAACTCTACTAAATAACTGTATAAATAATATCTCAATTAAATACTAAGTAAAACTAACGTTTTCGTAAATCTTATAAAAACTGAATATATATATATATATATAGGACTTCCAAGGGAGTAAAGCCCTAACGTTTTAGATTTGTCGGAGTAAATTTCAGTACAAGTAAGTGAGATCAATGCTTTATAGTATTTTAGAATATTATTTCAGAATATCTGAAGACTTTGGTATATATAGGCTTGTGACTGTAGTTAGCCGTTTGTAAGTATGTGGCGCTTATGGTTGAGTGTTCGTTTGCCATGGTAAGAGCTGAGCTCCATATTATGGTTGTTCAATGAATATTGTGCTTGAATTGTTTGAGCTTGGTTGACTACCCTAAAAATAAACTAACTCAAACTCGGCTCAAGCTTTGACTTGATATGCATCGCAACCCATTAGAGGTAATGACCAGGATTCTTGGGCCAAACGGACTCCCTTCGATGAGAATAACTAAAATGTTCCTTTCCCTACCCTTAGCCAACCTAAGTGACAGGATAGGATGTTGCGGCAAAGTTGGGGGACATAGTTTGAAGATTGTCATAGGAGAAGGGTGTTCTCCATTGCACAAGCCTCGGTTTGATCTCGATTCAAGAGTGTTCGACGTTAATCTCCTCAATCCAAATTAGAGTAGGTAATATTTCTCTAATTTTACTACGGACTGGATAACGTAATGTAATGGCATTTACTTATACATGCATTACATCTAACCAACTTAGTTAAAAACCCTACTTTTAATGTGTTGAGTGTATACTTCTGTCTTCGCCCTACTTATTGAGCAAGTTGTCGCTCATTATCCTATTGTTTGTTTTGCAAGTTCTAAATGGGTTACAAGTGCTTATCCAATACCAAAACGTTAGTAAATTGAGATGGGGAGTGAGATATAATAAGAAATAGTTGGTTATTATCCTTAGTATTAACTTTTTTTATCTTTTAAGGAAAACTACACATGACTCCTCAAGGGGCTTGGTAGTTTTCAATATTCTGGTCAGTGTATGAAATAATAAGTATCTGTAGGATTTACTACTACTCTTTTATAAGATCAAATTACAAATTTATTTTTAATAAATTATTTCAAAGGATTATTCCATAGGTTTATATCAAATAGATGTCGAATTAGATGTTTCAAAAAGATATAATCGAATATGCCTAGTGTAAACTAGGTTTATGATAGCAAATGTAAGGACAGTTTCTATTTAAGGATGGCTCACACAACGGAATTATTACGACTTTATAGTTTTAGGGCGTAACATATAATAATAATATAAAATTTAAGAAATGAAAAAATTAAGGAAAATAATTAAATTGCCACATGGACTAATGAAATCGTGCCGCATCAATAATTTATTCTCAATAAATAAATAAACTGAAAATTTTAAATTAATTTAAGTATAATAATAAATTAATTAAGAAAATTTATAATAATAACAAAATTACAATAAATAGCAAATTAAGCTTAAAATAAGGAAATGACAAAATCTACATAAATTAGACTTAAAAATAAGAAATTATAAAATACGATTTAGAAATTAACTAAATCATGAAATATTAACGGAAAGCTCAAAATCGATAAATAAATGTATTCGAGTCTAAATAATCAATTCATAACAATTTAAGCTCATATTGAAAAATATGGGTTTTAATGTCCAAAACGGACTCTCTTGCTTGAAAGTACGTAAAAAAATGATAAAAACTAATTATAAGTTTATAAAAATTGGATTTAAAATAAAAAAATTATATGTGATTTAATACTTAAGTGGAAATGGGAATCATAAAGTAGATAGTTGGCTAATCGGGTCTTTAATATTATATTTGATACTCATTAGGTTCTTATTATTTTATTATCAAGAGACACTAATCAAGAGGGCGAGCTGCTTATTGATAACTAAGATTCATATCGGCTTTAGTTAAGTGAGTACTCTTGATGATTTTATACTTGTTTTATGCTTATAATTAGTGTACCTAAATTAAATATTAATAACTTAATGCCTAGGAGTTCGAGTTATGCATGTACTTGAATATTAGTTATATGTTGTGTAAAATATTGTGAAATACAATAGCTAAATAACTCATTGCTGAATTTATTACTATATAATTAGATATTTTGTTGATATTGGTTGATCACTTAATAAATTGACTTAATTATATTTAACTTATCTTAAATTAAATGAATTGTGCATAAGTACGAGCATTGCATATAATGTTTTGGCTATCACCTCATGCAAATGGTAATAAAGAGCCTTTTAAGGATGGGATTCCCACATGATTTTATTTGTACAATGTAGGAACACTGGTAGAATAAAACCTTACCCTTGACTTGCAAGTTTACCTAGCGCCAGAGACACTACTTGTGGGTAGTTAGGGGTTGAGTCTAAAAACCACCATTGTAGGGCATGAGAATAAACCGTAGGAGCTATCTTGCCACTAGACTTGGGAATTTGTATACTACTGGATTTTGGAAATGGAAAATATATTTTATGAAATATGGAATTTCAATATATGGTTAAAAATACCTAAGTTCTAAAATCTAGTTGTGATTAATGCCAATATATCTTCAACTCTTACTTCGAAGGGCGTTAAATTTGATGTTGTATGTAGTACAGGTTAACTGCATACGTATTGTTTGGCATAATACTTATTCATGCATTTATATGTCTGTTAATGAATTATTTGATAATCTACTTATAGGTATAGTATGAGGGATATCTCACTAAGTTCGTGTAACTTATTTCTTAATAGTTTATTTTGCTAGTTCATTCAAGTTAGGATTGAGATAAATTTTGAGTGCAGAGTGTAATTTGAAGAGGTGTAAGATCATGTTAGAGTTAATTAAGATGTGTATAGTTGGTACAGAAATATTATGTATAGAATATATTTACATGTTAGAACTTTATATAGTTTAATATTTCTTATAATTTCTAAAATTGATTTACCATGTTTTATTATTTGGTAAGGAATATCGATTCTTTACGGTTATGATAATCCATGAAATATCGAATATCTATAATAATTTATACTTTACAATATGTTAATCAATTAAAATTTGGAAATCTTAATGATTAATAATTTAGAATCTTATAATCTCTAACTTGTAAGGTGTTTTTTTTTTTTTTATTATAAGTGTACACATGATATGAAAACTTTAAGCAATCCTACCAAGGCTCCTATAGGGTCATGACAAATCCTTCTTCGCCTAATATTATATTTATATAATTAAATAAGTTTAGTTTTAATGTTTTGCACTTTTTTAACCGAAATATATATATATATATATATATATATATAACATGAGGTTGTGACTTATCAGAGCAATCTAATAAGTAGAGGGAGCACCAGCATATTTAGAAATATCAAATAAAGTAATTCTTCTCGCATTACTTATGTACAGGACAATGTGTTAAACAACATTGGTATTCTTATTCTTAGCATTTTTTAAATAGTCTTTATGAAACCCAAGACATCATTCAACCAATAAAAAAAAATTTGTTTAAAAAAAAATCAATTTTTTTGTTTTCCCGAGCAAGAACATTTTTAGTTAAAGGAACTCTTTGCAATGTTGAGGTACTTTGTTAAGTTGCTTTTTCTCCTCAGTCAACATAAGAAGACACTTCATTGCACATGGTCTTAGTAAGCATGAATATCCGTTGATAACTCTCAAAGTTACTTATACTGAAACGTCAACTTGTGAAGAAACTCTATCTCTTAAGCAATTTTGCACTTTATTCATAAGTTTCTTCATATATTTTAATGTTTTGTAGGTCTCATATTATCCTTACTTTTTCAACCATTACTCTTAATATTTTATAAAGAAAAATTTAGTATTAGTAAATTTTATATTTGTATAATTAAATAAATATTAGTTCATGTGTAAATTTTTCTCATCAAATATTGTATTTATATAATCAAATAAGTTTAATTTTAATATTTTGCACTTTTTCCACCGAAATTGCTTATAAATGTATGTATATAAAGCATTAGGTCGTGAAGAAGAGGGAGCATTAGCATATTTAGAAATATCGGTGAAGCAACACTCCTCTTGTGCATTGGACAACGTATTAAGTAACACTGATATTCTTACTCTTAGTGTTTTTTAATAGTTTTTTAGAAACCAAATACATAATTTAAACAATAAAAAAAAAAATTTCTTTGAAAAAAATAAAAGAAAATCAATTTTTTCGTTCCTCCAAATAGGAACGTTTTCAGGTGAAGGAACTCTTTGCAATAGTAAGGTACCCTGCTGAGTTGCCTTTTCTCCTTGATCAATGTGAGAAAACATTGCATTGCACATGATCTTAGTAAGCATGAAAATCCGTTAGTAACTCTCAAAGTTACTTATACCGACACATCAACTTACGAAGAAATTCTATCCTCTTAAGTAACTTTGCACTTTATTCATGAGTTTCTTCGCCAAAGTATCTTCACATATTTTAATGTTTTGTAGGTCCCATATTGTCTTTACTTTTGCAACTACTATTCATAATATTTTGTAAAAAGAAATTTAGTATTAATAAATATTATAGTCGTTTAGTTAAATAAATATTATTAATAATATTTATTTTCTTAGTAATAAATATTAGTTCCCATGGAAATATTTCTTCACCAAATATTATTTTCGTATAACTAAATAAGTTTAGTTTTAATGTTTTGCATGTCTTCATCCGAAAGTTTTTGAATATATATATATATATGAGACCATGACTTGTTAAAGCATTCTAACAAGCGGTCGAAGTGCCAGCACATTTAGAAATATCGGTGAAGCAACTCTCCTTGCATTACTTGTACATGGAACAATGTGTGAAGCAACACCAATATTCTTACTTGTAGCATTTTTTTATTAGTTTTTGTAAAACCTAATACATTATTCAACCAACAAAAAAAAATTTCTTAAAAAAATAAAAGAAAACCAATTTTTTGGTTACTTTAACCAAGAATGTTTTTAGGTAATGGAACTCTTTGTAATGGTGAGGTACTCTATCAGGTTGCATTTTATCCTCAATCAATGTGAGAAGACTCCATTGCATATGGTCCTAATAAGCATGAAAATCTATTAATAACTCTCAAAGTTATATCGATATGTCAACTTGCAAAGAAACTATATCTATTAAGCAACTTTTCCCTTTGTTTGTAAGTTTCTTTACCAAAGCTTCTTCACATATTTTAATGTTTTGCATATGGTCCTAATAAGCATGAAAATCTATTAATAACTCTCAAAGTTATATCGATATGTCAACTTGCAAAGAAACTATATCTATTAAGCAACTTTTCCCTTTGTTTGTAAGTTTCTTTACCAAAGCTTCTTCACATATTTTAATGTTTTGAAGGTCTCATGCTATCCTTACTTTTTCAATCACTATTCTTAATATTTTGTAAAGATAAATTTAGTATTAATAAATATTATATTTGTATAATTAAATAAGTTTTGTATTAATGTTTTGCACTTTTTTAACCGAAAGTGCACATATATATATATATGTATGTATAAATGACTTGTTAAAGCAATCTGACAAGCGAAGGGAGCACCAGCATATTTAGAAATATCAGTGAAGCAACTCTCATTGTGTTACCTATTCATGGGACAACTGTGAAGCAACACCAAAATTCTTACTCTTAGCATTTTTTAATATTTTTTGTGAAACCAAATACATCACTCAACTAGTCCAAAAAATTTGTTTAGAAAAAAAAAAAAGAAAATCAATTTTTTCGTTCAAATAAGTAAGAACATTTCTCAATAAAGGAAATCTTTACAATAACGAAGTACTCTATTAGGTTACTTTTTCTCCTTGATTGACATGAGAAGACATTCCATTTCACATGGTCTTAGTAAGCATGAAGATCCGATGGTAACTCTCTATAGATGGTTATTTCAGTAATTAAGCTTTCAATCTAATTTAATGCCATGGATCGATATCTTAAGCTAGTGATAGAGCTTAAGAAATCGGTCTGTTTAAGTATGTTTTAAGAAGATCTAGCTTGGTTGGCTTAGAACGAGAATTGCAAAACTGGATTTTCCACTCTTGGCCTTATTCAGTTATCTTGGGCTTAAAAAGTAAGCTTGGAAACGGCTTTTCTGAGCTCATTTGGGCTTGTTTGACTTTATTGGGCCTTAAATAGGTTTAAATATGTTTTATTCTTGTTTAAAGATAACATGATCTTCTTTTAATTATTATAAGCTATTGGATACGTCTATGCCCTATGTCTAGGCCCATGAAGGCTAGAAGAGAAGATAAACATCAATACTAAGGCTTAATTTCAACCCTTTATCTTTAAGTCATTCAATAGATAAGATTAATCTTCAAATTCTATAAATAGGAGGCTTCCCTTTTCATTTGATTCATTTAGAGTATTGGTAAGCTTGATACAAATATCAAAGCTTTACTAAAATCACTTCAAAGATGATCAAACAAATAGTTTATTAATAAATATTCAAGAGTGTTCAAGAATAGAGAGTTTGATCTATTGTTGCACACGCTTATTCAGGATACCTAGTTTGCCTGTTCTTCCTTCTATACTTCTTCCTAACAATATCCCTCTACGTATCATTAGCTCAAGACGTCTCCTAAGTTGACCTGCATGCCTGTTGTTTGTGATTAGCTAGTTACAACAACCTTACCATACATTATTTAGTGACTCTGCTAAAGATAATGCATGAATCTGATTTAGCGATAACAAATAATGAGATTTAGTTTGTTAGAGTAAGATTTAAAAGTTAGGAAGAAGATTTGAAGGAGGTTTAAATTGATCTTTTTTGGTGAAAATTCTAATCCAAGGAGAAAATATAGTAGGGGATTGCATGGCTCAACTGACGTTAGTGTAGGACCTGAGTGCGTCATTTAGTTCGCGACTTTTAGTCACGTTTATCAAGTGAAATTTATATATATATATATATACATACATACATACATACATACATATAATGATGTATTATTATATCATGACAATACTGCCCCGTTTACTTCTATGAATGATATATATAGACATACATACATATATACATACATACATATATATATATAGATATATACATCACATGGTCGGATTAAATATTATTAAAGCTCTAAATTTTCATAAATGCTCCAATGGTTTTATTTTTCTATCAATGTTCATAAAATGAAGAAGAAATATTGAGAGGAGCAACTATATTAACTCAATGCAATGGATGCAAATTAATGTCATAAGAGTAATAAATCATTGCAAAGTACGATAAAAAACACATCGAAGTATGTGTTCCATGACAGTAAAAATGAATACTAACATATCATGTTCAACTTGTCAGTGATCCAAAAAAAGCATTAATTCCATCGATATTGGAAGTAATTAAGTAAGCAAAATCAACATTCAATACAACAATTAAAGAAACAACTTCTAAAAATAGCCAAAACTCTCTTGATTATGTCTAAGGGACTCTTGGTCATGGAGGAAAATGTAAAAGGTTATCTCGATAAATGTGCTTTTAACTTAATTTAACACCATGAATCAATATCTTAAGCTGGTGACAAAGCTTAGGAAATCGATCCATTTACGGATATTTTAGGAAGATCTAACTTAGTAAGCTCAGAATGGGAATTGCCAAACTAGATTTTCTGCTCTCGGCTTTGCTTAGTTATTTTATATGTGAAAAGTAAGCTCGGAAAGGGCTTTTTTGAGCTCATATGAGCTTCGTTTGACTTTATAGGGCCTCAAATAGGTTTAAAAGTGTTTTATGCCTGTTTAAAGATAAAATCAATTTCTTTTAATTATTATAAGCTTTTGGATACATTCAAGTCCATGTTTAGGCCTATGAAGGCTAGAGGAGAAGATGAACTTCAAGAACAAGTCTTAATTTCAGCCCTTCATCTTCAAGTTATCTAATTGATAAGATTAATCTTCAAATTCTATAAATAAGAGGCTTCTCTTTTCATTTGATTCATTCAGAATATTGGTAAGCTTGAGACAAACATTAGATTTCCATTGAAATCACCTCAGAGAAGATCAAGTAGACAGTTTATCAAGAACAATTCAAAAGCAATCCAGAATACCGAGTTCAATCCATTATCACATGCATGCATTTAGGATACTAAGTTTGCCTATTCTTCCTCTCATGTCTCATCTTAACGACATCCTTCTACGTGTTATCATCTCAATATGTCTCCTTAATAGACCAACATACCTGTTACACGTGATTGATTAGCTGCAACAACCTCATCATTGATACATCAAGTTACAAAGAAATTCTATCTCTTAAGCAAGTTTGTACCTTATTTATGAGTTTTTTCACATATTTTAATGTTTTATAGGTCTGATACTATTCTTACCTTTTTAACCACTACTCTTATTATTTTGTAAAGAGAAATCCAATATCAATAAATATTAGATCATGTGGAAATATTTCCTTGTTGGATATTATATTCGTATAAATAAAGAAGTTTAGTTTTAATGTTTTGCACTTTTTTAACTGAAAGTGCTTATATATATATAATGAGGCCATTATTTGTTAGGGCAATTTGATAAGTGGAGAGAGCACTAGCACAATTAGAAATATTGGTAGAGCAACTCTCCTTGCGTTACTTGTGTATGGGACAATGTGTGAAGCAACACCGATATTCTTACTCTTAGCATTTTTTAAATAGATTTCACAATTAGAAATATCGATGAAACAACTCTCTTTGCGTTACTTGTGTATGAGACATGTGAAGCAATACAGATATTCTTACTCAGAGCATTTTTTAAATAGATTTTGTGAAGCCCAATACATCATTCAACTTATAAAAAAAAATTTGTTTGAAAAAAAAATAAAAGAAAATCATATTTTTCGTTCCTCTAAGTAAGATTGTTTCTAGGTGAAGGGACTTTCTACAATAATAAGGTACTTTGCTGAGTTGCTTTTTCACCTCAGTTAACGTAAGAAGACACTCCATTGCAAAATGTCTTAGTAAGCGTAAATATTCGTTGTAACCCTTAAAATTACTTACACCAACACGTTAACTTGCAAAAAAATACTCTATCTCTAACTTTGCACTTTATTCATGAGTTTTGTTACCAATGTTTCTTTACATATTTTAATATTTTTTAGGTTCCATATTATCCTTACGTTTTCAACCACTACTCTTAATATTTTGTAAAAGCAAATTTAGTATAATTAAATAAATATTATTAGTATTTATTTTATTAGTAATAAAGATTAGTTCATGTGGAAATATTTCTTCACCAAATATTATATTTGTATAATTAAATTGGTTTAGTTTTAATGTTTTTCACTTTTTCAATTGAAAGTGCTTAAATAAATATATATAACGTGAGGTCATGACTTGTCAGGGTAATCTAACAAGAGAAGGGAGCGCTAGCACATTTAGAAATATTGATGAAATAACTTTTTTTGTGTTACTTGTACATGGGACAACGTGTGAAGCATCATCAATTTTTTTGTTCCCTTAACCGGGAGCGTTTATAGGTAAAGGAACTCTTTGTAACGGTGAGGTACTCTATTGGTTTGCTTTTTCTTTTCGGTTAACGTGACCATTGCAGGTGATCTTTTTATTAGTAATAAATATTAGTTCGTATGGAAATATTTCTTCACCAAATATTATATTCATATAGTTAAAATAAGTTTAATTTTAATGTTTTGCACTTTTCCAATTGAAAGTAATTAATATATATATATATATATATATATATAACATGAGGCCGTAACTGAGTGAGCGTAAGCACATTTACAAAAATCGGTGAGGCAACTCTCCTCGTGTCACTTGTGCATGGACAACGCGTGAAGCAATACCAATATTTTTACTACGGTAAGCAGCTGTGAAACTTGTCTCCACGGAAAGTTTTCCTACAAAACATCACGAATCATTATCAAATGCTTCTCGTATCCATTTTTATCACTTGACATCCAACTATAATTAAAGGTTAGTGGGTATTTTTTTCTCTTTTCCTCGAGTGGAATGATGGAATGTTGATTTTCTCAAATGTGATATGGCTCTCAAATCGTGGAAATGGTTTGAAGGTCATTGTGGCACTGGCGGATTGCTGATTACATGAAGAATGGCGCCGTCAAGAGTCAAACAAGTCAACTAGTGGAAGCAACACAAAATTAGAAGTCGTCTGCCTGGTTAGTTGAATCTGTCCACCTATGTGACCATTTGCCAAATTTCTTGCAACCCCACTTCCCATACCACCACAACCTTCAAGATTCTCATCATTAGCTAAACCTTCTTTTTTTTTTTTTTTTCCCAAAAGGCAGAGATAAACTATGAAACACAGACAGGGATTGATTGCAAGCAGCAGACAAGCCATTTACAGAAATCAGAATTTCAGCATACATTGTGAAGAAACAAATGGAAAGCCAAACATATAACTCAACATATCTCCATTCAGAAGCTTCAGCTTCAAGAAAACTGAACACTTCTTGGGATATAACTCAAAAAACAGAAGGAAAAACACAAGTAGTTAAGGACGCTAGGAATTAGATAAGGGGGATTCACATCCAGCTCAAGACACCTCAAGAAGGATTTTTGCTATTGCAGACAATGCTCTCGCTTGATCGCAATCCGGTTCTTTGGTCTTCGTCTCTCAATCTTGGTTCTTGCATTTGTCTGCAGACCTTGGTGCTGCATTACATAAATAAATTCAGTTATATTAAGGAAAGAAATTGCTAATTTGCCTGAAAATGCATGGTCACTGGAATTTAGTGGTCGTACCTAAGCCAATTGCCTCAGAACCTTTCATTATCCTCAATCTCCTACACGTGTCAGTGAACATCCTGTGATGACAAAGAGCTGGTTATTCAGACTTCAATACTCAATAACATACTTCAGGATTGATCTGTGCATATACAAAAAATTGTTGGCTAATGAGTATAGAGCGGCACATGAAAAGGAATTATTGCCGGTCAGGGGTAACTCAGCCAGGGGATTGGACGAGGGTGAGCAAAGACCAAGTCCAACTGGGTTGTGTGCTATACAATTTCCAACTTGACTAAACTTGACAAGAACCCAATATGGTATTGCGATTTGGCAGTGGGACGGGTTTCGGGCTTTAACTTCAGTACACTATAGGTTTTAGGCTGGCAATAATCATAAAGCCCTAATAACTGATAAACCTGACCCAATTAAAAAAAGACAAATTGTACCCTTACAATAAGCTTATAAATGTTAACAATCAAGGTAGAGATGACATTTCTCTATTTTATTTGTAGAATCTTAGGTTTAGTTGAATATCTATTATCTTATCAATTGGATATCAAGAACCCCATATTCTTAGCGGTCTTCGGCATATGTTAAGAAATCTTATAGGGTTTGGTTAATAATCAAGTTCCTTGTTGGGTCAGGTTCAGGTAGCCAGCCCAAACCCGACTCAATTGCATCCCAAAAAATTAATAGTCTTTTTCACAGACCCACATGTATAATGTTCAATTGTTCACTCAACATGACTGCCTTTGGTAGTAGATTTATAGCATTAAATTCAACAACTTACTCCCAAGGGACATCACCAACAAGCATCCAATCGCCATCTTTGTCTTCATAAGTGAGCACGTATTCAGAACCATGCACAAGATCTACCAAACGACTCTCATTCATGCTGTCTCGTCCTGGAAGCCCATTAGAAGCACACTGCCCTGACACTTCATTTGAAGATACAAAGTCAAGGACTGCAAATTTCATTTTGGAGAATATGTAGAGTGCTGATGATGCATCATGCAAAATATCTTAAACCATGAAAGTTATACCACATAGGAGGAAAAATAACAAATTCATTTTCAACTGCCGATGCAAATAAGAGAAACTACCAAGATCATGGCTATTCTAACAAGACCAAGGCAGTTCAGCTAATTTTACCAGTAGCTAAGTTAATTTTCTTTGCAGTACTAAGTACTAAGCCTTAAAACAGATTCGTGTCTATTATCTAACTTGGAAAAACCAACAACAGTTGGGCCTAGTGACCCAAGTATTAAACTCTAGATGCACACAGCCAGAAAGCTATTGGCCCGCATACGGGCGTGTGTTGTGCATGCTAGCTGGAGGAAACTAAGGTAAAGTACCGATTGTGAAGCAGCTAAACATTTTCTCAAGTCCAGCTGAGAGTTCAGCGTAGTTGCTGTAGGTTTTGAGATCAACCTTCCTGAGATAGGGAGCACCATCCATGCTAACCTTCACATAAAGACATCCGAATCCCAATTTTCCATCTCCACCTTCACTGTTCTTTGCTAGATTAGAAGCCATGCTGTTCTTCCGGAATGATCGAATAGGTGGCCATCCTACCACTTGTGCCCTGTATAACAAGATTCTGATTTAATAGCTAGTAAACAAGAAATTACGCCAAACACAAGATTAAGGTTCTTTTCGTTTCTTTTTGCATTTTTCAAGTTTTCGGCTCACATAATCAGCAGCAAAATCCTAGAGTATACTTAGTAAGAAGACTGCAACATTTTGAAATTTCATAGCTGCCTATAAAGATCATATTTTGAATAAATAACCACAACTCTGTTACAAGAAGAATATCAAATAAGAATTTTTCTGAAATCTCTTGTGAACATCAATTAAAACACCCCTAAACCTTACAAAAAAGTTTCTACAGATAATAGTTGTTTATGGTCTAAAATTATGTAATTAATCATGGCATCCTGACTAAATTAAATTAAGAAAAAAAAAAATCAATGCTCATTCTGCTAAAAGACTTTGAAAAATCCAACATGGTTCTAAGTCTTCAGAATATCAATATAAAAACTATTTTTTGTCCATCTGCAAAGCCAGTAGCTAAAAATAAAATAAAATAAAATTTAGCACATCAAACAAAAAACTAACTCCAAAAAAAAAAAAAAAAAGTGAGGCCTACTTTGGTGCTGGAGCAGCACAATGCTCGTTAAGACTATCAACTTGTTTGTTCTTCTCCTGAACAGCCTTAGGACTTTGACTAGAAGAAACATGCAAAACCTCTTTCAGCACAGGTTTAGTGTTTGTTTCATTTTTACTCTCACCATGAAACAACACAGTGCTTCCTTTTACCCCCAACTCCATATCAGATTTATTGTTAGAGAAAACCCATTTCCCAGGAACCCCATTAATGGCATCTGAGAACACCCTTTTGGCTCCTGAGACTGGACTCAAAGTAATAAAACCCAACATGTCATTCTTGTTATTATGATGTTGGGGTGTGTTTGGTTTCCTCTCAGGAGAAAGAGAACCAGGTAAACCAAGTCGGAGTTCAGTCTCCTTAAGAGAAGAAGAAGAGGAAGAAGAAGAAGAAGAAGAAGAAGAAGAAGAAGGTGGTGGTGGTTTTTCGGGGTGTTTTGATGACATCAAAGATGAGTCCTTTAAGCCTATGTAATCATGTTCCAATGGCTTAGACATGAAAGTTTATGTTAAAGTTTGAAACTTTAAGGTTGTTTTTGTTTGGTTAATAGTATGAGAGAGTCTGTATTGTAAGAATGTGAAGGAGGAAAATAATAAGAAGAAGAAGTGGAAGTTAGAGAGAGAGAGAAAGAGGGGGTAAGGAGAGAAGGTTGGCTTTATTTAGTTTTGTTGTGCAGAAGAGTGGTTTTGTTGATGCAGAAAAAGAAGCTTCTTTGGCCTTTCTACAGCACGTTTGTAAAATAATTCTTTTTAGTTTCTTTTTTTTTTTAATTAAAAACAATTGCAATGATTGTAAATACACTTAAATTATGGGTATCTGTGGACAAATTCTTAAAATTGTTGAACGCGATCTTACTTTTTTTTTAAATAATTTTTAAAAACGTGAATATACTTTGAATTATGTCCAAAACTTGAAATTGTTGTAATAATAGTTAAGTTTTAGTATGTTGGCAGACATAATAAGTATAAATAATACCTTTTTTTCTGTTCTTTAATGTACCAAAAGGTGTATATTTTTTTGCTACCCTACTAAAGTGGAATAGTATTTGCATCGGGATAAATAGATGTCGCCGTTGCCGTACCAAAGCTACTTTATTACATATTCTTTTACATTAGGATCAAGACATATCTATACAATTACCATATTACACTTCTGCTGAGCCCTCGTTGAACTTCAGGGGTGTTTCAACTGATAAAAATTTCCAATACACTTCTTAATTATTAGTAAAGTAGAAATACATTCTTTAAAGTTTTAAAGCGCAATTTTACATTTTCTTGATCTTTAAAAATATACAAATAACTTTCAAAGAATTGCTAATTCTCTAAAATTGCTATTAAAAAGACCAAAATTATTGAAAGTTTTAAGAGAAACTTAAGATATATGTATATATATATATGTAATGTCTAAGAAAATTTAAAACAAAATGTATTCTAAGAGAAGGACAATGTGATCATTCCAGCTCATAAATCTTTTTACTCTTACTCTATTTTACAACTAACTTTTATTTTCCTCTTAAACCCCATGCCTTCATATAGCTACTAACCCTTCTTCTTCTTCTTTTCTTTAAGCCTTCCTCTAAAACCTTAGTTATATAAGATAATTAAACCTCTATGCTCTTACCGAAAATTCATACAGTATCAATCTTAAGGTAATATTAAGTGCCTAGACTTTATTTCTTAACTTATTTCCTTACAAAATCATCAATTTAGATAGGTTTTCTTAGTTAATTTTTTGAATCCGAATTTATGTGCTTAAGTTTTTAGTTTAATTTTCTAGGTTTAGCTTGCTTTTGGATTCCCAACTCATATTCTTACATTTCAAGTAAGCTCTTTTCATCTTTACTCTTATTCTTAGATTAAAGTTGGTTTTCTTGATGCTTGTTGGTAGAATTAGGGTTTCAAGTTGGTGTTTTTGATTTGAAATTTGTAGTTTGGATGGTATAAGAACACGTTATATTGATGGTTTAATGAGTAATCATAGTGTATTTGAAGTGGGTTTGAAAAAAAATTTGAATTTAAGTTGGTTTGGGAAGTGAATTCCAATATTTTTTTCTTGTTCTAGTTTGAATTGTAAGGTTAGTTTTAGTAGAACAATGGGACTAGTTATAACTAATCTTCTAGTCATAGAAGGTTAGTAAAGACCTGTTGGTTGGTCCCTTAAATTGTATAACTGGTCCACATTAGAAGGTTAGAGTAAGTTTTTTCTATTTTTTTTTTTAAAAATCAATTTCTTTATGTTCTAACCTACTTCTTAAAGCATGTTTTACATTCTATAACCTTTTTTTTTTAAGTATATTAAATATTATAACTTATTTACAGACATGATTTACAAAGAATCAAACTCTATTTTAAAACTTCCTTTCTTGAACCTCCAAATTCTCTTTCCAAGTATTTTAATAATTCATTTCCTAAGCTAAGTTCTAATCTTTACCTTCTTATTTAGCTTTAATTACTCTTAAAATCTAAGAATAAGATGGGAGTTTAAAGAGCCTATAGGGAATGATATCTAAAGATAGTCCAAAGATGGGTTTGGTTGCTTAAAATATCTAAATCAGACTGACTAGAATGAAAGATTAAGATAAATTTTAAAAAAATTACAATAGGGAGGATTAACATTTAGGGACATGTTCAATTAAGAGATTAACTTTTTAAGAAATTTAAATAAAGAATAATATTCAAATAAGGTATTAACATTTCTCAAAACAATTCAAATAAAGGATTTATAATAGCCAATTTATAAAATTATTCGAGTCATTTTCTAAAATATTAATCCCTTATTTAAATTTTTCGAAAAGTTGATAACTTGTTTAAACCACTTTGTAAAACATTGATCTATTATTTGAATTTTTAAAAATAGTAATCTCTTATTTGAACTTATCCCTAAACATTATTTTCTCTGTTATAATTCTTCCAGTAAGTTTATTGTTAAAACTGTTAGATTGTTATATTCAAGTTTTACAATTGATTCGGGCTTTGTAATTGGTTTGGTTCAGCTTTTTGAGTACATAGTGTATGCTTATTACTTGTGCTTGTTAAGATAATGAGAAAGAAAGTGGACTAATCCATATTTGACTTAAATGTTGCTTGTTGATTGTGCTTCTCATGGCCTGTCCTTTAGTGTAAGGGAGCAACTGTTGATTATATATGAAGTTTCTTTAGTGGATTTGCATATGAGATGATACAATTAGATCTAGTGTTTCGTAATTCTCAAGTGTTGGCCATATGGCCTTCACTATGATAAATGGTGGCAAATTAAAAGACATATTTTATCCTATCTACCTATTTATATAAAGGATCATGGTATAATGGGGTCATGAGTATCCTTTTGTTATATGCAAGCTTAAATTCAAGACAATTAACCTATTATTTATTATATTTTTACATTAAATGCATGTGAATGATCCATATGTGCATGCACACTATGTACTGGGCTTCGACTTATTTATTTATTTTTACAACTGTAAGTTAATTCGATAAGTTTACTATTTGTAGTGTGTATTGGAATTGCTATCATTGGTTTAGGGAAAGAGAGATCATAAGTAATGTATAATGTTGAGGAGGTTGCTAAATTTTGGTATTGTGGAATTGTTATTAGGTAGAATTGATAACAAGTTTTGTTGTTATGGAGTCATAAATCTTTTTATGTATGTTTATGGTTCGAATGGCTCACTTGTGAGTCATTTAATTTGTAGAAAACTTGGAGATATATTATCAATATTTTGTTGAAAAGT
This sequence comes from Lumnitzera racemosa, assembly GCA_024138005.1. NCBI lineage: Eukaryota > Viridiplantae > Streptophyta > Magnoliopsida > Myrtales > Combretaceae > Lumnitzera > Lumnitzera racemosa. The sequence continues at coordinate 81,952,319 of JAMXBC010000012.1, forward strand.
GTATATGTGATTTTGGAGATTACAATAGTGTTTTAAAACCTTAACGTATTATTAGAAAATTAAGGACACGTGGCAGATTAGGGCACTCTTAAGTTTTGAGGCGTTACAATAATTGTTCAAAATCTACGGTGGGATAAAGCTATTGCTACCTTATCTTTACTTTATGTATGCAATTTACTCTTTTTTTATATATACTTTTGTCAAGACAATCATATACGTAAAAAATATGAAAAGCTTTCATATGCAACATATCAAGCCCGATTTTTCACCTCCCGGTTCTTTTATAAAATTAAGTTTTCTTGAAACCGACTAGTATTAAACCCTACTAATTTAATACCGACCATCAACTAGTGTTTAAAAAAAACCAATTTTTTATATTTTGAAAACGTCTTGGAGTCGTTACTCTATCGAAATCAGAAAAAAAGTGTTAAGTTATAGCCAATTAAATGAATTAGTTATAACTTAGTTATTGATTTTCAATAAAAACTGATTAAAAAAAAGAAAACGTTTTTAGAAACCTAAAAATCTGGATTCAAGGGTTAAGTTTTCAAATATTTACGAGTATCATTAACTTTTCAAATTTAAAATTAAACTTAAAAATTACCTTTCAATTTTAAAAGGCAGAACTCGGTTATCAGTTATTCTAATTGGATAATTGAAGTAAAAAAAGGAAAATTAGTTTTTTTTTTTTATATATTTTTGTTGTCACCCCGTATGTGCATATGTACCTACTATTCGATATTAGGCGTATGTAGTTGTTTTAATGAAAACTTTAGTGAGTTGAGTTGATTTTAGTTTTTAAAACAGCTGGGTTTACATTTTGACACATTTTGATTTATTTAAGAAATTTTCCTAAAGAGTCCTAAATTGGATTTTATTTTTGAAACTTCTAAATGATCTTAATTTGAAAAATAGTTGATTTATTTTTATTTTATTTTTGGAAAATCAATTTTATAAGTGATAAAACAATTTTATTATTTATTATTTATTATGTATTCCTTTTACTTTTACTTTTTATTTTTTGTTATTTTTTTATCTTTTGGCTAAAATGTGAAAATAAATAAATAAAAACTAAACTAAATACTTCTTCCTTTTTTTTTAGTCTTTTTTTATTATATTTTACATGAATAAGTGAATAAAATAAATAAATTGAAAAAAAATATAAAATCAAAGTAAAGGCTTGAACCAAGATTATGCACGTGGATCTTGGGTTCGGATCGAAGTGGGTATTGGATCTTAGGTTGGATCTAAGTAGGGTCACTCTAATGAGCTTAGGTTGTCAACAGCAGTAGTAGCTTAGGTTGTATTTGCTTGATCTAGCCACCAAATCAAAGGCGGAAGAGGAGTTTTATGGGTTTCGAATTAGGATTAGTAGGGCTAAAGAGAGTGCCATAGCCTAAGGTTATCGTTTGGTGGTTATTCGATGGTGGTGGCCGGCAATGGTGTTTGGGTGGTGATGTTTGGAGTTGCTAAGTACAAGAGAGATGTTAGGTTGGTGGTTTTGGGGGGCACTGAGTTAGGTCATGGGGTTATTTTGGTTCAAAGAGGGTTGGAGGTGGTGGTTTGAGAGGGAGGGGGTTTGGTGGTTATGTTTTGGGTGGTGGCAAGTTGGTGGCAATACTACTAGCCATGGAGGAGGTCGAGGGTAGTCCGGTTCTAGAGCCTGAGTGATGGGGAGTGATCCTAAGGTGCTCGGTCGTGGTAATGGGCTTGGTAGAGAGAGAGAAAGTGATCGTGGGAGAGGGAGATATTGTTTTGAGTGATTGCGTGAGTTTATCTATGTCAAATGAGCTCCCTTAACACCCATTTTAAACACAAATTAAACCTAGAAACATGGAAAGCTTGAATTGGAGTTAAATGTGAATGGTTGAAAATACAGTTTTTTTTTTTCTAATTTTGGAGTTTGGTTTGATTGTGTTAATGCACGAATTTGGACATATTCTTGATCACCATTAACACTGGGCCATGTGTGCTCCATGATTTCATCACTAATTTAATGAAATTGTAATGAAAAAGGGATCAAATATGCCTACAAAGTGTGCTATTCAAAAAGGAAATTGCGGGAAAATCTAGGGAAACTAAAGGAAATCAGGGGAAAGAGGGGAGAAAGAAAAGGAAAGAGAGAGAACCCGACCAACTTTGACTTGCTACGTATCATTACGTAACACATGGCAGTTGACGTGGCATGCTATGTAGTGCTATGTTAGCACGTCGTTCAATCTTAACCTACTACGTGTCAAGACATGTGGTGCAATGAAATCTTGACACGTGGCAGTTCTTGATGTGATGAAAAATAAAAAACTTTGTATGCTTCCTCTATGATTCGAACCTAAGACCTTACACTTAATATCTAATGCCAATATCCAATACTTATCTGTTAGGCCATTAGTTTGTACCTTGTCTATATAGATAATTAAATCGTACATATGAACCAGATCAGCCTAGGTTAGATTTAAATCTAAACCTAAATCCAACGGCTCAACTTCTATACTTATTTCAAAATTAAAAAATCTACTCTAATGAAAAGTTATTTGCTAAATTCCCTACAATCTTATTTTTTTTCTTCAACTTTTCTATTTTTTGTAATTTTTTTTAATTTTCTAATTATTTTATTATATATATGTTTTAGGTTTCATTTTAGATTGGATATTTTTCCAAATTTTTTATTTTTTTGTACTTTTTTCTTATTTTTGTATTTTCCCTAAAATTCTTATTTTTCTAATTTTTGGGTTTTCTTTAATTTTCTATTTTTTTTTTGTGTTTTTCCTAATTTAGGACATATTGAGAAAAGAAATAAAAATAAATAAATAGAGCAAAAATTGGATGTCTATACAATTGAGTATTCGATGCACCAAATAATATTTTTCTTCTTAAAAGAGAATTACTATTATTTATACTTAGTAGTACTTTGAATCTAATTAAATTCAAACCAAGTTTCGACTTAAAAATGATATTAAATGGATATAAAAACCAATATAGTCAAGTATTCTAGATAAAGTTATTTAAATAACTTGATCAAAATAAATTATCCAATCCGTCATTTCTTTCTTTCTGAAAAATCTATCATTTCTTTTCTATTCTTGTATGTATATATACAATTACATTATGTGAAGAGTAGGTCAAAATGAGCAAAAATACTTAGCTCACAAAGAAAATGTCTAAAATTGATTCTTACTAACTATACAACTGTTACATATTATAAGTATCTATATGATCCAATTAGGGTAAGTTCTAGCTTGATGCAAATTACAAAAAAAGATTCCTATTTAAAGAGAAAAAGTACATAATTTACAAGGGTAAATCTATAATCAAATAAAAAGGGAATATTCTCATTAAGGGTAGTATAGATGTCAGAGAAGGGACACGTGTCAGCCTTTTGACTCTATGGTCCCAAACGAATGACGAATACTAAGTAGAGCTGAATTACTCGATGCTAGGTCAGTAACTCGGCAAGGTGGGAGCTTTAGGAACATATGTTTAGAAGGTAGGAACCTAGCAACTTGAGCTTAATAGGTCAAGATTGACATATTAGCTCAATTGTTATTCGATTGCATCAAAGAAACTTGAGTTTGAGATAAGGGAGAGTGAAAGCGAAGTGAATGAGCTTAGTTAGTCGGATCTAATGAGTTGTTGTTCTTTAAGGGTTAACTTTCTTTATACTGCTTTTTGAACTAAACTAGCAAGCCCTCCAGCTTGGGATCGAATAATCAGCCTACGATCCCTATCATCCCCTTCAGGCTGTTTGAGACTTAGGGACAAACAGGTGGAGGTTAGCAATATTAAAAGACTCTAAGACTCTATATTCCTTAGGCAATTCAATTTGATAGGCATTAGGAACTTTGAATGATCCATCAACCCTTAGAGATAGCTTACTCTTCCTTAAATTTAGGAGTCAGTCTTTATTGACGCATATCTAAACTAAATTGTTGGTTTAAAATTCTCCGTCTTCCATTCTTGGCTCAGATGCTCTATAACCTTTTGGTGCATAGCCTTGACAACCTCTAATCATACTATAGTTGGCTGGTTCTCTTACTGGTGTAGGCGGGGTGTTTAATTTAGGAGAAGCTTAAGGTTGAAACCATAGGCAACCTTAAAAGGTGACATGCTTGTGATACTGTGCATGATCCTATTGTAGGCAAACTTTATTATGGGCAGACATAGATCTTAATCAATCAATTTTTAGCTAACAATAACTCTAAGCGAAGTCCCTAATGTTCTATCGATAGCTTCTATCAATCGTTCACTTAAAGGTGGCAGGATGTATTGAACAATAGTTTGGTTCCCATTTGCCTCCACAATGTCCTCCAAAAGTAGCTTATGAACTTTGGATCTTGGTCTAACATGATGGTTTTAGGCACTCCACGGAGCTTGACGATTTCCTACAAGAAAAGAAATAACCAAAGCATCATTAGTTCGAGAATACAACGCGGGGTATGCCATCTTGATGGGAATCAGCCTCCAACTACATCTAAGCCAAGGAAAACCTGTCTAAAGCCGAGGCCTATCAATGCTTGTTGAGGCCAAGCAGAAGATAGAAAGACTAAAGGAAGAAAGATAAACACTCGGCATCAAAACTGTTGTTAACCAAGGTACCGAGATACCACAAGACTGAATACTCGAGACCAAAGAGTTATTGGCACAATATTAAGAGACTTGTGTCGACTACTTTTGGAACTCGACAATTATGGGCCAACCTTTCTAGTGTCTCGGCCAAACATTGCAAAACTTTAAAGATTCTTTTCCGAACCCGTACATCCAACTACCGATCCTGTCTGGTTTGGATACTACTCCTTCTAGGACATGTCAAGTAATTGCATGTGGACTTCTCTTGTAAAACGCATAGCTTTGTATTCTTGTATATGTTTTTCTTTATTTTATTTCTGGGCCCAATTCTTTAGGGTTTAAGATCTTATACATTATTTACAATTTTGCCACTACGTTTTAGGACTTCCTATAAATAGTAATATCTGTAAACATTAAATATAGACATAGATGTACGAAAACATATGAAATTAGATAAAAAAAATATATTCCTGAGTTTTAGAATCTTTCCCTTTTTGAGTAAGGTTACTCTTGAGCTAGCATTTGCCAGATTATTGAGTATAGATTAAGCTCTTTAATCCCTCCCGCGTTCTTATCAATCTTGGCCCTAAGATTGTGGTGAACCCCTTCATTTGAATCGGTTAGTAAGTTGCATCTAACCTTTATTTGAATCCCGAATAACATTTAGTGTTCTTGAGTTGTATTGAACCCTATTTTGAGCTCAAACCCTTGATAGTGTTTGTGTATTGGTGAGTCATATCCATTCATGTTCACCGTCAAAATTAACCATCTCACTTCTTGGCTGTCATACCCATTTAACCCATCTTGCTTTTTTGAGATCCGCTACATCTGCCATTTGATTCTGTATCACATCTTACTAAATTAGTCAATGACTACCATGATGGAGTCCTTCCTTTAAGACGTCCTCTACAAACCAAACATAAAATCTATGCTCAACTTGGACCATAGTTTGGTCTAGAATGGTAATGGTAAACATGGTCTTTGTTCGGCCTAACTCTTAGCCCTTTCATAAATAGTACACCTCTCTAACACAACTTAAACATTTTTCATCATTCTCGACTAAAAGAATTTAGAGACTAATATCTCACGAGTTCGATGCTTGCTTATATCCAAATAATCCTCCTCCATGCGCTTTGTATACAAGCAACTCTTGCATAAAACATGCCGGGATACACAACCTTCTCTTCTTGAATAAGTATCCATTCTCCTCTTGAATAAGTATCCATTCTCCTCATGATAATCACCAAGAGTTTGGCCATCTTTACACCTGGCATAGATCGGATTAAAGTGTGGATCTTCGACATATGAATTAGAAGTGCTGTTGCAATAGGGCGTCGATCACTACATTGTTCTTACCATTCTTATACTTGATGATATAGAAGAATCCCTCCATGAATTTAACCCACTTAGCTTGCCTCATAGACAACTTGTGCTAGTTCTTTACGTATCTTAATGACTTATATCCATGTAGATTACAAATTGTTTAGGTAACAAACAATGTTGCCAGATTATGAGAGCTCAGATCAAAGAGTAGAACTCCTTGTTATACATAGAATAGTTGAGCATGACTCCTCAAAGCTTCTTACTAAAGTATGCAATTAGTCGGCCTTCCTATGTCAACATGGCTCTTATGCTCAATCCGAATGCATCGTATCTACTTCAAACACTTTGCCAAAACTCGGAAGAGCTACAATAGGTGTAATAGTCAACTTCAACTTCACCTCCTTAAAACTCTTCTACTTTTTCTCTCCCTACCTAAATTCAATGCTCTTCTTTGACAATTTGATAAGCAGTGCTATAATAGTATTGCAATTTCTTATGAAACAATGATAGAATGATGCTAGGCCATAAAAGCTTTGTACATCAATAGAATAGGTCGGCATTGGCCACTAGTTAATCGCCTTTACCTTCTCCTTGTCTACTCATATACTACTACTACTTATAATAAATCTTAAGAAGATTACTTCAGGTAAGCAGAATTCATACTTCTTCATATTGGCATAAAGCATTTTAGCTCAAAGATTTTATAAAACAGCTTGGAGATGCTCATAGTGAGTCTCTAGGTCAAGATTGTAGACAAGAATACCATCAAAGTATATGAAAACAAACTTTCCAATTAGTTCTTAGAATACCTGGTTCATTAACTTCATGAATGTGCTCGGCGCATTTGATAGGCGAAATGGCATTACTAGCTACTTATATAATCTATTGAGGGTTTTGAATGCGGTCTTCCACTCATCTCTTTCCTCATTCAAATTTGATGGTACCCAGATTTAAGGTCAATCTTTGAAAAATTCCTTACTCCATATAGCTCATTGAGCATGTCATTAAGTATGGGGTACCTATACTTGATGGTGATATGATTAATAGTTCGGCTATGTATGTACATCTTCCATGTGTCATCCTTCTTTAGCACCAATAGAGTTGGCATAACACAGTGGCTTTAAGATTCTCAAACATGTCCTCTTTTCACTGATTCATTAACCTGCTTCTATAGCTTGGTAGCCCGTTCAAGATTCAGTTTGTATGCAGGCTTGTTTCGAAGTACAGCTTTTGGTTGCAAGTCTATTGCATGTTCAATTCCTCTGGTTTGTGGCAAACCTTTTAGCAGCTCACTTGGGAAGAGGTGGGCAAACTCATCTAATAAGGCTTTCACCTCAGTAGATATTCAACATTCAGTTCCCTCATTTCAAGTAATCTCTTGACTAGTAGATATGTCATTTGTTCAAGCTTTATCTCTTTCTTCAGCTCAACTCAGGCTATTACCAAAGACTCCTTCTTCAGAACTCGGCTTAGTTAAGCCTACATGGTTTTAACTTTCTCGGTAGTCAAGGGGCTTTGCTTTACCATCCTACCTTTGTACTCTAATGAACACGTATTCTTCCTTTCATCAAAAATCACCTTCTGATCAAACATTCATGGTCTTCCAAGTAGAATATGAGACGTATTGAAGGGTTATTGATCTCTAGCCCACTTACTCATGTATGCCTTAGAGGCTTCCAATTTCCCACTAGGAGAATTCTCTCTCATTAACCTGCCGAAGATGAGAAACCGTACATAGAAGAATGGTGGCTAAACTCCTTAGGAGCTCTGGGTGGGTGCACCCTACTTTGCTCCATCCTTTATGTTGACGCTAACTACTCTCTTGCCGAGTGATGTGAACTAAGCCCCCATACATTAGATCTTACTTAGACCTTCAGCTGTCAAGTGTTGAGGCATAGGCTCTTGCTCATTGAGTCCTTCTCTTATAGCCTCCTACTTATACTTACGGCATCCTTTACTCGTCTTGATAACCTTTGAGGGCTCCACATTATGATCCAGCTTAGCTGCCGTGCCTAAAGATTCCTTAATAAGGGACCATTAAGGAGATGCCACCTGTCGTTTTCACCTGATACTATACTATTTTACCTTTTTGTCATTTGTCCTATTTACCCCTTTTCATAAATATTAGGAATCACTTTTCATGAATGCCTTTTTTGTAATTCTCTTTATTTGTAATATTGCCTTAGGGACTTACTATAAATAGTTCGTTCTCCTTGTAGCTAGAATCATCTTACATTCCTTACAGACATTTTTTAATATACTTGGTCTTTGTGATGTATTCATCTCAAAGTCCATTTCTACACTCTTATTTAGTCTTGCCGAATAGCTCAAGATTAGTAACAAGTAGACCTTCGCATTAACTTATAAATTACATTAAGTGAAGTGTCAAGTCATGTTATGTTTGTAAGTGAGTCATATCCTTTGAGTGGCTTCATGTCAACTACTGCATTTAGTTCGCCGACCTTACCATTCTATTTTCTTTGATACTTTGAAGGACCCATTTGGTTCTCATCTCCTATGGTAAGTCTTAGTGATAACTAAGCTCTTAGATACATTACGCACTCATAGGTAACATATCACAGAGCACCCTGTCTCAGCAATTTCCAATACAGATTGGCACGCCAACTTGCTTAATCACCTATAAGGCTCCTTTATCATTAAGCTAATGTAGTTTGTAAGGCTTCGGGTATGGCAAGGTCGGCAACTTCAATTGCTAGACCATTAATGTAGATGCCGCATTAATGCAGCTGCCACTATTAACAATAAGTGTACACAATGACCCATTGACCTTATAACCAATGTGGAACAAGTTCTCTTAGTACTTATCTTATGGTGTTGGACTCATACTCATCACTTGCTTCAATACCATGGTTGCAGGCATAAAGTGTCCCTCCTCACTATAGATGACTTCCTTATCCTTAGACAAGTTGGCTTGTTTAGACTTCTTTAGCTCCTCTACTTCTTCATTAGTGCTATCAACCTTTATTGTTGGCATTTCTCCTTTGATTACCATGGCTCTTTTGTTCAGACACCGTGCTACCATGTGTCCAAATCCTTGACACTTGAAGCACTTAATCTCACTCATCTTCCTTCCTAAGCTTTGATCTTTCTCAAACTTCCTCAAAGGCTCCTTCTCCTTAGCTCTAACAGTTGAAATTGGTTAGACGTCATTGACCTTACTTAATTCCAATCTTATAGGTCTGCTTAGAATAAGTCGGCTAGGGGTAATTCGACTCACTAGTGCTCAAAATCTACTCATTTGACGTCGTTCAAGTCTCTAAGCAACTCAAATTGCTTCATCTAATGACCTAATGTCCCCTATTTCCAACATATCTCTAATCTTAGACTTTAATCAACTAATAAACTTGGAGATAGTCCTATCTTCTTGTTTAACAGCTTCACAACAAATCATCAACATCTAAAACTCCTTTACATAGGAATCAACACTAAATTCTCCTTATCTTAACTCTTGCAATCTTTTAAAGGTATCCTGTAAATAGTAGCTCAGAACATGCTTTCTCTTCATTACTCTCTTCTTTTCTTCCTAGTTTTTGATTTCTCTCTCACCATCCCTCATTCGTGTAGCTTACATATTTTTCCACCACAGGGCAACATTCTTTAAAAACTTTAAGATAGCTAGCTTTACCTTGACAATATCAGGGACTTCATGACATTCCAATTGCTTTTCTATCTTATCTACACAATTAAAATAATCTTCGGCATCACCAATATCAGTAAACTTAGAATCTGCAACCTTATCCCTTCCACTCTTGGAGCTCGAATGTTCCTTTCCTCGGGTTCATACTACTCCTCTTCTTCATTACTGATCTCTTCACACTCTTCTTCTATCTTCATCAATGTAAGCCTTCATCGAGCAAATCTATCTACTCCTTCAGCTCTATGTAGTCAAACTGGGATGTTAACTTAGCTAAGTCAGCTATTTCCTCCTTTGGGCAATTCATTGGCTCGGCCCTTATGTGGGTCATTTCTAACTTGCTGCTTGTCTTCATTTATAGTAGTCACCAGGCTGGTCACTAGTTCGGTGAGCTTGTCCAATCGCTCATTTGCAAATCGGGGGGTAAAACTTTCTTATTATCCAAGCCCATTATGAGCATTTCTCTCTTGATTATGAAGGGTTTCTTGAACATTGGAATCTAACATTATTAAATAATTTAATATATTAACAACCGAAATACCTTTGAAATCCTCCTTCGAGCAGCAACAATATAGCACTTACACACTAACAACTATTACAACGATAACAATATTGCCCAATATAGTGAGAAACCAACTAAAAAAACACTCTGTTTTATTAACACAAAACATTGGAAAATAGAGTACAGAGCTTGCTTGACTAGAACATTACTCCAATACTTACTATAGCTACACATAACTTCTCCAACACTTCTTAAGCTTCAGCCTACTAACTTTACACACTATACACTACAGCAAGTTGTCACGCCCAACTTAAGAAGTCGTAACAGCCCCATTGTATAAATCAACCTAAGCTAGAAGCTACCTTCCTTAGCTGTTAACGTATTTATAGTCTACATAAGGCAAATGACGACTTAACCGGATTTGAAGCAATCAGATGGCACTTATAATATATAATACCTATGGAGCAACATTTCACAAGATATAGTTTCCCATATTTATAGATAGTCTAAGTCATTCACATAGTTTTATATATCATAAGACCTCATTACATATTCTAGATATATCAATGAGCTAATGAAAATTATAAGGCCTCCTAAGAAGACTTTATAGTCTTCTCACAAAAGAAAAGCAAAAACAGCATGAACATTGACCCATTTATTAGTCTTCAACTCCTCACTCACTAACTCATTAAAAGTAACCTGCAAATTATTGTAATGAGGCATCTTTAGGTATTACTCTACTCCTGCAAAACGATTTATTAGGATGTGGGCTCAACTAGCTTAGTAAGAATAGATGGAGTCATAAGAGTACATTTACAAACATGATTGTTCAATCATTACTTAAATGCAAGTGCAAATATAACAAGTAAATGATAGATCATCCTACAATGTTTAATTGGTCCATTGTGAAGTTAGAGAAATTTAATCTACTCTAACCTGGATTTTGAGAAATCTCAACACGATACTATTAGACTAAATCTAGGCTTATGCAATGAAGAATACCTTCTTCCCTAGACAATATTCAAACCACGATTTCTATTCTTGCCACAATCCCCTCTCTTATCACTTAGTTTGACTAAGGGTGGAAAAATGACCATTTCTGCTATCCTTATTGAAGTATCGGTATTTAGTCTAACAACCTAATAGTTACCCCTATTAGGTTATTGTGAATATCAAATTAGATCTTTGCATAGTTGTTAAAATCACGATTTTATTTATGCGATTTCACGAGTTTACGATTTTAGGTGGCTTTTTCGAATTAACTCAGGTGTAGAATCTTTTTTTATATAGAAACTTATGTTTTTAATCGAGTTTATATATAAACTCAATATAAACTTACATTTTTGATTAAGTTTACCGATTCTATATATTTGAGTTGTAAACCCCGCAAATCTAGCCTTCTAAGTATAGAATAAAACCCCTAAACTGTAGCTGATTTCCTAAAGTCAAAGAGCCAATGAGATTTAAAACCAATTAAAATCTTAATCCAAAACTTAAAGTGAATATGAAAAACCTTAAATTATCAATTGAACCTCTAATCACATATGAAGACCTTAAAATGTTTGACCTCAAACCTCATCAAAACCTTAAGATAACAATCGAAGATTTAATTACGTAGAAAACTTTTATACCTTAAATGTATCTAAACATTAAAGATTTCATTCGAAAGTGATAAAAATCTTAAAACTATGACTTTAAGGATATAAAAGTACTAATTCATCATAACTTACTATAAAACCCTAATTGATAATATATCCTTAATATCTTGCCAAATTATTAGTAAAAGATCAAAGATAACTTTCAATCATTCATAAATACGTATAATACTAAAGTAATCCATACTAAAGTAATCCTTTAGGAACTAAGTTAGTATTATATAGAATTAAGAGATTAGTTGATGATTATACTATATATAGTAAGTATTAGTACTCTAAATGACACTTTTCATGATAATTACATTAAGTAGCTTACCAAATGATTTATATAGGATAAAAATACCTAAAGGAAGATCTCATTACCTATTCTTGCTAATTAATTCAATAAACCCTATATTTCCTTAATTTTCTTCCTAATTTCTCCTAATTACTTCATAATGTACACTTAGATTACATGCAATTTTATAGAGTTGACCAAGTCAAAGATTGACTAAGTCAATATGTTGAAAAGTCAATAAAGTGTCATTTTCATCTACAGTCTTCTTCCATTTTCTTGATTTTTCATTCAATTAACACATGTCGATTTTCTTCCTTTCCCTTATCCCTACCGTCCACTTCATGAACTCATCTAGACCCTACTTGTTTTCATTTTTACACACAGAAGATTACACAAAACAAAGCTCTTTCCCCCTATCTTCAAACCGTCACCCCCTTTCCCTTTCCAAATTTCAAAACTTACTTCCATATTTTAAAGACAAAAGGTATGTTTTATGTGATTCTTCCATCTTAATTAGCAATTAGCTGTATATGTTAGGTTAGTTTTAGAATTCATATGTCATATGTACATGTATGTTGACATAAATAAGATTCTTATATATATGTGTATAAGTGTAGGAATACTTAGGTATAAGAGTAGAATACATGAGTACATATACCATATGGACACATGTGAGATGCTTATGTGTAAATTTTAGCAAAATACATGGTATAAGTGTAGGTATATATATAGATATATGTAGAAGAACACATGTACATATGTTGGAAGATTCTTATACAAGAGTATTTTTTATGTACATAACAAAAAATAAGGAGTATACTAAATATACATACATATAACTTACTAATTAAGCCCACAAGATGTAAAAATATGGATTTTATGAAGATTTCTTAAGGAAGTATAGAAGGCATACGAAAATACGTATAAAAATACGTATACCACCATATGTATGTATAGGTATATGTATGAATATAAGTACAAGTATATTAGTATACATACAAGTGTATTAGAAGTATATATACACATAATATACGTATAGAATATATAAGTACATAAGTAAATTACAACATAATTACTTAAATTACTAAAAGATAGTATAGTAAAATAATAAAATATACAATATGTACAAATGCATACATATGTGGGCCGAACCTACTTTAAGCCCATAACATACATCTTAATTTGAGTTAGCCTTATTTAGGTACATACAATAGTAATAATAATGTAAAATAATCTAAATATAAGAATCTAAGAGTTAATTAAATTATTAAGTACTAAAATAAGATATAAAAAATAGGTAATAAGAATATTTAAGTTTCAACAATTAAAATTTCAATAAATTTAATCCATATTGTAAAACATGAGTCTTAACGTCTAAAATGAACATCACCGTGTAAACGTATGTTCGAAAATGATAAAAACGATTATAAGCTTGTAAATATCAAAGATAAAATGAAAAAGTTACACGTGACTAGAGATGTAAGATAAAATTGAATAGAATAAGTAAGATAACTAAGTAATAGACCTATAAATTGATAATAAAGGGAAATAAATAACTATATACATAAAGTATCATAACTTACAAATATACAAATATAGTTACTATGGATCCTACTAAAGTATGATATACCTTATATACGCTATACTTGGGTTATATTGGGAAACTAGACAAACTACAATAGCCTTTTAATTAACTAAGGAATCTGTTTCTCATGATACTTATAAGTTTTATTATCTTTTAGGCGTTTTGATATCGAGTTTTGGAAATCTAAAAGGCTTAGAGAATAAGTAATAATCCAGATGAGGGAGTTCTAATGACTTGCTACTTGTTACTTGTATGATGCTTTGCTACTTATTGTTGTTTTGTTTGTATGCCATCATCTATGTGATTACCTTTTTAAAATTGATAAATATAAATATTTGACTAGAATAATCGGTTTTATTTATCGCATATCTATGACTCAGTAAATGTATGGATGGAGAATGCTAGCTTTGCAAAATTTTGAGAAAAGTATTTTATGGAAAAAAGCTTTTCTAATATTAAACATTTTTGTACGATTTTAACAAGGATTTATAGAACTGGAAATAATATTTTATTACTAAAGCTAAGTTAGTATAAGATCTCTAATTGATAGTGAGAGAACTCACTTTATTGTGCCTATAAGGCCTTGGATAATTTTGGTTGCAAGAGGACTTACATGTTTGCGCCCGAGGGGCTTTGGATCGTGGATAGTCCTAGTTTGGTATCCACCTATTTAGATCGGAACTCTTTTCTCGACTAGGATAATAGTTAAGTGTTGCCTAAAGGGGTGATGTCCCTAGGTAATCTCATGTGGATAAGTTAAGGTGCTCTATACTAGTAAGTATATAGGATAATTGAAATGTAGAAGACGTAATTCTATACCGCTCATAGTTCTGGACTCCTATGAATATGTTGTTTGCATTCATTACGCCTGAATTTATTTTGTATGTAAATAGCTTACATGTGTGTGAATAATGTTTGATAACTTACTTGAATGGTAGTGGCAAAGGATGAACTCATTGAGCTATTTTATGCTCATTCCCCCTTAGTTTCTTTTGCAAGTTTATTTGTGTTGGGATTATGATAGGGATAAGTTTCGAGTGCCAAGCGTAAGGTGAAAATAAGTATGATAGTAATAGAATGAGTTGAGACATTTATAGATAATACAGAAATATCTTTTGTCGAAAATATTTGTATGTTAGAATTCAATATAATTTTATGTTTCTTGTAATTTTATAAAGTTGTTATATCTTGTCTTATTATTTGGTAGGGGATACCGATTCTCTAAGGTTCTAAGGAATTGTGGGATATCGGACATCCATAGTTATTTATATTTATATTTTACAATAAATTAATTATTTAAAAAAAATCAATAACTTTAGTAATAAGTCATTTAGAGTCTTACAATCTCTAGCTTGCAAGGAAATTTCCATATCATAGGTATACACATGCCATGGAAATTTTAGGCAATCCTATTATACCTCATTTAGGGTCCTAACATGAGCTGAATAGACTAAAAAATTAAAGAAAAAAAATAACTAACCTTTTACAAGCCATCAACAATTAAGAAATGACAACATTTATCATATCTTTTTCTAATTTTTTTACCTCTTTCTTTTTCTCCTAATCTCTTATTTAATGCTCATAGCTTTTATCCAAGTTTTAATTCTAATGACAAAATTTACAAAGAAAACTATATATTTATTTTATACTGTTAATAACTTAAAATGAGTTAAAATATTTGATTCTCTTTAATTTACATTTAAAAAAAAAATAGAAAGAAAGTTTAGTTTTAGCTCTATTTTTCCTTCTTTTATATATGCTAGATTATATATTAAGAATTTGTATGGAAGAAAAAAAACTTAATTTCTTCATTTTCTATTTTTATCATATATTTCAAGTTTTAAATAACTATTATAAAAGCTATTTTATATAAGTTATAAAAATTTACGTTTTTATGTTTTGATTTTACAGATCTTCTAATGATTCTAGGTAGAATCGTGAGTTTGACAACCTTAGATCTTAGTTAACTTAAGATTACTATAGATTACTAGGTGAGCAGCCAAGATCATATACACTAGACATGATATGCTCAAGCAGAAAACAGCACTTGAAGTTTAACTTTCAATCATCAATTAATATTGCAAGCACATAAATAGCATGTGCACAAATAATCTAACTATAACTACAAACAAGCACTCTTAGTTCTCTAAGTATCCTGATATCATACTTCAACATGCCATGAAGCATCAATCCCAACTTACCTAATGTCGATACAAGTTAATTTTGCTTTTCATGCTTAATCCCTTCCTAAGTCTCTAAACAATCAACATAAATATTTTGGTTTTTACTCAATAGAAAGTATATGATTACTTTTTAATGTCTTACATATAGTTTAGATAGGTTTATAAAGTCTTTGGTTAAGTTTTAGCTTATTACTAAAATCTCTAAGTAAGGTTCTGAACATTACTCTTAATATAGTTTTTGCCTTGGAACCTTTTAAATAAGTATTTGAAAATAGCTTCGTTAACTAGGTTTTCGTTGAAGAAGTATCTTAAAATAGCGTTACTAACTAAAAATTCTCAAATTAACCTGTGAATACTATGTCAACCAAATATTTCATATTAAACATCTCTCTAATTAAGTCTCTGATCTTGAGTTTAGCTTATTTTCCTATCAAATCAACCTTTTCAAGAACTCTCTAAACAGGGTTATTTTACAAGTTTACTCGAAATAACTCACCTAACATTATATTCCAGATTATAGGCATGTTAAATCGTGTTCATATATGAGCTTTATCATACCAAATAATATTGTATCATTAAATTCCTCAAATTTACATACTTATTAGTGTATTAAGCCCATATCCACCAACTTGCACAAAACTACACTTCAACTCAATCCACACGACTTTAGATCATATCCCACAGTATAATATAACATGAATTAACTCTAGAACTAATATAAAGGATTTTCTCAAAATTAATTATACAATATCTAAAATAAAAATGGCATTTTTTTTATCAAATTTAGAGGCTTAAAAATGTCTATAAATTATAGAAATCCTTTTTGTCTAAAAGCTCTTCATCTAATTCTCGCATGCAATAAAAGATCATCTTAGAAAAATTTTGGTTTAAAAACTACGTTGATAAGGTTATTTAAATCAGTTTCGAAAATTGATCGATTTTGCTTAGTTTTTTAAGGAGGTCTTATATACACTTAATTTTTTTTTCAATCTAATATTTTTCTATATAAAAATATTCCAAAATAAAACTTTTCATAATTTTCAAAGCTAAATTAATATTTTTACTAAATTATTAAAAATTGGGTTAAAATTCGATTCATCGAAAAAATGAGCTTTTGGCTACCAACTTACCGACTCTTCTAGGCACTGCCACCACTGTTGAGTGGTGTAGTGGTTCACTCCCAATCGCGCTTCGGATGTACGTTCTCCACTTCCACTCAATTTGCACTATTTCTTTTGTATTTCCCCTTGATTTTTCTTTTATGTGTTCTTCCCCTCTTAAAATATTTTCTAGATTCCTTAAAGCTTGATTAAAGTTTTAAAGAGTATCTTGGTGATAGCTCCTAAGTTAGTGGAGCTAAAATGACATTTTTCGCTCTAATCACTCCTTAAATACCCTTAATCCTAACTTGTTATGTGTCAATTAGATAATTGTTTAGCCATTTTTCTTAATTTTTTATTATTTTTCCTATAATTATTTAGTTAATTATAAATATTTAAGGTTATTTTAAGCATTTCCAAATGTATAATTATATATAATAATTATACCTGGGGTTCATGTACTATATTTATATATTATTTTAGGTCACTTTAGAAATTTTGGTATCCAAATAATTTATTTTTAAAGTTCAATTACTTTCCATTACTTAATTTATGTATTTACATAGAGTAAATTACAATATAATGTAATTTAGTGAAATTATCTAATTTTAGCTATAATTATATTATTTTATCATATTTCAATATTCTGGACTCTTGACATACCATCGTCTAACTCTTAGGACTCATATGTGAAGTATTATCTTAATTGGTTAAATTTCATATATACCCTAAATTATTTGCTCGGAATCCAACACATAAGATTACGGCTCTCAGAATTTGATACATGAGTTTACAGGGCTCATACTAGTCACTTAAGAACATAAATTACTAGAAACTTACTCGAACATAGCTAAGCTCTAATACCAAGATGATATAGATTGCCGGAAAGGTTGACACATGGCTACCGATATCACACGAATTAAGGATAGGTCCGAACCTCAAGACGATTCGAAAGGTAAACGATAGTCAAAGTTTAAGCTAAGAGTTCTCGTATACTAATGATGGAGATAACATACTAATGCCTTACACGAGCTCAGGTCATACTTGATATTAGACACAAATGTGACTGTAGGTCACTCGCCATTAATTTATGCTCATAATAGACTACATACAAATAGGTTGGTGTAAGTAGAATACTTAGCTCACAAAAGAAATGTTTGAAATTGATTCTTACTAACCATATGGCTATTACATATTACACGTATTTATATGGCCTAATCAAGACAAGTCCTAAGTTGATGTAAATTATAAAAAAAAGATTCCTACTAGAAAAGGAAAAGTATATATTTTACAAGGGTAAATCCGTAATCAAATAAAAAGGGAATATTCTCATAAAAGGCAGTATGGATGTTAGAGAGGGGACACATATTGGCCTCTCTACTTTATGGTCCTAAAAGGATGAGAGGTATCGTGTAGAGATGAATCACCCGATGTCAGGTCGTCAACTCGGTAAGTTGGAAGCTTTGAGAACATATGTTTGTATAGTAGGGACCTTATAGCTCGAGCTAAATAGGTTAGGATCGATAGGTTGTCTTGGTTGCTGTTCGGTTACATCAGAGAATTAATTCTAAGACAAGAGAGAGTGAGAGAGTAGAGTAAATGAGATTGGTAAGTCAAATCGGATGAGTTGCTACTCTTGAAGGGTCAACTCTCTATGGACAGCTCGACAAACTAACTGAGCAAGTCCTCAAGCTTAGAAGCGAGTAATCGGCCCTTAATCCCTATCATCTCTTTTGCAAGGCTCCATCTCTTCCTTGATTACTCTATTCTATTTAAGATCTATTAATCCATTCTGCGCACTAGGAATAGATACATTTAACAGTTCACTAATGATAAGTGCATATGAGTTGGATAGTCTATAGGTAGAGAAATAATTACTTATTGGATATTTGACATTAGTCTTAGGATATTGTTCATATTTTCTCTTTAGGGTACCATTATTTAATCTTTATGGATATATTAAGGACAAATCTTTAGGAGCAATAATGGACTCATCAGATGACATTTGTTTCATAAGAATCACTAGATGTAGGACTCGAGATTACTTAATGCTTAGCATTCAAAGTTGATTCTCTAGTTAATGGTGTTTACATAGGCATTTCTACAGATATTGGTGATTCACCTTCAGTTCACTAACAATTCACAATTAAAAATTGGCTAATAACATCCCATAAACCTTTTATTCACTCTGTTTACTTCAAAAAGTTCGTCTTCTAGAACACTTTCCTATAAAATATTATCTTTTCCAAAACTCTCCCTTAAAGGGAAAATGTTGGATTTTCTCATAGATAATAGGATTCCAACCCTTCGAAAAAGACATTCAAGATCATATGTAATTTTTGAGTTTGAGCCTCATGGCACTTATATCCTTCGTGAAAATTGGAACACCAAAAACAAAGAGACATTGTTTTGCAGATGAATCAAGTTTAGTTCGTAAAGCCTTGGGAATGTGAACATATGTTGTACACCAAAAATTTCTTGGTTCAAGATTTGAGAGGTGAGGGATTGATAGTAAGGATTGTATCTCTTATTAGGGATTTTGAAAATCTATCACTTGAGAAGGTGACTAATTAATTAGATAAAAGGGAAAATGTAAAAAACCCTCTTAAAATTTGATTTATTTGCGGTTTTTCCTCTTAAACTTTTAAAGCTAAGTTTTTGACTTCCTAAATTTTAATAAATTGGCAAAACAACTCTTATAATCCATAAACTTTGATTTTGGTGTATAAACACTCTTAAACTTTAATTTTAGTATACAAACATCTTCTTAAACTATGAGGTGTTTGAGGGTATTTACATATTAAAATCAAAGTTTAGGAAGTGTTTACGCTCTAAAATTAAAGTTTAAAGAGGTTATGGAGATTATTTATAAATTTATAAAAGTTTAGGGGGTCAAAAACCTCACTTTCAAAGTTCATGGAGTTAATCTCACCTAAGTTAAAGTTTAGAGATTTTTTTTTTTCAATTTTCCATTAGATAAATGGTAGATTTGACAACTTCTCTCTAACCTTAATAGAACCTAGTTATGTCATGCAAAGAGAGTGGTGTGAGCCGTTACTAATATAAGTCCATTCTACCATTTTGCTAAGCTATTTTGCTATGAGGTATAGGTGTATTCAAAAGCTTTTCAAATGATATATCTAATAATTCCATGGCATTATAAGTTCGCAAAACATAAATTTGTTTCTAATACTATGACTATTATCCCTTTTTTTTTTTTTTCCTTCAAAAAGGTGCTTATCATACTACGAAATTCTTGAAATGATATACATCACCTTTTTTATTGAAGTAAAGGTGGACAAGTCATTCTTGAACATATATCAATGATGAGATTTAAAATAGAAGGAACTTCTTCAAGCTCCCATACATCCAAATGCATCACTGCAAAAGGTTATAAACTTCTAAATAAACTTGGTAAAGAAGAAACAGGGTGATTATTTCAAGTTCACAATCACAAATATCACGGTGGAAATCTAAATCATCTAAAATTGAAAAAAAGTGTGGTTGTAATTCTTTTAAGATAACTAAAGAAAAATGTTTCTAAATGACGGTGCGACAACCACATGGTTGCACGAGTAATGTTTCTAAATAACAATGATAGAAATAACCATGATGAGAACATATAAGATTATAGATTTTCTTCTCAATTGATTATTTATATTTTTCATTGAGTAAGATGATAATGCTTGTTGAGTTAGGCTAGCTAGCACAGTTGAGTTCTTAGAGATTGAGTACAAGTTTTCCATTATCTATCATTGTTGAAATTCTTTCCTTATATATGCATATGTTCCATCTAAATCAAGTTTTGGATCTTTTGTAAAACTTCTACAAACTTGACTAAATTTGGAATTGAGTCTACTTTAAAAATATGAACTCAAAAGCCTAGCTGTTGTTGAATATAGCCGGACCACTCATTCAACTATTCCATCTTGCAAAGTAGTCTTGTAATCAATTTCCTGAAAAATGGTTTTGGTATCACATTGACACGATTGTATCAAAAAAAGGATCATCAATCTATCGTTTCTTCTTCATTGTTGTACATATACACTATATGGTTGCATCTCAAGAAGGAAAGGATCCCACTGCAAAGAAATTAAATAAAAATCCTACTAAATAATAATCAATCCAATAAAATGGTAATGGATTCCAATGCAATCGGTTAACCAATTTGATATACAAAACTCACTGTCTAAATAATTCCTATCTACAATTGCAACTCATGACAAATATACATTTCACGCTAATTTCTTTAAAATAAATTTAAATAAATTGGTTGGCTCTTTATCCCGCTCTTAAACCTCTATAAGAAATATGAGAGAGAGAGAGAAGAGGGCAAAACAGATGTCAAAAGTATGTGATTATTGCTAAACAAATTATTTTTATGTAATAGAATGCCACGGTATGAGAAAAAAGTGTATCATATATATATATATATATATATATATATATATATATATGTATGTATGTATCTAAGTAGACAGATGATGAATTCCACTTACAAATGTCAAGACAATTTTACTTGAGGGCTATTCACATTTCGCTCCATATTTACTGGAGTTTAATTCAAAAATAGTTATCTTAAAATTGAGTTTAAATTATTAGAATAGTTTATTGAATCAAATTCGACTTTTATGATATTTAACTCAAGTAGATCACGATCTTAATTAAGCTCATATCAAACTCAAATGTTAATCAAGTTAAGTTAAATATATAAATGAACTTAGGCAAACTTAACTGACTTAATTACAATTAAGTTGACCACTACCTAAATATTGCTTGAGATCAAACCTATAAGTTTGTATGATTTTGAGTTAAATTCGAGTTTTAAAGTTTTAAATCCAATTCGAACTCAGATCAATATCATTTTAGCTCGACTTATTTGTAATAAGTATTCAGTTGAGGCTTTCATTTGCTTGCCTTAGCTATTTAAATGGAACTCACCTCGTCTTGTTATAATTTCCTTATCGTCATGTTTGAAATGCATGAAAGAACTGGGATGGAAAGGAAAGTGTGAATTTCAATAAGTTTTCGTTTGTTTGGAAATTGGAGGAAAATGGGAGATGATGAAATATGGAAAGAAAAGTTTTTCTTAGAGCCTACACTATCTTTTTTCCGTCTAAATTAGAGTGATTTAGAAAGAAAACTTATTAAAATTCCAATTAACACCTCATTTTTTAAAGCGATACTAACTTTTCTAGGATAATAAAGTAATTATATTGTCTAAAATATTTTTAAATATTATTCTGAACAGTATTCCATCTCCATTCATTCCCGCAATCCTCATAGTTATTTTATCATTTTGATGGGATAATGAAAGATTTATATTAATAAAAAATTATATAAAATATAAAAAAAGAACTCCTAGTTTTTATTTTTTGAGTTTTTGAATATCTTGTTACATTTAATGTTTCCTTTACGCTTTTTCTATTATTTTTTGGGGGGCAAAATGATTATAACATTCTAAACTTACTTTTCTTAAGATTCGAGAGTGTAAGTATATTCAATTTATCAATAGGAAGGTTTAAATACACATACAATAAACATAAAAGTAAGTAAACCTACAATTTACAACCCCCCCCCCCCCCCCCCCCCCCCCCCCCCCCCCCCCCCCCCCCCCTTTTTTCCTTTTTCATTTCCACGCCAACCGCACCCCAAATCCAAATACGGTCATATCCAAATTAAATAACACTCCTTTTGTTATTAAGCGCTTTCTGAAATGGGCTAATTTTCATAATTGGTTGGTATAGAAGCTCAAAAGAGAAAAGAGAGAGAGAGAGGAAAAAAAAAGAAAAGGCAATGATACATTTATTATGTATAAAATTAGGAGTGAGTGAGTACATAATAAAAATAAATAAGATATGATGTTTTACTTATATCTTACCCTATAAGTACTGATTCCCAAGTTTTTATATCGAAAACTTACCCTTTGAGATATTAGAACCATCTTATATATTATAGATTCTACAGAATCTATGGTACCTTATGGAATCTGTACAGGATACCTTATGAAAATTGTATTTTTTTTTTCATTACTCTTCAAAACTTTATATTGAATGTATAATTAATATCAAAATTATGGCTACACTATCATTGGACCCATGTGTAATAATTTATATATTTTGCAACACATTTTAAATTAAGACAATATAAATTTTGGTAAGCAAAATATAAAATATTTCTTTAGTTAAAAATATAAAAACATTTAGTTGGGTCATGCTTAAATTTATTTATCTTTTCTTTTTAAATCATTACAATAAAATTTTTATTAAACCATACAATTTTTGTATGTATAATACAAAAATTATGTGCAAGTAATATTTTAATATATTATATTGGATGATAAGTAAAGAACAAAGATATTTTTAAGATCTTATTAGACTATAATTAGTAAAAAAGGAAGGAAGAGAGAGAGAAAAAAAAAGAAGGATAGTAAAACAAGCAAGAGGTTTTACCAAAAAATTAAAAAAAAAGAAGAAGAAGAAAAAGAAGAGAGAGAGTAGATAGTAAATACAAATAATGTATAATTTTAGGATTTTATTATGAGTTGAGCTCTTATTAGTATTTTCTTTCATACCGAAAAAATAATAGCATTAATTTTTTATCTATTAATATTATTTAATTATTATAACAAGGTAGGTATAAAGTATCATAAAATATATACTCTGTATACTTTAGAGTATAGGTTTCAATGCTTGACATGGTACCTTAACTTTATACTCGTACCCTATCCTATAAGAGCAGATTTTAAGAAATTATTACTTGAAATTTGCGTTGTGACGCTTTGTTACCTACTTAGAATTTATCCAATAAAGTAAAGTTCAAGTAGATACCTTGTACGGTAGGATTAGAGGTGTATAAATGGGTTAACTTAGTCCAACCCACTTTGGCTCGTAGGTTAAACGTATTGGGCTTATTTGATCTTAACCCGTTTAAAAAATAAGTTAAATGAATCGATTCATGAGGCAAACATATAAATATATTAAATGGGTCTGCCTAAACAGGCTCACTTTAGCTCGTGGGTTATACAGGTTGTGCTCATTTGGCTCGCTTTTAAATAAGTCATAAAATCTTAACTTAAACCTGTTTTAAAAGCGCATTAAATGAGTCGGTTTGCGAGCCAAAATCCACTTACATACCTCTAAGCAGGATTATTCGCTGATCTCTTTATAAAATAATATTCATGCTAAAGGTATTACATTACATTGTAACATAAATATGATAACTTAATTGATATATAGATACGATGAATTCTGTATATGCTCTGTTATATTTTTCTTTACATATGATTAGTCCTCTTATATTTGCAATTATGTATTAAGATCTCAAAATCTTTATGAAAACTGCATTTAAATCTTATTTTATTATATTGTCATTAAATAAAATATAAAAAGCATAAAAATTAAATAAAAAATGTAGGCTATAAGACCAATTGATGAATGTAGGTGGGTACCTATAATTTCCAAGGGTTCGTGTGACCCCTTTAAGTTTGCAGGTGGCTAATCCTTCGGCTAATTATACTAATAAGATTAATGGTATGAATTGAAGTTAATTGAGGTGTAGATGGTCGTTATTAAATTCTAAATTAAATATATAATTAAATAAGTTGAAATTTCAAATATATAATTGTAAAAAGTGATAAAATTAAAATGTAATTCGTAACATTGTCTCAAATAAGTCTTATAGTGACATTGTACGTTAGAAATATTAAAAAGCATTTTAAATGCACAAGTTGTTACTATAATATAAAAGAAAAAATTAGTACATAAACACTTGTTAAAACCTTTCTTGTACATTTTCCAAGATATACATGTGGATCACTAAGACACTATAGTAAAACCCTTTTATATTAACTTGGGATGATGTTATATATTAGAAGCGAATTGGAACAAAATATTTTATATACCATATGTAGTGGGCCAAAATATAATTATATTAAATTAGGTTTAGCCTAGCAATAATTTGGCTTGTTGATAGCATTAAATAAGTAAATTCATACTTTGGGATGCTCTAAAGGATTTTGTTCTCGTAAATTTACAGCAGGATCTATCAAAACTGGCATGATTAGTCTTAACCTTTTTCAGTAGGTTCATATATTCATGACTCATGAGGACCATCTATAGACTACTAAGTTTGGACACATATATTGTACAAGCCCATGAATGAATCCAAATGATCCTAATGATCTCACCTATCAATCATTAAGACTATCCAATTGTTTATCAAGTGCCGAATACTATAGATATTATTTTCGAAACAACACGATCAACTATCAATGTGCAATGTCTCAGAAACAGAAGATGAAAGCCTCTCGAACTGAAGCTGCTCTTGCTCCAAATATTAAGAATCATTTACCGATTTCCTAAGAGAAGATATTAGGGAGGAATATATGTCAATTTCATATCATGCTCTTTCTAGATCGTCAGCATCACAAATATCGACATTGAAAAGGCACATAAATAATCCTGATTTGACAGCATTTGTTGACTGTACAAGTACTGATAAATTTGTGCAATCTAGAATCGCTAAACATTGGGAACTTCCATGTACCATAAGAAGTTCGAAGTGATTATTGGCAATGGCTGGAAAGTATGTGAAGGCAAATGTAGTAATGTATCGCGAGACATTCGAGGGTCAGATTTTATAGACGCTTTTTATGTCGTACCTATACTCGAAGAAAAATTGTTATTGAGAGTATATTGGCTCTAGAATTTAGGTACTGTCACTATCGAATATAATTTGATGACCATGAATTTTTTTGCAATATGGGGTGCCATTTACTTTTAACGGTGAGACAATAGCTAGTGTGATTCTTACCATCTATCTTCAGTTTTGCAGACATTTACAAATTAATTACGTGGCTCCATGTTTTCAATAGGTGGCTTAGGGGGTGCTGATAGCCCCCCCACGACAGGATCCTCTAAGCTTAAGCTTATCCGATTACCTTAGGCTTCCAATTAAAGGAGATGAAGAAATGAACTTGCTTAATATAACAACCTAAACATATTTCATGATTTCGCTGTCATATACTCATATCTATTGGACATGAGGGAAGTTTTATGATCATGATTTGCTTACCATATCGGTCATATCTTTCCATACCTATCAATAAGATATGAAACCTTTAAGGTAATTGTTAAAACCCTTATACTAAACTTAACTCTATTATCGTTGCATCCTCTTTTCTTTTATACCTTGTGCTTTTACCAATTTGAATGTTGGAGTGCACACACTTTGGTGCATCTAGCCCATCTGCTCACTTTTGGAGGCGTTTAAGCTTTCATTACTAGTACTCTTTCGATCAAGTCTTACCCATGGAGAAAAAGCAGTGATAATAAGGAGGAAAGTCTAACATATGTGAGAAGCCTATCGATTGAAAAGGAGTTATTTCAACAATTGAGCTTTTAGTCTAATTCAATGCCATGGATTGATTTGAAGGCTAGTGATAGTGCCTAGAAAACCGAGTGGATTTTCTACCATCAACCTTACTTGGTTATCTTGCATATAAAAAGTAAACTTAAAAACAGCTTTTTTGAGCTAATTTGAGTTTTGTTTGGCTTTCATAGGCCTTATGAGAGCTTACATGTGCTTTGGGTTTATTTGTAACAATAACGAGCTTCCTTTTATTATTATAAGCCCTTGATTAAACCTAAGCTATGTCTAAGCCTATGAAGGTTAAAGAAGAGGATAAACTTCAATAACAAGACTTATTCTCAATCGTTTATTTTACAACCATCTAATGGATAAGATTGATCTCCAAACCCTAAAAAAAGGATGCTTCTTCTTTCATTTGATTCATTTAGAATAGTAGCGAGCTTGAGACAAACATTAAAGCTCTACTAAAATCATTCCTGTAGATTAAACAAATAATTTATCAAGAATAATTCAAGAATGATAAAAAAATCAAGTTTAATCCACTATCACTTATGCGTACTTGAGACATTGACTTTGCTTGTTCTTCTTTTTACGCTTCTCCCTAATGATATCCCTTCTCGTATCATAAGTTCAAGATGTCTCCTAGGTTGACCAATACAACTGTAACACATGATCGACCAATTACAACAACTCTACTAGACACCAGCAATTCCAAAATAGAGCGAGTCTTGAGCAGATATTCTTAAATTGAGTTTGTCACAACTCGAAGGAGACTAGTTGTGGTAATAACCGTATACCATACAAAAGACTGTAAATTGATTTTCTTATCAATCAATAACCCTTCATGCTATATATAAGATTACAACTATGACTAATAACCTAGAGTTACATAGGTGTAAGTAGTATCATTTCTTGATATTAATAATAAGCTATTGAAATATAAAACATATCTATTTATATCAAAATTTACAGATAAGAAGTTTATAATATTTTTTAACTCAAATTGATATCATTTCACTACCTAATAAAATTCAAAATCTAAATACACTATTATAAGTGCACTCTGATTATAATTTACTCCTACATTAACCCTTTGATGTGTAACTAACCTCGTGTATGCGATAGCTCGGCCCCACAAAAAGATTAGCCTACAAAAGAAAGCTATAAGGATATAAGTTAACTAGTTTAGTGAGATAATTTCCTTAACCATACAATAAATAAGTTATATAACAATTTAATTCAATCATATAAATGTATGAACAATCGGTATGCCAAACAAATATATGCAGGTGACTAGGTACTGCATGCAACTCAGATTTAATGCTATCTAAAGTCTGGGTTGGAGATATATTGGCACAGTCAGATCCAGGTATTATATTAGAACTTATATTATAACGAAACTCCACATTTCATATTCAAAATATAATGGCATATCCACTCTCGGTTTTTTTCAAAATCGAGTTGTACGTATGATTGTAAGTAGGTTCATATAGCCTTTACTCACCTCTAAACGGAGGCTTTTGGACTCGACCCTTAGTTATGCGGTTAGCACTTTTAACACATAATGATCCCGCAGGCTAGGGTATGGTCATATCGTATGTGTGTATGGTACGGAATCTATAATAACAAATAATCAACCTAAGTATGGCTTATCG
This sequence comes from Lumnitzera racemosa, assembly GCA_024138005.1. Lineage (NCBI taxonomy): Eukaryota > Viridiplantae > Streptophyta > Magnoliopsida > Myrtales > Combretaceae > Lumnitzera > Lumnitzera racemosa. Next base: position 81,980,189 of record JAMXBC010000012.1, read on the forward strand.
CTACATCCATGTGATGTGACGGTTGGAATTAGTTATGTAGTGTATGATTATACGTATTTCAAGTTAGTTCTTTCAAGTCGGATAATATTAAGTCTTATTATTTAATAATAAATAAAGTCACAGACAATCAGTTCTTATCAAATTTACTATACAACAATCAATACATTATCATACTTTAAACTAAATTTATTATCAACAAACAGTATTATACATAAGTATAACCTAGTCTCGCACAATATTCAATTATTAATCGCAATTTATATTCACTAATTATAAACACAAGTAAGTATGAAATCATTAGAAAAAACTCACTCAGTCATAATCAACTTAGAGGTCGTAGTAGTTTGATAGCAACTTAAGGTTAATATTAAGATCACCTAAGAATAAGAAATATGCAAGTAGCAAGTTTAGGAATTAACAACTAAACTAGTATTATAATTCGTACTGTTTACTTAATTCAGCTATTAATTTACGTGAAATCGTCGATTCGAGTTTTTTATTAAATCGCGTATAACTTTTTTGATTTAGCTATGATTTTTATGAACTTATAATCCATTTTGATCGTTTTCGAGCATACTTTCTTATAGCAAGATCTGTTTTCAATGTTATAGCTCACAATTTTGACTGAAATATAAAAATATTACAAAGTTTATTATTTTAACTTAAAAGGCTATAAAATAACAATTTAAGTTTTTTCTTAGTATATTTACGATCTAATAATTACTTAGATCGTATAATTGATAATTTTTTCATTTTAAGCTAATTGCTTATTTTTACCTATTTTTGAGATTTTTAGAATTATTAATTAAATTTTTTCTACTTTATTATTTTTGTACTTAATTAATTAATTATTATTATTATAAATTATGAAAATTAATATTTTATTATAAATGGTGTCGTGGCAACATGTGAAAGTGCCACATGTCAAGCTTGCACATTTTTTCAAATTTTCCATTATTTTCTATTTTACAGTATAATTACATATATATAAATACTTATGATTATATTTTATTAAATTTTCTAATTTAGTTAATTATAAAAAAATTTTCTCCAAATTACGGTATTCTTATACGTATATTTATTATGTTACTTTATTAATTAAATTATTATTATAGTATATTATATATACTATTTAATTATAATCATATTTTTACGTATATGTCACTATTCATATACGTACGTTTATAAGTATATGATACATTATATAATAAATTATTCTAACTTTACTTATACATTATATACAAGTATATTATACACTAATTTATACTTTATATACTTATGTATATATACAGCCATACTATATATGTATATATATACTAACATGCAAAATATTATTAGTAATAATATATATACATCTTCACATCTAGCAATATACACATGCATATATACAAAAATTTTATAAATTAAAAATAATATACATATGTATACTTATTATTACACACACACATATATAATACAGAATAAGTATATATACATATGTACACATATATATAAGAAATTACATGATACATGTATATATATATTACATACTAAAATAAATATTATGTACATATATACCCATATATATTCACACATATATACATAAATAATTAAGTAAAATACTAAATATATATGTATATAAAGGAAATACTCAGTATACATATATATACTATACATGTATACCTACATATATTATATACAAAATACTTATTATACATACATATATAATACACACGCATACATATGTATAAGAATACACGTGTAGAAGAAAATACAGACTATCTGTATTACTATTTATACTTATATACATTACCGTATATTATACATAATAATACATATATACATGCCTATATACATATATTTATACACAAATAGAGAAAATACCTAATACCTATATATATATATATATATTTATGCATATACATATGCACATGTAATTAAATAAATAAATAAATAAATCCTTAGTATACATGTACATATTATATGATATACATGTGTGTAAAGAAATTAAATATATACTTACCTAGTTGTTTTAATACTTTAAATGGAAAAATAAATCCCTTAATCTCCTCCCTCTTCTTCCTCTTTCTTCTTATTCTTGGTTTTTGATTTTTTTTTTCTTTTGCTTTTTCTTTTCCCTGTTCAGTTTGTGTGTGTATATTTGGTTTTGTTCTTCTTCTTTTCTACTTGCAGGTTCTAGATGTAAGCAATGGAAATCAAGACAAAGCAAAAGTAAATAAAAAAGCAAATCCTAAATCTAAGCCTTAATGGAGATGGGACAACCTCAATTATTAGATTTGATTTTTTTACAATTTCATAGCACCTGTAAGAGGAAAATAACTCACATAGGGTACTAATTTTCAAGAGCTTGCAACGTGGAGCTAAAGGAAAATAGAAGAAGGAAAAAAAGAAAGAAAAGAAAATAAAGAAAATGGAAAATCAAAATAATTATATATAAATTTTTCAAACATAAATTTAATAAAAATGACATTTATAAATTAATTTTAGAATTCTATGAAAATTTATTAATTTAATTGGTACTTATGATAATTATAATTTTTACGAGTTATTTTAACGTTTTCATTAAAGTTTTACGCAGTTATGCGATTTAGTCGATAATTGTAATCGACTATAATTATATCATTATTAAGGGATATTTATTCATTTTATAAGCTTAAAGTTGTAGTTTTGGGGCTTCGATCAAATTCGAGTTCAATTTCAAGTATTTATGCGTATATTGTATTTGGGGTTTTTTATATTTTGATCGATTTTCTAGGGTTTTTATTATCGATACTATATTCAGTTTCTTAATTTTATAAAAATTTTATCTTATCTGACCTTATCGACTCATAGTATCATTTAGGACACTAAAACTTAAATTAGAGTTCAAACTAATAACTAGATAGGGTTTACAGAGTTTCCTTATGAATTACTCAAATTGAGATTAATACTTAAATTGAGTTTGATTCAATAGTAAAAAAAGTCAAACTAGACCTACTTAATTAGTTTATCAAGTAGAGCCTTAACTTCATAACTTACAAAGCTAATCAAGCTTGGATCTAGCTTAAATGTTAGTTAAATTTGAGTCGAGTTTGAATATTTAGTATTATTTTTGTTAGAAGAAAAATATCACTTTAGATGAATCAAGTTTAATTGAGTTTAGTTCAAGTTTGTTAAGAGCTGTATTTAGTTGAGCTTAAGCTTTAGGTACTAAGGATGATGAAGCTTTACCTCGAGTTTTGAGATTTTGAATGCAACTCACGTTCAATTTCAACACTATTGCCTAGACCACACTTATTCATAGCCCTATACATACAAGATCGCATGGATATTACATAATGAAGGGTAAAATGAATGGAAGAGCACAAATGAGAAATAAGTGAAGAGAAATGAGAAAAGTGTACCCAATGGTCTATGTGGAATATCTCAATTTGAAGAGCTATGAGAGAAAAAGAATAGAAATTCACTTAATGAAAAAAGAAGGAGCATAGAAGCAATGTAACCATCAAATAACTTACAAATTCTCACTTGATTTCATAAACTAACAAGGTGTATTTAAAGTGAGATGCATCAAAATGATACTCTTAACTATAAGCCTAACTTATATTAAGGAACAAGAAATCACAAAGTTATAAACTCAACAATAAAGCAAGTACCTCTAGAAATAATTATCTATTACTTTAGTTGACTATCAACATATTTAGTCAAATGGCTATGGGTAGTATGATCATTATTGTACTTGATAGTTGGCTTACTAAAAGGAACCATCATATTCAATAGTTATTTATCCCTTCTCCTCTTTGATTAATCTTCATTTTACTGACCCTCGGTTGACTAATCTTTTCTAAGCATTACTTTAATCAATTAAGATTGACTAAACATATTTGAGAACACTAAAATCTAGGATATTTTATGGTAACGTTATATTACCGTAATACTATAGTAAATTAAACTCAATTTTAGTAAATCATGTTATAAACAGTAGAACAAAAATTGTAAACAGCTTTAATGTAACTGTATTTCAATAAATCATACCTATCAATAGTAAAAACAAATTATCAACAGGTTCATTTTATTATTTATAATATGATTTACTAAATTAATGTATCATTTATTGCACCATTATCTTATAAAAACCCATAAAATTTGATATATATCAAGTTCTATAGATATAAAACAAGTAAGCATAAAAAATGTGAAAGGAATTAAGTCACATTTAACACATACATTATTAAAAATTAATAACTGAAGAGAGGATGTGGAATTTAGATGACAATCTAAAAAGGCAAAATCCCCCTTCGTAAAGTGGTTGCTACTCCATTGGCTTTTCTCCTAATGAAATCAAACTTAATAGAACTGCATTTTGATAGTAAAGAAGGTAAGTGCTCTGTGCACGAATTGCAATGTACTATAATGTAATTTTATCTAATAGCCATATCATCCTATCCAAATTTTTTTTTTTTGACAAATAATTTCCCAAAAATACATTCTTGAAAAAGCTTATACTTGAATTTTCTATTTAACTGAAGGTGTCGTTATATTCCATCATAAAGCACCATTTTTCTTTATTACCACAAAATGTCACCGACAAATTCGAGCCCCAGACATCTCGATTCGTTGACGTTTCTCATGGTTCTTGAACTGGTGGAACTAATCTGGACAGATTATGTACTATTTTCTTCGCAGCGCAGTAGTACTAACATATTTAACACACCATGTTCGAGGTTTCCTGTCGGTACACCACGATGCAATGTAATAATTTTTAATGAAAATTGTGTAAAGCTAATTGAAAAACTTAGAAATCGATTAAAAAGATTTATGATTTTATAGGCTAAGAACAAATTTTAAATGACTGTATTAAGAGAATTTCTATTTGTAAGAATTTTATTTAAAATCCTTAAATATTAATAACTTTTTTAAAACTTTTTTATTTTATTCATAAATTTTTTTACAACGATTTTTAATATTTATTTATATTATTTACGAAACTCATAATATATAAAATCAAATTAATATAACACTAAAAAAAAAGGAAATTCTTGACTAAGGACCATTCCATTATGTGAAGAATCCTAAAATGGAGGTCCTTGGGGTTTTGTACCAAGAACCTTAGATGGGGATGCTTTATATTATCATCCAGGAAAATATATATATATATATATAATAATCCAAATAGATGGAAAATTTTGCTCCTACCACACTTGCATCATCGTTTCATGCCTAGCAACACGTTATTTATTTATTTTCCATCTTATGACCATGCTTCTCTGCTCAAAGTAAAAGAAGAACCCTACTAATTATTTCGGTGAAAAGAAGAGAAGAAAAGAAAAAAAAGGTAGCAAAAAGAACTAAACTAAAAGCAGAAGATTGAACTTAATGACAAAAATTCAGATCTGCCATCATATCTGTGCATCATCATACACACTGTTGGCGGACAGTAAGTTAAAAAAAATGAATAAAGAAATTGAAATCAAAGTATGGTGAAAACGAAATTGTAAGTGAAAGAAGACAGCATAAAACCAAAACCCTAGAAGGCAGTAAAACATGGTTTGCAATTTCTGACATACAACAATCACAGCACACAGGGAAAAATACGGCAGTTCATTATGAACAGAAATTTGTCTTTGTTGTGTATAGGATCTACCGTAATCTTTTTCACTTTGCTTCAATGTTTTTTTTTTTTTTTGTTTGTTCTGTGGTGCTCCATGAACCCGTATCTGCCAGTAAATGTCCTTTCCAGTTTAATTATTGTACTTTTTACAAATATTTTCAATGTACTTAGAATTTTTATTCGTTTTTTATTGTGCAATTTTTTTTGCCCAAACGAAAGGGTATTATATTTTAAAAATTCCCAATTTTATTTGTATGTTCCAGGTTGGACGTATAAATGACGATAAGAATGGCATTTGCAAAAGTTCATCTTATGTTTTGAGTTTAGCATCCCGATGATATATAGAGAATATTTGATATCCATTTCATCTTTTGTTTACATTGTAAACATAGTAACGTGTAATTGGAGAAGACATTAATAAATATGCCATTTGCAAAGGCAAATTTTATTCGTAATTTATCCATTCCTACGCTTCTTTCATTATATTAAGAATCAATAAACAGCATATAATAAGGTATATATTAATATTGTATCTTTATATATATACACACACTTATGCTTTGATGTTTTTATTAAAAAAAATCAATTATATTAATATATCAAATGAATTAATAAATAATATATAAATATTAATAAAATTTTAATATATATAACATGCTATTTACTTAATAACTTTAGGTTAGACTTTATAAATATATATATATATATAAATAATATAATTTTGATATTTGGCAGGTCTTTATTAGTCATCAATTAACAGGTTTGTAGCATATGGGTACGTTGATGACCCTACAATTTCTCTTTCCTATTTATGAAAGTTCATAGGTCCTTTTTTTCCTCCATCATGATGTCCCTTTTCTTGATGTATCCGCTACCTTGGACAAGCAACAAAATACTAAGGTAGTCCTTTTCTCCTTAATTTTCACCTCTGCTTTGGATCCAAGAATAAATACACTCTCCTATACGATAGAGTTTATTAAATTTAATCCGTCAGTGCGCGAGCTAACTATTGCTTAAAAAAAAAAAAAAAAAAAAAAACGATTCTCGAGTCATTACACATAATGTGGAATATTTATAGTAGACATTTAACGCTAAAATCTTGATATGTCAAACGTCATGCCAAAAAACGAAAATACCCCACGTGTCAATATTTATCAGTATATCAGTTTTGTCCGGTCTTTCTTTAGATTAAGTGCCACACTGCAATGTGAATAGTTTACCAGATACTCATAACGCAGAATAAACATATTAAGGTGTACAACTGGTTTAAATGTATAATTTATACAATAAATACATCAATTTTGTACGGCTGGACTAGTCAATATAATCTTCTTATTCTTAATAGTTGAATCTCGTGTAACTTATTGAACGAGCCACTATAATATAAAGCCGGACAATATTTTTTCTTTTAGAAGAGAAAAGAGTAATATAAAATGGAAAAAATCATCACCAATAACACTAATACTACCGTTGTCTCTACACTTGACAACCTCACCTATAGTCCATCATAGATCTTAGTAATTTTTAGCTATGAAACTCCTTTCAAAATATCTAGCACTATTAGGATAGATTATTTACATGAGATTTCATATCTTAGTAAGGAAGAAAAAATAGACAGTATCTTTTTGCCTTTTGTAAACACATCCTTTGCTTGTGAAAGACCCTTAAGAGCAATATCTCTTAGATCTTTAATTAAACCTCACTCAAAAGAGGTTAAAAAGAACATTCAATCTTCCCAATTTGACTAATGTCATATTCCAACTACTTAAAAGGAGCATTTGGAAACCTTTCAGATTCTTTCAAAACTTCCTAGACAATAGCAATCTTAGAAATACACCTATCTTCACTTTGGAGCAATAAGGTTAGCCTTAATCCACCATGGGAGAAAATGACTACCGATAGTGGTTAGGATGGCACTATTGGACACCAGCTACTTACAGTACCAGTAGGCATACATTGATATGATTGAGACCACGCTTAATGTTGGAACTGTTGTAGTCACCTTGTTTCTAAATTACAATATTACTTTAGTTGATTTGAAGTTGCTTATAGCTTTAAAGGTCCAAATCTAAATTGTAGGACCACTACAAACTCTTGAAGCCATAACTGCTACTTTACAATATCAAATGGTGTATAGAGTCCAAAATCATTCATTGAACTTGGCGTTGCCAAACAAAAGAGTAGATGCTTTAATCATCTCAATGGATACCACTTATACATCGACATGCAAGCATGTTCCTAAGAAACTGAAAAGAGAAGAGTCGATAAAGCTCTTATTAGAAAGCTGGGTAACAAATTATGAGCTGCAATAGCAAAACTCAATACTTATCCAGTCATTAGATCCTATTTTTATTAGGACAAATAATGGAACTATCTTCATCAAATTTGACAAAGGGCAACAAAAGGAGAACTTGACTCCTCAAATTTTTTTTACTATCTTTACCATCCAACCTGCTGAAAGTTTTAAGACTCCCAAGCCTGATAAAATGCTCCAGCAAATTATCAACCATTTTGATGAGCATGGAAAGTCTAATTATTTCTTTAAAGATCTCTTCAATGGACATTGCTATTTTGATGCTGAGTGTCAATGTGATGATTGCCATATTATTAAGCATTTTCCAAAAGACTTCCAAGAAAGTCCTAGTAAAAGGAAGAAATCTTCTGTAAGCTATTGGAAAAGATACCAAGAAGGTGACCTGACTACAAGACCTCTTGGAGAGGACTATGGTGTATGGTAATATATGGTCTCCTATAGAGATATATGAAAGAAATAACCACCACTAGAGGATCAGAAGAATCCTTTAAGAAAATAGAAAGAAGAGGCTTAAACATCGAGGCCAAAAATAGCCTTTATATAACATATACAGGAGATTAGAAATAGTTGACATCAAACTAGACCAATATCAGGTAGAAATCAACCTATCACCAAAACCTTTTAGATGGGAAATGTTATAGTGTAAGAAGAGGATTTCACATGATGATAAGTTATGAGTCCTCAAGAAATTACCACCTCCTGAAAAGAGGAAAGAGGATGATGCTTCAATACCAAAAGAATCAAAGATGGCAATAAGAAGCTCAGATAGTGATTCTACTTTAAGGGATAGAGGAGTTAAGGATATCTAGAAAACTTGATTTAGAATTCACCTGAAGGACCAAAAGATTCCCTAGAATAACAGGTTACATCACCTTCTAGCAGAAAAAGGATTAGCAAACATTTCCTTATGATGAAGCCTACCAATGAAGACAAGAATTTCCCTCCTTTGCAAGAGTACTGGATAGAAGATTACTGTCACGTCTCTAAGATCAAAGAACCCACTTAAAGGGATGCTTAAGGGAACTGGAAGAAGATTTTTAGTATAACGGAACTTATACTAAATTAGCAAATTGACAATGCCTTAGCATAAAACAGAATGTTAAGGAAGATAGGATCAAGTGTTAAAAATATCCAGCAAAGATTGTATGTTGTTGAAAGAAAAGTGAATGACTGTTGAAAACTAATTGCGGTCCTTCAAAAAGGACTGAATAAAGTAAGAAAAGCTATCCCTAGTATTGGACTTATTTTAAATGAGTTTGTTGACCAAAAAGAAATAGAAATAAAAAAGTTGAAGGCTTAGATAGAGATTTTGGAAGTTAAGCCGAAGGGAATACCTTATGAGTTTGATCCTTTTATTAATACTAAAATACAAAAACCTCGAAAGACCTCCATCTCAGTATCAGAAGGAGGCTAAGGATCTTCCAAGAAGAGTATTGTAGAAATAAAGAATTAGATTAGAGAAATGGAAGCAGCTAAGAGAAGGAAAAGAAAAGTGAAGGATAATTGTAGTTTAGGACATCAATCAAACCATTCCTCACCAATAGGTGAATAATATGATGCCTAAAATTTGGGAAGTGATGATGATATGCACGATCTAGGTTGAAAACCAGGGTCTTATATAGTCTAAAAAAAAGAAGAAAGTGATCCTATCAAAACCTTCTTAAAAAAAATCGAGAATAGATGGTTCCTAAAATTGCATTAACCTACTTAGACAATGAATAAAACATAAGAAGGGTTACACTTAACACTTCTTTAGAAGAAGAGGATTTTATTGATGAATTGGAGTTAATCAATAATCTCTTAATAGTTAAATTTGAATCAGATTCAAGTTAGGAAAGCCAATACTTATCTAGCTTAAGGAGTTCCCTAAGATCTATTGAGAATCTACCAACACTCGTGGTGAAAAGCAATGATGATGAAGATATAAAGTTAAAAACATCCGATCTTAGGCTAAAAACCTTAGAAAGAAAGCTATCAACAAGAACTTTAATGTTCACTATTGATGATATCCCCTATTCCAAGTGGTTCAATTGACTTTAAGAATTTCATGTACAGTTCACTATAAGGTCTTTGTCTCAACCTAACCATACTAAAGTCTCAGTGGAATTTGTCTCAGGATTTAGTAGAATCTTGAAGGATTGGTAGAATATAGTAGTTGAGAGAAATTAGCTCACCTTCTTAAACCAAACTAATTTTGACTAAATTATTAAGACTTTACATCCATTCTTTATAGGTGATCCTAAGGATTGTAAGGAAATCAAAAGGAAGGAGTTCTTTAAGAGACAATGTTGTTCTTACAAAAAGAAAGACTTAGACTTGCATTATAAGAGAGTGGTCCAACTATTTTACTAGCTTAAAGTAGATCACTCTCTCAAATAGGCATTTTTATCCTGTACTCCAAAGCCTTTGGTTAAAAGAATATTAAGGATTTTCAAATCCAAGAACCAAGACTCCATTGACGTTCTTATTAGAAAGATACAACAAAATCTACATGTTGTCATAGAAGACATGTTAAATAAGAGACAAATCATGAATATCTTATTCATAGAAGTAAGATCCTTGACAAAATGTGTAAGAGGTTAGATTTGTTTATCAAATGCCACTCTAACAAGGAATATACATGCTCTTCTAAGAAAAGAAAACATTTTAGAAAAGTTGTTATGCCAAAGTCGTTTAAGTCAAAATCCAAGAGAAGACAAACTAAATGGAAGCATTTTAGAAGAAAGAGCAGAAGAGGGAAGAAGCCTTCTCGATGCTTCTTATGTAACAAGTTTGGGCATTATGTCAAACAATATCTGAACATAGGATCTTAAAAGATGATTAAAGAGATTTCCAAGAAAACTAGCATTCCGATTGATGAAGAAGATGGCCTTGAGTCATTATCTTCAATCGATGAGGAAATCTTAGAAAAAACATTGTTTTCTCTTCAGGTCTACTTTGAAACCTCTAGCCTTGATTAGTTAGACTCTAGAGACGAGTATTACTTCATTCAAAACTCATTCGAGAAAGAAAATGTGATGACTATTTTGCAGAGTCTTCATGTCCCTATTCATATTCTTGTAAGCAAATATGCAAAGCCAATTCTTATGATTGCATTTATTGATATTAAGGCTATTGAGAGTGTAGACACCTAATTTTTGCCCTTCCATAGTCTTAGTTTTTATTTATTTATTTATTTTTTTACAAAAAGGGTCCTAATGCAAAAAAGAGATAAAAATAAAAAAAGTTGACAAATAATGAAAATACCAAAAAAATAAGAAAAGGAAAAATTCTAAAGATTTCGTAGGTTTTTATGAAGTAATTTATATTAGGAATAATTAGTTTAATGTTAATGTTAATTTTAGTTCAGTTAAAAATTTTAGTTTAGTTAAAAATTTTAGTTTAGGGATTCAGATAGTTTAAATATAATTTAATGGTAATGAGTGTTAAGAAAAAGGTCAACGGCTTAATGGATAAGCAGCAAAATACTTATGTGGATTTAATTAGAGGTGGTTCGAGTCTCAATAGGCACCAATGTCTTTATTTTTCTATCTTTACAAAAGATTCATATTTAATCAAGTTGTATGAGTATAGTTAAATCAGATTTAAATGAGATTTGAATTTAATCGGATATATATACAGTTTTTTCACTATACTGTAGCTCCACAATCAGGTTCAGTTTCTGGCCAAGTTTTTTTATTATTGCTGATTTACTATTATCATATCATATTATTATTTTGTTAGGACTTTAGTAATACATATGTGTATGTCATTAGTTTTCTTTGTAATATAGATTAGGTATATTATATTGATTTAAGTGATTGTTTATTTAATAAGTAGTAATATAGATATAAAGACATAGATATATTAGATAAGGGAATGTTAAGATTGGTTTTTATTACATATATATGTTATTATATTAATTATACTTTATTAGTTAACATAATATATAATATATGTATATGTTGGTTTAGGAGTTTTTGTATTAGTAAGTATATTATATGAAATAAATTTATTTGGATAGATAGTTGTATATATTAGTTTAGGGATTATCAAGATTGGTCATTTTTTTAAGATTTGTTACATAGAAAATTGTTTTTTCTTTAAATAAAAATTAATAAAAGGCCCTTCTAAAAAAATAGGATTTTTAGAGTATTTTTTTTTTTATAAAACAATAACATTTAAGAATTAGGACCCTTTTTGTAAAAAAAAAAAAAGAAAATATCTTTAATTGACTTCTTTTCTATGGTTAAACATCTTTTTCATGGTTAATCGGATATATATACAGTTTTTTCACTGTACTGTAACTCCACAATCAGGTTCAGTTTCTGGCTAAGTTTTTTTATTATTGCTGATTTACTATTATCATATCATATTATTATTTTGTTAGGACTTTAGTAATACATATGTGTATGTCATTAGTTTTCTTTGTAATATAGATTAGGTATATTATATTGATTTAAGTGATTGTTTATTTAATAAGTAGTAATATAGATATAAAGACATAGATATATTAGATAAGGGAATGTTAAGATTGGTTTTTATTACATATATATGTTATTATATTAATTATACTTTATTAGTTAACATAATATATAATATATGTATATGTTGGTTTAGGAGTTTTTGTATTAGTAAGTATATTATATGAAATAAATTTATTTGGATAGATAGTTGTATATATTAGTTTAGGGATTATCAAGATTGGTCATTTTTTTTAAGATTTGTTACATAGAAAATTGTTTTTTCTTTAAATAAAAATTAATAAAAGGCCCTTCTAAAAAAATAGGATTTTTAGAGTATTTTTTTTTTATAAAACAATAACATTTAAGAATTAGGACCCTTTTTGTAAAAAAAAAAAAAGAAAATATCTTTAATTGACTTCTTTTCTATGGTTAAACATCTTTTTCATAGTTTAGGCTTGTTTTCCATAGTTTAGGCTTGTTTTCCATAGTTTAGATGTCTTGTTTTCCATAGTTTAGATGTGTTTTCCATAGTTTAGATGTCTTTTTCGTAGTTTAGGTTTCTTTTCTATGATTTAGATTTTTTTTTTATGGTTTAAAAATCTTTTTCATAGTTTAGATATCTTTTTTATGATTAAGGCATCTTTTCTATGATTAGAAATTTTTTTTCTTTTTTTTTTATATTTTAAGTATCTTTTCTATATAAAAGCTCCATCATATAGAATATTACATATTTCATAAAATCTTTAGGGTTTTTCTTCAAAATAAAAAAAATTATTATTACTTAGTTATTTTTAAATAAAAATTTTAATTTGGCACTTTTCAAAAATTAGATTTTTAGGTTTTTTTTTTATATATAATGTTAGGAATAAAAATTAAGCTTCTAGGGATTTTTCTTAATAAAAATAAAATGGTTAATAAAAACGTAAATTCAACCAATCATTTTTTATAAAGAGAACCAACACATTAAAGTTTTCGGAAAGAACTACGATCGTCTGATCCCGGTTAGCGGGTACGTAGGCACCTTCAGGACGACGATAAAATATGTAGAAACTTAGGTTCTTTTTTTTTTTCCTTTTGATTTTATTTATTTATTTTAAATATTATAATTAGAAGAATAATCCTAATTTCGGTAAATAGATAGTGGTACCAATTAAGGGTTTACTAGGTTAGCCCTCGAATTCGGAACCCTCTGGTTTTTTTATTAAATTTGAAATTAAATACCGATAACTAAATCGTAACCAATCCACCCAATTGGTTACGGTTTCTTTTTCATTTTTCGACTTCGGTCGGATGGCGACTCCAAAAATTATTTTTAATAAAAAATCGAAATTTCTCAATTTCTTTAGTCGATGATTAATATTAAATGGGTTAGGGTTTAGTATTAATCAAGGAACGAGAAATCAATTTTAAAAGAAAACCGAAAAATCAGACTCGATAGTTTGGCGACTCCACTAGGGACCGCTAGAGGGCTAAACACTAGAAGTTGCCGAAAATAGGATTATTTTTCCAAAAAAAAATGAAATAATAAAAATAATTAAAAAGAACTTAGGTATGTCATTATATGTATTTGTTTATTCTATTTGTTTTACTAACATTTTTTTTGTTGTGGCAGTTTAGTTAAGGGGGAATTTTGGGGTTTTTTTTTACTTTTATTTATTTTATTTTATTTTATTTTCTGTATCATAAATGCATGTTAGACACAGTTAGAACCAGGCTGTCTTATGACCTTAGAAAGGGGGTCATTGTGTAAGCTTCGGATGTTATGGGGTAACCACCTTCCGAGGCTGATCAGGCTACCCCACTCAAGTTCAAATACGATTACAGAATCATTGTTTTGAAAGTGGTTGCAGAACTTGAGAACCTTTAGAACCCACTCGTTGCATCACATGAAAACATTTTTCTTCTTTCAAAAAATTTATAAGAACCTATGATGTGGTAAACCTAAATGGATAAAGACAGTTATGAAGTTGTAATTGTAATATTTCCTTGTAAATAATTTGTAAAAATTGTATTTAAGGTTTAGATTATGTTGTAATTGTAACTTTAATTTTGATTTTAATTAGTCATGGCTATATCTAGTCAAGGGTCTTTTGAAGACATTCATGTCCACCTACCGCATTGGCCTAAAAAACTGCTTCACACATAGTTTCGACTCTTTAGCTCAGATAAACAGGAGTTTATTAAGAATAAAATTGGGCCCATCCTCTCTTTATAGAAGATCCCTGTGAACATCACTCTAGTACTGGCCTTCATACATCTATGGAAGCCCGAATCTATCACTTTTTGTTTAGGCCCATATCAGTTGAACCCAACCTTTATAGAGTAAATAAATAAAAAATAATAATAAAAAAAAAAACAAAACAAAAGAATCAAACTTGTAAAATAACATTGTGCCTAGTATTTTACCCACCAGAAATATCCATTCTTTTAGGTAAGTTCAATATTTTGCAAATAGCCTTTTTCATTTGGAATAAATAAGATTTAGATATTTTCTTTATTTAGTCTTTTATTCTTCAGAATTCCTTATTTGTAAATAGACTATCAGTAATGTTGTTCTTGGCTTGTATAGATTTCCATGAAAGCAATCTTCCGTAATCATCCATTCACAATTCCATCACTCGGTCTTTGTAACACAAAAGCCCTAACTTTTCCTCTCTCTCTTTCAAAAAAAAAAAAAAGAGAAAAGAAAGAAGGAAAGAAAAGAAACGAAAAAGAAAGAAAGTTGCTAACGGTTACAAATTCTTATAGGGTTCGGGATAAACACAATCATTTGGCCCATTAAGGCAGATAACCTAAACAAACCTACTTGGCCCGAGAAAATAACCAACCAAACCCGAACCCTAGCTCATCAAGACGATTCAACTAACTCAAAGCCCCTGAGTTGTCGAGTCCAAACCATGAATCGAACCAAAACACAAAGCTATTAAACACTATCCTAAGCTTGATCCTCGATACAAACAAAAGGGTAAATCATTAGTCCCTTCTACTTCAAAAGTTGTCAGTTTCAGCCCATTTTAACTCTAAAGAACCTAACCGAAAATCAGATATGGAAGCTTAAGGGCGTTAAGACCTATAAGTCTGGGGACATGGGACATTTAGTCTTTAAAATTTCACAATTGAGGCATGTTTCAAGGAATTGGGGGGTAAGGTCTGTCATCACCTTAAGGTCAATCAATCCCTATGTAAGGAATTAGTAACTTACTTTTAAAAGGTTTTGAATGAAAAGAGGCGAGCTATATCCTATACACTAACCCTTAAACACTTTGAGAGTTAAGAGAAATCATTGTGAGGATATTTTGGACTTATTCCTTAAATGAGGTCCATTTTGAATTTGATACGCAGATCGAAATGAAGTTAGGTATTCATTTTCAAATCTCAAACACAATTATCCTTTGATAACCCTGTTGGACTGATTTGGAGTCATTTCAAATGTAAACCTTGTCAAGAACCACCCCCACAGTGGGGCAATTCGGAGGTTAGGGTCATTAATTAGGAGAGAAGGATAAAACTGATTTGTGCTTACCCTAGTAATAACAATTCAAGAATAATTTTTCTTTTTGATAAATTGTTCCCTTTGAAGAAGAGCTAACATTTTTCCAGATACCCTAAAGGCTACATGCACCTTACCTAAGCCAATGCACTCTGAACCTATGTATTTAGGGCCTTGAATAATCCAAAGACAAAAATTTGACAAAAGAGATAGTTATTTTTTGGGAGAGAAAAGAAAGACAGAAATGAAACGAAACGAAACGAAATTAAAAAAAATAAAAAAAAAAGAAGAAAAAAAGAAGAAAAAAAAGAAAAGACAAAGAAAAAGAGAAAGAGAAAAAAGAAAAAGAAAAAAACTAGGAAAATGAAGAAATATCCAAATATCCGGTTTGAGCAAATCCCCAATCAAAGAAGGCCCAAGTTGCTCAAAAAACACAAGGCCTTGAATCGCATTCCCAACCAAAAACACAAAACCTCATATTAATTCAAAATCATATTCTCAACTACAAACCAAAGACTCCATATTCAGTTCAAAATCACACTCCAAATCACGAACATAAACCCTTTCTATCCACTCAATTTTCAAACACAAGACCTTCCCACCCACAATACCTCCCTACTCAAAGCTCTTCTAATTTTGAAAAATAATTTATCTAAGATAAAAATTATCTTTGAAACCGGGGCAAGCACACATCTAGTTCATTCCTAAGGGTTCTTGACTTGTACCCCTTATGCTGGATGAAAGCATTTTTTTTTTTAAAATAAGCCCTCTCAATTAACTTCTCTTGAAACCATTTGACCAAAAGCCAAATTTACAATACTGAACCCAAAAGACCTGCAGATTGATCAAAGCGTATCACTTGTGAATCGGACTGTAATTTTTGGAATAGTAGTCAAGAGTGATGTCTAAATCGAGAGTGCGTAAGGAAGTTCTCTTTGACTAAATTAATTGTGAGTTACCTTTTTCTTATGAAATGAATGTCTAAGGCTTATCTAAGAAGCTAATTGTCCAGGTTACAAATTAGGGTGGATATGAGATACCCTACAGGATTATAGAGTTTACCTTTTAAATAGGAATTTATATCCATTAGCAAACTTTCAAGAAAAAAGAAGGAAGAAAAAAAAAGAAAATGAAAAGACATGAAAAGGAGAGAGAGAAAGTGGAGGCTTGTTACCGGTTTTTCCATTCATTTTCCAGTCCATTTCATCCATAGTAGCCAAATTTTCAATTCATGTTATAAACAGTTTTCACCAAATCCCTCATTTGCAAAATTCTCAAATTAAGAGTTTTTTTTTTTTCAAGTTGGCTATGTTCCTCAGTTTGCTTTCAACTTTCAATAGAGCTTAAGCGAATTTGAAGCATGCTTACCCTTTATCTGTTTTCTCAAGGATATGGCCAGCTCATAGTGTACTGTTCCTATCCATATCTTCCTTAGCACTTCAATCCACTTATGGAGCGCTATCCGGTTCATATTTTCATTTAAGGATCTAGCTAGTTCATAGAGCGCAGTCCTAATCTAAAGTTTCTTAAGCTTCAGGCTGGCTCCCAAAACACAGTTCCAATTTATAATCTCTTAAGGAGCTAGCCAGCTCGTAAAGCGTAGTCCCAATCCAGAGTTTCTTGAGCTCTCAATCGTTTAACTCACATAACATTACCTAACTCAAAATTTCATCAAGGGATTTAGCAAGCTTAGAAAGCGCTATCTCGATCCAAGTCTTCTTCATATTTTTAGGTCATAGCCAGCTCATAGGGCGCTTTGACCGCCTTGGAGAGTCAGCTCATTAAGGGCACGATCTAAGTTTTCCTTTAAATTTTTTAGGTCTTAGCTAACTCATGGGGCGCTTTGACCGCCTTGGAGAGTCAGCTCATTAAGGGCACGATCCAAGTTTTTCTTCAAATTTTTTAGATCTTAGCTAGCTTATGGGGCGCTTTGACCGCCTTGGAGAGTCAGCTCATTAAGAGCACGATCCAAGTTTTCCTTCAAATTTTTTAGGTCTTAGCCAGCTCATGAGGCACTTTGACCGCCTTGGAGAGTCAGCTCATTAAGGGCACGATCCAAGTTTTCCTTCAAATTTTTTTTTTAGGTCTTAGCCAGCTCATGGGGCACTTTAACCGCCTTGGAGAGTCTGCTCATTAAGGGCACGATCCAAGTCTTCTTCATATTTTTAGGTCTTAGCTAGCTCATGGGGAGCTTTGACCGCCTTGGAGAGTCAGCTCATTAAGGGCACGATCTAAGTTTTCCTTCAAAATTTTTAGGTCTTAGCCAGCTCAAGGAGCGCTTTGACCGTCTTGGTGAGTCAGCTCATTAAGGGCACGATCCAAGTTTTCTTCAGATATTTTTAGGTCTTAGCCAGCTCAAGGGGCGCTTTAACCGTCTTGGTGAGTCAGCTTAAGGGCACGATCTAAGTTTTCTTCAGATATTTTTAGGTCTTAGCCAGCTCATGGGGCGCTTTGACCGTCTAGGTGAGTCAGCTTATTAAGGGCACGATCCAAGTTTTCTTCAGAATTTTTAGGTCTTAGCCAGCTCAAGGGACACTTTGACCGCCTTGGTTAGTCAGCTCATCAGGGTATGACCAAGATTCTCATTAATCTTTCACAAAGGCACTTCCTATTGTCGTTCTGACCATTGTCAAGTATCTTAACGTTCCTAAGGATAGAGTCGTCCTGAGGCAAAAACGGTGTCTTTTTTTGTCTTTGTGGCAAAGTTTTATTCAAACTTCACCACAAAGAGGGGCAGCTGTAGACACCTAATTTTTACCCTTCCATAGTCTTAGTTTTTATTTATTTATTTTTTATTTTTTACAAAAAGGGTCCTAATGCAAAAAAGAGATAAAAATAAGAAAAGTTGACAAATAATGAAAATACCAAAAAAATAAGAAAAGGAAAAATTATAAAGATTTCGTAGGTTTTTAGGAAGTAATTTATATTAAGAATAATTAGTTTAATGTTAATGTTAATTTTAGTTTAGTTAAAAATTTTATTTTAGGGATTTAGATAGTTTAAATATAATTTAATAGTAATGAGTGTTAAGAAATAGGTCAGCGGCCTAGCGGATAAACAGCGGAGTACTTATGTGGATTTAATTAGAGGTGGTTCGAGTCTCAGCAAGCACCAATGTCTTTATTTTTTTATCTTTGCAAAAGATTCATATTTCATCAAGTTGTATGAGTAGAGTTAAATCAGATTTGAATGAAATTTGAATCTAGTTTAATTGGATATATTAGGATTTGATTTAGACTTTATAAAAAGAAAAAAACCACACAGCATGGACAGCTTGATGGAAAAAATCTGCTTCATCGACAAACAGAAGTAGCAACATCTCCAATCCAACAGCAACCCACATCCAAATCCAGGATTCTGATACGACAACACACGTGATCACCCCACTACCTTTCATTACTACAGTACTTCAGCAGAACACGTTGACGGTACATAGCCGAATTATCGTCTACGACTGCGTATGAGCCAATCAAGCCACACGACTCGCTGTAGAAAGGCCAGCAATTCCATCGCTGCACAACGTCTACGATCAGCATAACTCAACAATTGACTAGAACTGCAGTACTCGACAGCAGCGAATCCCAAAACACGAACTGCAGCCCCCTGATTCAACTGAACATCCATACTCCACTACTGTACCATACAATCCACACGCCGACGTCGCCGCCGCAACATGATCGCTGTCTAGTAACATATACATGCCCCTGCCATGATCGCTTCCCACTGTCCATAAGCGCTATGGCATTCACGATCAACAAATAGGATCACTGCAGCAGCCGTTGAAACCACTCTCGATTCCAACCCCAAGACTCACTACACGCGCAAGTATACAGTTTCTCCACTGTACTGTAGCTCTACAATCAGGTTCAGTTTCTGGCTAAGTTTTTTTATTATTGCTGATTTACTATTATCATATCATATTATTATTTTGTTAGGACTTTAGTAATACATATGTGTATGTCATTAGTTTTCTTTGTAATATAGATTAGGTATATTATATTGATTTAAGTGATTGTTTATTTAATAAGTAGTAATATAGATATAAAGACATAGATATATTAGATAAGGGAATGTTAAGATTGGTTTTTATTACATATATATGTTATTATATTAATTATACTTTATTAGTTAACATAATATATAATATATGTATATGATGGTTTATGAGTTTTTGTATTAGTAAGTATATTATATGAAATAAATTTATTTGGATAGATAGTTGTATATATTAGTTTAGGGATTATCAATATTGGTCATTTTTTTTTAAGATTTGGTTTTATTTAAGGATTTGTTACATAGAAAATTGTTTTTTCTTTAAATAAAAATTAATCAAAGGCCCTTCTAAAAAAATAGAATTTTTAGAGTATTTTTTTTTTTTATAAAACAATAACATTTAAGAATTAGGACCCTTTTTGTAAAAAAAAAAAAAGAAAATATCTTTAATTGACTTCTTTTCTATGGTTAAACATCTTTTTCATAGTTTAGGCTTGTTTTCCATAGTTTAGATGTTTTTTCCATAGTTTAAATGTGTTTTCCATAGTTTAGATGTCATTTTTGTAATTTAGGTTTCTTTTCTATGATTCAGACATCTTTTCTATGATTCAGATTTTTTTTATGATTTAAAAATCTTTTTCATAGTTTAGATATCTTTTCTATAATTAAGGCATCTTTTCTATGATTAGAATTTTTTTTTTTTTTTATGTTTTAAGCATCTTTTCTATATAAAAGCTTCATCATGTAGAATATTTCATATTTCATAAAATCTTTAGGGTTTTTCTTCAAAATAAAAAAATTATTATTACTTAGTTATTTTTAAATAAAAATTTTAATTTGGCACTTTTCAAAAATTAGGTTTTTAGGTTTTTTTTTATATATATAATGTTAGGAATAAAAATTAGGCTTTTAGGGATTTTTCTTAATAAAAATAAAATGGTTAATAAAAACGTAAATCCAACCAATCATTTTTGATAAAAAGAACCAACACATTAAAGTTTTCGGAAAGAACTACGATCGTCTGATCCCGGCTAGCGGGTACGTAGGTATCTTCGGGGCGACTATAAAATACGTAAAAACTTAGGTTTTTCTTTTCCTTTTGATTTTATTTATTTATTTTAAATATTATAATTAGAAGAATAATCCTAATTCGGTAAATAGATAGTGGTACCTGTTAAGGGTTTAATAGGTTAGCCCTCGAATTCGGAACCCTCTGGTTCTTTATTAAATTTGAAATTAAAGACCGGTAACTAAATCGTAACTAATCCACCCAATTAGTTATGGTTCCTTTTTCATTTCCCGACTTCGGTCGGTGGCGACTGTCACGCCCCAAAGTCACAAAGTCGCAACAGTCCCGCCGTGTAAACCATTCTATGACAGTAACTGGCTTCACAGTGCCTACTATAGAGATAATCTACACAAGGCGTCGACGACTCCTCGCTTTGAAGTAAACAGTTCGATTAATGATTATACAACAATCATGATAATTATCACAATATTCTATAAAACATAGATATTTATAATAATGTCTACAGAGCTTCCCAGGAAGTTTTACATAGTAACTATAGTTTACTAATTTGCAGAATACTAACAGTCTTCAACCTTTAACTATAAGGTCAGTCTAGTTACACATTTGCTAAATAACTTGATTCTCACACCACTGGCTTCAAAAGGACTAACCTTTGAATAATTGTAGGGTGGCATAGTACTTGAAGAGATTATAAATCAGAACCTGCAAAAGGATCTATAAGGGTATGAGCAACTAAAGCCCAGTAAGTTGAATTGGAGACTCATGAATGCATACAAGCACAAACAGGGTTATCGAACAATTATTTCATGCAATGCAACAATCAAGTGTCATCGCACAACGTAGTCCGGTCCGTTGTGAAATCAGAGAAATTTCACCTGCTCCAATCCGGGTTGAGGAGTTCCATGTTATGCAGCAGCTCACAACCAAACCCAGGCTTGTGCAATGGAGACTTCGCTCCTCCTGTGACTACCTTCGAATCATTGACTTCACCCCCGCCGCGACCTCCTCTCCTGTCATTTAGTTCGACTGAGGATGAAGAAGGGACTATTTTGCAATCCTGCGCTATCCCTTTCGAAGGGGTCGGTATTTGGTTGGAGAGTCCTATGATCCCCTAACGGGTTGCAATGCATGACGTTTTCGGTTATTAGGGTCGACTAAGATTAAATGCCGGTTAGGGTGTTCAACAAGTTCATACCAATTCAATCAGTCGCAAAGTCATTCACAGTACAAATTCCAGCACGAATTCAGATACATCAAGCACATGCGCAAACTATTTACAATCACAATCATATACAAGCCTAAGTCTCCGAGTACTACGAAACTAGTACTCTATTACAATAAGCAATAACCCAACTTACTTGAACTTGCTCGATCGCTCGATCCTCTAGTTGCGAGCTGATTTGTTTCTGGGTGTCCTATAATACATATAGGTTCTTTTAGTACTTATATTTTATGGATTCTTATTCTAATTCATAATATAACTCATTTACCTCATGTATACCTATAACGTAGTAATGATTCGTTGTGTTCTATTTCGAGGTTCGGCTCCTAAACTAGATTTTAGTTTTAATTCCTAAGTCGTAATTAAGCTCGAATCCCAATGTGATATTAATCACATTATGCTCGGGTATTCAAATATCCTATTGGGTCGTAATTTTTGTATTCTAAACTATCCGGTACACGCTAACCCTAATTGAGTTATCGAATTTATTCCTGGTGTGTAAAAATATTACATTTTGAGATATTTACTTAAAATTAAATGTCATTTCAGATTTATTATTTTTCTGATTTCTATTATAATATTATCTAAATAACCTTATTTTTTTAAAATTTATTAATTTACATTTTCACATATTACTAATTTGTTATATTACTTACCTAATTTCCTTAATTAACCATACTTAGTACCTAAAGGATAGGATTAAGGTTTCACTGCAAAGATTAACTTTCCTAAACCTCTAATTAAGATTCAAGTCAGTAATTAACATCCTAATAACTTAATTAACCCTTAATCATCCAATTTTGCCATCATTTTAGGGCTAAAAATTAACTTAAAAATTTTGAAAATTAATTTTAAAAAAAATGGCTTCATAGCACTGTTATATATCAAATGAGCATCCTACAGAAAAATTTTGAACTTCAAACTACATCCCTAAGCCTATTTATTTTCCGGTTTACTAATGCTCGGTTTTGAACAATTTGTTAGGGATCCTATATTTCCAGATATAATTAAACTAAATAATTGTTTTTTCCTAAATCTACATACAATAAAACATCATAATAACAAGTTTCATAATTTTCTGGGCAAAATAAATAATTTTACAAAATTATACAAAAATCGGGTGAATAAATGACTAATCGGTTCGAAGCTTTTGGGCCGTCCAAACCCGGTCCAATGTTGTCGGCCGGTCCAGGCGGTGGGTCTACTGTAGGGTGGTGGTGTTGGTTCGGTCCCAGGTGGTGGTTTTAGTTCACCTTGCTAATCTGCATAGTTTTCTTTCTTTTTTTTTATTTTCTGGAATTTCTCTCGAATTTTTTTGTGTTTCGATTTTTCTCAGATCACAAACTAGCCAAATGACTTCTGAGAATTTTTTCCTTATTTATAGACAAATGTAGTAATTAATGTGTATTAATTTAATGGGATTTTGCCCTATTTCCTTGATTTTAGGCTTTTTGTTTGTCAAATTCCTATTGGTTAATTTTTTTCTTTTCAGTCCATGACCTGATCTTGTTGCAGTTATCCTCTTCTAATTTTTTTCTGATTTTTTTTATAATTATTTTGTATTTTTCTTTAATTATTTACTTAGTTTTCAGACAATTTTAGTAATTACGCGTATTTTTATCTACACGTAAATACATTTAGGATACACGTGAACATTCCTAAATATTATTTTGGTCATTCTAAAATTTTTAGTATACATATAATCTATATCTAGTAATTTATTAGTTATTTCATGACACTTTTCGCATTTTCGGTAATTAATACCTATTATACTTAAAATTTGAAAATTTTATAGTCTCCTATTTTATTACTTATTTTCTTAAATTCAAGTTTACGGGGTCAGTTTTACTAATATCCCTCTCAATAGTTTCTAATTTGGGTTTGATCGGATCCTTGAACCGATCGTCCTAAACCTTGGGTTCTAAGTTCAACCTTACGGTTACTTGGCTTAGCTTTAGGGCTTACAGCGACTCCAAAAATTATTTTTAATAAAAAACCGAAATTTCTCAATTTCTTTAGTCGAGAATTAATATTAAATGTGTTAGGGTTTAGTATTAATAAAGGAATGAGAAATCAATTTTAAAAGAAAAGCGAAAAATCAAACTAGACAGAGAGCATTTTGATCCTGATGTATTGCCTAAAGAATTATGGAACTCATTTACGTGAACCTTTGTTATAGCATCTAATGAGGAATTTAAAGTTTATTTGAAGAGCAAGCCAATAAAGTTCCAATTCTTTTTAGGATGTTGTATCATAACTCTAGTCCTAAGTTCATGTCTCCCTAATAAGGGCATTGTGATCAGGTGGGATATCTTATCTAAGTTACCATACTTGAAGATATACCCAAAGGCAATAAAGTATAAGAAGTATGACAAACCTTATACTGACATCCTATGATTCTATGCAATTACTGGAATGTCTATTTTAGAAATCACAGAGAGATTGAAGACAAAGGCATGCATTGAAAATCACATTGAATTTTTAGAAAAGTGTAATCACTAGTTATGGAAGAATGAGGAATTCTTTGTTAAGCATAATTTTAAAAAGAATGAAGATATTAATCTAACTAAAGCAAGTCCTTCAGGAATGATCCTGTACATGCAAAGCTTACACTGCAAGAATGTCAAGAACTTCTTTAACAGGGATTGATAGAAGCATCAAAATCATAATAGGCTTGTGAAGCTTTTTATGTGAATAAACAAGTGAAACAAGCCCGAAGAAAGCTAAGGCTTGTTATCAACTACTAACCCCTCAACAAATTTTTTTAGGATGAAAAATTTCCTTTACCTAATAGGATTACATTATTTCAAAATATAACCTAAGTAAGAATATTTTAAAAATTTGATCTAAAGGCGAGCTTTTGGCAATTAGGCATCTATCCTAAAGACAGTCCCAAGATGGGGTTTTGTATACGCAATCACCATTATCAATGGAAAGTACCATCCTTTGGACTCAAAACAACACCATTACTGTTCGAAAAGGCCAAGATAAGGATATTCTAGCCTATCATGAATAATGCTATTGTCTACATAGATGATATTCTTTTCAATCTAGAAAAAGAATACCATGCTGAGTTACTATAGAAGTTTTATGAAATAATTATATTATATGGGATCATGTTATAAAAAAAGAAGATGAAAATTGCCAAGAATGAAATGGAGCTTCTTGACATGAAGATTAAAGATGGCTGCTATAAGCCTAAGCCATCTATTGTAGAAGCGTTGCTAAAGTTTTTTTTAAAAAGGAGTTTAACACTAAGCAGACTCAGCAATTCCTAAGGATAGTCAACTATCTCTATGATTTCATTTTAAAAACATCATAGTATACTACTGTACTATAAAAAATGTTGAAAAATGATCATCTTTCAATAGGCTACGACAGTAAAACTTCCTAAGGAAAAACTCAAAAAAGTTGCACCCTTAAAGATACCATGTGAAGGAGAATTGATCTTGTAAACAAGTGCAAGTGATAAGTACTGGGGACCCATTTTATTAGAAAACGGAGAAAAAGGAAGACAAATTTGTCGATATAAGAGTGGTAGATTTAAGTATTCAGAAATCCACTATCACGTAATATTTAAAGAAATTCTTGTAGTAAAGTATGCTAATCAGAAATTTGAATACTATCTTATGAGAGTACGATTTAAGATAGAAATGGATATAAGTTCCTTTTCCAAGATATTGCAATTCAAGCAGAAAATTGTTCCACATCCACAATTGTTGAGATGATAAGAATAGTTCTTAAAGTACTCATATGAGGTCAAGTATATCAAAGGAGAAAAGAATCCCATTGTAAATTTCCTTTCTAGACCTTAGCAAACCAAGGACATCTCAAAACTCTCCGAAGTTTCCATGTACGACTAGCTAGGACCATCCTACAGACCAAGAAAGTATTAGGTGATAGCACCTTTTGAGTTTAGAGAAATATCAACAAGAAGCAGATTTAATGAGGAGTTAAGGAGCAAAATCTAGGATTATTAATTATTAGTTTTCAAATTATATGGAGGTTTGAATTTAGGACCATTTAGGTTACATCCAAAATACCCATTCATTTACCTTCATTAATGCGAACTGCAGCCAAGAATAGAGTGCGAGGATGGGTACAAGCTTGTCAAAAACTTGTAAAAGGGTGATAGTGAATGCGTGAAAGAACAGAAAAGTAAATGAAAATAAAACAAAACCCATGAACAGTTCCAAAGATATGATGCACCAATAGAACTTCCGAGGTCTTATGGTATAACTTAATATGACGTACGAATTGGTCCGATGAGGTTACTTGTCACCTAGCCTTACTTAAGGGTTAGGATAGAGGACAGTGAAAATAAACAATTAGTATTTATGATAGGAAGAATATTCAGTGTATTAATGGTAAATTTGATTCTGGTTACAAGTACAAGGGTATTTATATCTGATAAGTTATGGCAACTTACCTAAAAAGAGAAAAGATAAAAGGGTATTGTCTAAATAAGTAATGTACAAGGAATACAAGGGGTAAAAATAAATATTCAAGAAAACAATAATTAACATAATAGATTTTACACGTAGTCTTATATACATGGTGGAGATGTATTGGTAAGGTCGTTAGAGGATGTAAACAAAAAGTACGATTATATTGCTTATCTGAGCAGGGGTGACTAAGGATTATTCCGGACTCTCCCTCTCGACCTCTCGACAAGGGTAGTGCTAAGTAAGTGGTCGACTCAAGCATGAGTGAGTAAGCTTGCGAGGCTTGGTAGATATCTTGGCATTCTGCTATTCGACATACAATCTCCGAGAGATGGGCAATCACTCGACTCGGCAAAGAAATACTCGGTTTTGGTAGGAGTCGGCTGGAGTAGGAGGATTTGCCTTACTAGTCCCTTTAGTCCTCTAGCTCAATTGCTGATCAAAGGCCCAATAGCGTGATTTCTATTATTCCTTCCGAGTTGATTTGGATTTGGAATCAAATTCAAATAGTCTTTAATCAGCTTTCCGTCAAGTTGATATGGAATGAAGTCGGTAATGTTGAAGGTGTCAGAAACTCTATAATCTTCTAATAGCACCAACTCGTGGGTGTTGTCATTGATATACTGAAGGATTTTGAAGGGTCCTTCAGCTTTTGCAGATAGTTTGTTTCTCCTCTTGCTCGAGAACCTTTCCTTGCTGAGGTGAAGCCACATCAAGTCTCTTAGATGGAATTGTTTAGCCGTCCTACTCTTAGTCTTTTCTTGCATTCTTCTAGCTACTTGGTCTATCTACCAAGTAACTTTGTTGTAAATGGTTGAAGAGACTGTGCTTTAGCTCTCGTATCAAGATCATCTTACTTGGATTCAAGTACAGGGGTGCGATCGAGAGGTAACTTTGGATTGAAACCATAGACAACCTTAAAAGGGGTCTACTTGGTAGTATCATGTACTGTAAATTCGACCACTGGTAAGCAAACATCTTAATTAACCAAATTCTTACCCACTGTAGCTCGAAATAGCGATCCCAAAGTACGATTGATTACCTCTATTTAGCCATTCGTTCTGGCCAATAAGACCTTCGTTCCATCTAAAATCATTATCCTAAACTTGATTAATTAGTAGAGAATCATCATACTTATTAAGTGTTCTACAAAACAAACTACTTGCTTTTCTTCCTTCGCTTAAATATCAGTCCAACATTTAGTATTCCTCCTATTCTTCAATCGAGAGTATATTTTTTCGCCTATCCAATCATATGCATTTCCCAACTCAAAATACAATTGGGATCCTCTTTTTGTTTTTATATATTTTGTTCCTTGTTCCTTCCTTGGTTAATTCTATACTTTTGTGTGATCAACTCTATCCATAAGAGTTTCTTCCCTTCTAATTGCTACGCCAGTTTAACAAAATTGGCTTGATTTATTTTTTGAATATCCATTAATCCCAATCCTCCTTCATCCTTTGGTTGCTTTAATCTAGACTAGCTTATCTAATGAAATTTTTTTTGCTTCTTGGATGTTGCCCAAAATAAAATCCTTGTAAATCTTTTCAACATTGTCTGCAAAACTGTTTGACATTATTACCATTTATAAGTAATAGTTAACTATGCTTTCTATAGCAAATGTAGCCAATAGCTTTTGACTAGTTATGCTTAGAAATTTGGATTTTCAACTAAATAGTTTCCTTTGCATCTTGTCCAAGATAAAGTTTAAGTCCCTAGAAGAAAGTTTCCCTCCCTCTCTCATTAGAATATCAAGATATTTTCCAAAATCTGAGTTTAGTTGTATCCTGAATGATGTTTGACATCTATCCTCGTGGTTCCATGAGAATGATAAACAAGACTTCTCATCATTTACTTTTTATCCAAAAAAATTTTTAAACCCTTCCATAACTTCCACCATTAGCATGGCATTTTTTGTTGTTACTTCACCTATTAAGAGTAAATGATCAAGAAAGAAAATATGTGGTAGGTGCATATTTGTGCCTCTCAACTATAAAGGCATCCATGTCCCTTTTGCTACCATCATAAGTTCTACTCAAAATCTCCATACCTAGAATAAACAAGTTAGGGGACAAAGGGTCACCTTGTCTTAATCCTCTATTGGCAACAAAAAGGTCCATCATTGATTCATTAAGAACAATTTGGTACTATGCTGAGGATAAACAAGAACCAATAAGGTTGGTCTAAGTAGGGAAGTTTAGAGCACATAAGGTATATTAGATGAAGTCCCACTCCATACGATTATATGCCTTTTGTAAATCAAGTTTGACCATCATCTAATTTTTTCTTCTTATCTTTTTGCTTAAAGAGTGGAGAACCCCCTAGCAAAGACGCTTACTTACCATCTTGTACATAATGATATACAAGCTTATTCGTTTGAAATCTTTTAACTTATTTTCTCTAATAATTTTCAAAATGAGAACCAACAGAGTGTTATTCAATTGAAGGGGCATGATACAGGTTTCCAAATTCTTCCCTACTGTCTTGCAAACTGTTTGCCCAATTATATCCTAACATTTTTTGTAAAATTGTACATAGAATCTGTTTATGTCAGGGGTTTTGTTATTGCTAATACATCACATTGGTTTCTTGATTTCGTTAGGTATCTAAGGGTGTTGCAGGAAATCCTTCTCCTCTTCTTGTATGACTCTTTGTGCATTTCTCTAACTGGACATCTTTCTCCAAACAAAGATGCATTTAGATGTATAGAAATTTTCAAATAATTGGAGGAAAAGTTTTTTGATAACTTCCTCATCATTAACCCAGTTTCCTACTAAATTAAAGAAGGCACAAATCCTGGATTTGAATGTGCATGCTAACATGCTAGTATGAAAGAATCTAGTATTTCTTTACCTTAGAACTACATAATTTTTTCTAACATTAGCAGCCCATAATTTGTCCTCTTGCCGTAAGATCTAGGATAATTCATTTCGTAGGCATCGTTCTTTCTTAATAAGGGCTTGCATTAGCCTACCAAATGGTCTACTACGACTTTTATATGGTTCTCCATTGCCATTTTTCCTCCTTATAAAGATCATACCAAAGACTTCTTTGCTCTAAATTTTGAGGAAATCAACAAACTTAGGCAAATCTTTCACATAATTAAAATTGGACCTATTCCAGTAAGTAGCCACAAAGGGCTTGAATCCTGAATGGTTTAGCCATATTGTTACGCCCCGAAGTCGCAAAGTCGCAACAGTCCCGCCGTGTAAACCATTCTATGATAGTAACTGGCCTCACAGTGCCTACCATAGAGATAATCTACACAAGGCGTCGGCGACTCCTCGCTTTGAAGTAAACAGTTCGATAATAATTATACAACAATTATGATAATTACCACAAAGTTCTATAAAACATAGATATTTATAATAATGTTTACAGAGCTTCCCAGGAAGTTTTACATAGTAAATACAGTTTACTAATTTACAAAATAACTAACAGGTCTTCAACCTTTAACTACAAGGTCAGTCTAGTTACACATTTGCTAAATAACTTGATTCTCACACCCCTGGCTTCAAAAGGACTAACCTCTGGATAATTGTAGGGCGGCATAGTACTTGAAGAGATTACAAATCAGAACCTGCAAAAGGATCTATAAAGGTATGAGCAACTACAGCTCAGTAAGTTGAATTGGAGACTCGTGAATGCATACAAGCACAAACAGGGTTATCAAACAATTATTTCATGCAATGCAACAATCAAGTGTCATCGCACAACGTAGTCCGGTCCGTTGTGAAATCAGAGAAATTTCACCCGCTCCAATCCGGGTTGAGGAGTTCCATGTTATGCAGCAGCTCACAACCAAACCCAGGCTTGTGCAATGGAGACCTCACTCCTTCCGTGACTACCTTCGAACCATTGACTTCACCCCCGCCACGACCTCCTCTCCTGTCACTTAGTTCGACTGAGGATGAAGAAGGGACCATTTTGCAATCCTGCGCTATCCCTTTCGAAGGGGTCGGTATTTGGTTGGAGAGTCCTATGATCCCCTAACGGGTTGCAATGCATGACGTGTTCGGTTCTTAGGGTCGACTAAGATTAAATGCCGGTTAGGGTGTTCAACAAGTTCATACCAATTCAATCAGTCGCAAAGTCATTCACAGTACAAATTCCAGCAC
This sequence comes from Lumnitzera racemosa, assembly GCA_024138005.1. Lineage (NCBI taxonomy): Eukaryota > Viridiplantae > Streptophyta > Magnoliopsida > Myrtales > Combretaceae > Lumnitzera > Lumnitzera racemosa. The sequence goes on from JAMXBC010000012.1 coordinate 82,010,836, forward strand.
GAATTCAGATATATCAATCACATGCGCAAACTATTTACAATCACAATCATATACAAGCCTAAGTCTCCGAGTACTACGAAACTAGTACTCTATTACAATAAGCAATAACCCAACTTACTTGAATTTGCTCGATCGCTCGATCCTCTAGTTGCGAGCTGATTTGTTTCTGGGCGTCCTATAATACAAATAGGTTCTTTTAGTACTTATATTTTATAGATTATTATTTTAACTCATAATATAACTCATTTTCCTCCTGTATACCTATTCGTAGTAATGATTCGTTGTGTTCTATTTCGGGATTCGGCTCCTAAACTAGATTTTAGTTTTAATTCCTAAGTCGTAATTAAGCTCGAATCCCAATGTGATATTAATCACATTATGCTCGGGTATTCAAATATCCTATTGGGTCGTAATTTTTGTATTCTAAACTATCCGGTACACGCTAACCCTAATTGAGGTATCGAATTTATTCCCGGTGTGTAAAACTCATACATTTTGAGATATTTACTTAAAATTAAATATCATTTCAGATTTATTATTTTTCTGATTTCTATTATAATATTATCTAAATAACCTTATTTTTTAAATTTATTAATTTACATTTTCACATATTACTTACCAAATTTCCCTAATTAACTATAATTAGTACCTAAAGGATAGGATTAATGTTCCACTGCAGAGATTAACTTCTCTAAACCTCTAATTAAGAATCAAATCAGTAATTAACATCCTAATCACTTAATTAACCTTTAATCACCCAATTTTGCCATCATTTTAAGGCTAAAAATTAACTTAAAAATTTTGAAAATTAATTTAAAAAAAATGGCTTCATAGCACTGTTATATATCAAATGAGCATCCTACAGAAAAATTTTGAACTCCAAACTACATTCCTAAGCCTATTTATTTTCCGGTTTACTAATGCTCGGTTTTGAACAATTTGTTAGGGACCCTATATTTCCAGATATAATTAAACTAAATAAATATTTTTCCCTAAATCTACATACAATAAAACATCATAATAACAAGTTTCATAATTTTCTGGGCAAAATAAATAATTTTATAAAATTATACAAAAACCGGGTGAATAAATGACTAACCGGTCCGAAGCTTTTGGGCCGTCCAAACCCGGTCCAATGTTGTCGGCCGGTCCAGGCGGTGGGTCTACTGTAGGGTGGTGGTGGTGGTTCGGTCCCAGGTGGTGGTGGTTTTAGTTCACCTTGTTAATCTGCACAGTTTTTTTTTTTTTTTTTTTTTCTGGAATTTCTCTCGAATTTTTTTGTCTTTCAATTTTTCTCAGATCACAAACTAGCCAAATGACTTCTGAGAATTTTTTTCCTTATTTATAGACAAATTTAGTAATTAATGTGTATTAATTTGATGGGATTTTGCCACATTTCCTTCATTTTAGGCTTTTTGTTTGTCCAATTCCTATTGGTTAATTTTTTTCTTTTTAGTCCACGACCTAATCTTGTTGCAGTTATCCTCTTTTGATTTTTTTCTAATTTTTTTTCTAATTATTTTGTATTTTTCTTTAATTATTTACTTAGTTTTCGGACAATTTTAGTAATTACGCGTATTTTTATCTACACGTAAATACATGTAGGATACACGTGAACATTCATAAATATTATTTTGGTCATTCTAAAATTTTTAGTATACATATAATTTATCTCTAGTAATTTATTAGTTATTTCATGACACTTTTCGCATTTTCGGTAATTAATACCTATTATACTTAAAATTTGAAAATTTTATAGTCTCCTATTTTATTACTTATTTTCTTAAATTCAAGTTTATGGGGTCAGTTTTACTAATATTCCTCTCAATAGTTTCTAATTTGGGTTTGATCGGATCCTTGAACCGATCGCCCTAAACCTTAGGTTCTAAGTTCAACCCTACGGTTACTTGGCTTGGCTTTAGGGTTTACACATATTAACTCCGAAGGGTCCTAAGTGCTTTGGGCCTCCCCTAAAAATCGAGTTTATGTTAAGGATGATAGGTAAATGGTCCACCTAAATGGAAGCAAGCTGAAAAAGCTTGACTTTTGGGAACATTTTCCTCCAATCATAATTTGCTTATGCTTAATCTAAGTGAGTTTGGACAAATTCATTCAAGTTTTATGATCTTTTGGATCATGTAAATTGTAGCCCAACAAATCCTAAGTTAGCCATGCCATAATAGTTCCTACAGTCTTGATAATCACTTATTTTACTTTAGATAATATTTACTTCACCTAAACTTATTCAAGGGTTGGTTTCGAATCATAAACTAAACTGGAACCAGCCGAACAGATCGACAAATTGGCTCATACTTGCTATAGACGGGTCTAAATCATCTGATGAACCATCGGACCTTAAGGGCCTTAGAGGTTTAATGATGAAAGCTTATCGATTTGTCGCCCCCTTGAAACAGCAGGCTAAATCACTAGTTGAACTAGTGATTGGGATGGCCTATTAGCAGTGATTAGGTTGGCCTATTTAGGCATGTAAATTAAAAAAAAAATATTTGGCCTTTTTTTCCCTACAAAAATTAAATGGATAATTATTTAACTTAGTATTATTAAAATTGACTAGCACATTAAAGGTTTTTGAAAAAATCATATGGAATTATGGTGGTTTGGTTTCAGATAGCATATATGTAAGCACTTTCTAAGCGATCTTAAAAGTAACAAAAAAATTTGTTTCCCACCACCATTAGTCTCTTCATATATGAATTAGTTTTTTTTATATTATTATGACTTTGTAATTTACTTTCCTGTTTGGTCATGTTTTAGTGATGGTAAAATTTTTAGTGACATTGTATTTTAATTTTATAATTTTGAGTCAGATTCTTAGACCAACTAAATTATTTTGCGAACCTAAAAAAAGAATCTTTTAAAAAACTAAATTTCTAGTATAAGGGAAAAGGGAATAAGGTAGCAAATATAAAATGAAAAAGGAAAATTCCGAAAAAAAAAAAATTATGATTTAAGGGACACATGATTTGACTCTAAATTGCTGATTCATGTGAATTGGCTCAAGTCATACCCTATGGGCTAATCTCAGTTTAACTATTTATTGTAGGTTTAACTATACCCCATTTTTCCTCTTAAGTCAAAATTTCATTAAAATCTCTTATAAAAAGCTAATGGCCAGTACTTTTTTTTCCACCCATTCATGGAATTTTACCCATAGTAGGCTCCTAAGATCTTTAGAGGGGTTCGCATGGATAGCTTAAAGAAACCAAGGATGAGGAGAATTACTTACCTACATTTCCTGCTTCTATATAAATTTGAACCTATACTTTATTTTCATATTTTATCTTGAACTCTCTTTTCTCTACTTGAATAGGACAAATACAATATCTAAAACTTTGATTTATCACTTAATATGATTCTGGTTTTGATCGAATAGCTATAAGTAGCTTCACCAAATCTTTGCATAAACTTACTGCTATTAGATTTAGGCAAGGTAGTTTATGTGATAAAACGTTTGAAACTTTGATGGAAAAATCCTAGATATGTTTTGATTAAATAAACCTTTCAAATGAAGTTTGCTTAATAGGATATCTTCATGAACTAAACTGATCAAGAAGTATAGATTGTATTTTATGTTTGAATGGACAAGTATTTCATGTCCTTTATTTTATATATTAGTGGTGAAATTTGTCCAATTAATTTTTTTTTCCCAATCAAGAAGATATTCATTCATGAATCCTAGTTCTTTGGAAATACTAACTCTAAAACTGTTTCCCCTATGCCAACATAATGCCGTAACAAACTGGTTAAGTACTTCTATTAAAAACAACTCTGGTAAGACACACTCAATTTTCTGCACTCTTACTAAGGTTAAGCAATCTTCTTCAAATGATTCTTATAATCTAGGATAGTGTTAAAAAGAAGGCAAGCTACAAAAATTCCTAGAACTTAGATTCTTTTTATGAAAGAGGGTATTATATCAAACATGGAAATCTTCTACTTCTATACTACTGATGTTTCTTCATGTATGAATTTAAACCCTAGAATCTTCTTTGGTAGTAATCAAAACAACCATGCATCCTTTCGCTTGTTGATAATGATATTTTTCACTAAAGAGGTTACTAGAACTACCTCTATTTCCAATAATAGTGGTCCATCTTATTCCAATAATAGTAGTCCTTCTCGTGTTACTCCACACGAGTGCATGGAGTAGCTTGATTCTACAAAATCGGACATCATCATCGAGCGTGAAGATAATCTTCTAAGTGAAAATGGTGGAGGATAATTTGTCAACAAATAATAAGACACCGCTTTCCTTAACTCTATTGAGGCTTGGAGTATCTATTGATTTTCAAGACGGTTGTATCAATAAGATTTATAACGAGGCAATGTCCATGATGCAAAGCCCCAACTGGCAGATTTTATATATGTTAGTGACAATAGCTTATGTGAAACACCATGTAGAGAGACTTGAACAAACTCAAAATATCAATGTCATGATATATTTTGAAGAGGATATTGATGATGAATTCATGATGGAACCTAACACGGAGGAGGATCATGATTATCATTGGATGGAGCTAGACGATGATACTACTTGCCGTGCAACTAAGACTTCTATTGAGGTATTGGAGAATGTCTTGAACGATACCACTGGATTGATGAATGATGAGTGGATGTACATGTGCACGATTTGTTTGGAGAATTCTGATAATGGATTGGAAGACAAAAAGTTGCCTGGCGCAAATATATATCATGGAGATTGCATCAAGCAGTGGCTCACTAGGAGTATCTTTGGTCCGATATGTCACTTTGCCATGTTGTGTGTTCATCATCCCAATTTAGTACATGAAAGAATTAGATTTTTATATTCAAGCAATGTCTATAGTAGTTCAGAAAAACCTTTTGGGATGTTTTCAACTTTATAGTGACATATCATTATGAACATAAAACCCAGTAATATTACTTCTTCAATTTATATGCAAAACATAGTTCTACAAGTTGCGGATATTTTGAAATAAGTCCCCATTAGCCTATTTAATATTAAGTCTTAGTTCATTTTTTGCTAACATTATGTCGATTTTCTGGTATCATCTATATAAAAGTGGTAAATGCGCTATACCTAGTAACATTTTAGACGTCCCAATAACAGTGTACTTTCTACTAGTGCTACTAGAAAATTAAAGTATTTATTAGACTTAATATTAAGTCATTTGATGACCACTTATGCTACTACAATCCTCTACAATTAGTGCTTGCAAAAGGAAGGTTGTGGGACATGAGAAACGGATCCCAGCAGTGGAGTCATCTAGCTCTGGTTCATCTTGGAGCACCTTTTTCTGTTTTCTTTTAAGAACTTATGTATTGGATCATAAGCTTTGGATATCGTTTTATTTATTCATTTGTATTTTTCCAACGATAATTATTGCATATCCTTTAAGATTAGTTATTATGCATTCGTAAAGTTACGAAGTTATTTATTTTTGTTTTTTTTTTTTCAATCAATTTCAATTTTTCCATTTAAATATACTCAATTTTGACAAAAGAAAATGTACTACATGGCATTATGGTGTACCAATTAGGCACCATGAAGTTCATGGAGCAATTATAATTTTAGTTTTCACTACCATTTGCAGTACTAGTAATCACTTCAACAAATTCCACCATTTATGACAAACAAATGGCAAGAGGACCTTTTGTAGTAAAAGGTTCATTTTTTTAATCCAAATACTTATGGTCAACTAATATTAAAGAATACTTTTGTAGTAAAAAAATCATTATTTATTATGGTTAGTATTATTCATTTTTTTTATAGGAAAAGTGCAAATTTAGTTCCCAACATTTGCTATCTTTTTTATTTGAATCCTATATGTTTAATTTTTTTTTTATTTCAATCCTACACATTTATAAAAAGTTTGCAAACAAATAATTTGCTAGTTTATCATTAGTTTTGTCGTTAGTCGTGGCACATAGCGTAGTCTGATTCATCTAGGCAATTAATTTAATTAAATAAATTAATATGTATTATTTAATTAAGATAAAGAAAAATTAGAAAAATAAAATTAAAATATATAAACTTAAATAATTAAAGGAATTAAAAGATACTAAATAATTAAATATTTAATAATATAAATAAAAATAGAAAATTAGGAAAAATAAAAAAAAAACTAACCTAGAAGACAAAACAATGGCTATTACTGTCACACAAGGATAGAGGGTAGTCGACATGACCCCTCATAGGTGGCTGCTATTGTTACATATTTCTTTGAACCAAGGTCGACAGTTATTCATTTTAATTGTAATTATAATTGATTATTTAAAACAAGAAACAAACTAAAGCTATGTTTCTTAGAACATTACCAATAAGGGTGAGTGAATACCGAGCGGGTAGAGTATGGGGTCTTACTTGTGTCTTACCTTGTAGGTGTAGGTTCCAAAACTTTGCTATTTGTACCTTACCCTGAAATACTTTGGAACCACCCTATACTTTGTAAAATGTATAGAGTACCTTGTAAAACTTGTAGTTTTTTTTTTCCCTTATAAATTTTAGTATGACTATTTCTTCAAAACATAAAACAAACCTGACCCCTCCCCCCCCCCCCCTTTTTTTTTCACAAGAAATTACTCAATTTGGCTAATCCTTCAAATGATGCCGATAAAAGAAGTTTATTGAGGTTTATTCCTGACCATTTTTTTTTCTTAAATGGTTCTTTAAACATTATTATTATTAATGAATTTACGAAAGCATTATACAAAACATTCTTTATATAAATAAAACATTTATTTTGTAATAATCATATTGCGGAGATATATAAGGGAATAAGCACATTGCTTTATAAAATGAAAGCCGTAAACATCGTACTTAATGCGATATTTACAAAGTTCATCAAAATATCAATGAAAGATCCACAAGATTATATAATTCAATAACTATGGATATGATAATAATATAGGATTAAATAATTAATCAAAGGAAAATGAAGACATAATATGGAAAACGAAATAAAACATAAATTCAAACTAAAACATTTTTCTTTCTTAAGGTACATGCATCAGTAAAATAATCTCCCTATACTTTAAGAAAATTAGATTTCACTTAGGTAATAATATGGAATCTTTTGTCGAATATAAAATAAAGAAACTATTCTATTATAGAAAACAAGTAATAGGTATACCTTGTAGCTTATAGGTAGTGTCAGAAATAGAAGCTAAGAACTCAGATTTCCATATTTTGAACTTTACTGGATGATGGATTTGGCAAAGGAGGAAGTAATAGAAAGAAAAGGAAAATAAAATAAAAACTAAAGAGGAAAGATGAAGTGAAAGGGATTAATAAGGATTTAATTTTGTATTTCCAATAAGTTGTGCTTCACTTCATTTTAATGAGATCGTAGTCTTTATTTATTAATTTTATTTAATTAATATTACAGGGTGGAGACCTTGAAACTTATACCCTGTATGCTTCAAAATACAAGTTTTAAGGTAGGTTTAGGTTACCCTAACTTCTTATCTGTATCCTTCCATATGAGATTAGGTTTTGAGAAATTATTACCTGGAAGATTACTTACCCATAACCTACCCAATCGAGTAAGATTTGGGTAGATACCTTGTATGAGTAGGGTTACATACTCACCCTTAATTATTAATTACCACAAAGTCTTGCATGTAAGTTATGACTAAAATATTTGCATAAGTAAAAGTTTTAAGTACTCCATAACAATTAATTTTACTTGTGAAACAATTCTATGGACTAAAACATTAATTAAATTAAGATGTCCTATTACTAGAAAAAGTTTGAGTACAAAAGCAGGTCAATAAACTTAGGCTAGTAAGAAAATGGAGACAATTGCTATTCGAACCTTTTTACAAATGGAATCTAATAGGTTTAAAGTGACTTAATTTTGAAGAGGATTGCAAACCAAATTGTATTTTTGTTTATACTAACTTCTAAAGACATATATGAGATGGACCTCAATTACTTATTTCTTTTATAAAGAAAATAAATAGATAAATAAAGTAGGTAGAAGAGTTATGCAATCATTATTGTCTTTTACTAGGGAGAGAAAAAGATTACAAAAGTTAAAAAGAGGATATGAGGAGTTGGTGGAAATGCAAATTGTGAAGGGTTTAATTCTTTGGGGTTGTAATTTGATTCAAGGGAAAAGTATAAAAAATTGTTCTCTCAACATTTATCTTTTTTCTTATATCAGTTCTTAAAGTTTCAAAGGTTTTATTTTAATTCTCAATATTTGTAAAAATTTAAAAAGAAATCACCCTTTAATTTTGCTATTAGTATGGACATGTGACATAATTTGATTCATTGAAATAATTGATTTAATTTAATAAATTAATAATATACATTATATAAGTAAAATTCATTAAAATACTAAGAAATATAAAAAAAAATGATAAAAAACACAAAAAAAAACGAAAATATGAAAAATAATATATATTTATATACATATATATCAATATTTATTTTAAAATAAATTAATAGAAATTAAAAAAATAACCAAATAAAAAAAAAGGACAGCTATGAATTATAAAAAAGGGGAAACTCAACCTGATCTTAACCTGATTAGGTTTCATGTAGTTTTTAATTTTTTATTTTGGGCAATTGTAGGTAGACATCCTCCACTTAGTTTTAGGTGGTGGGGTGCGCGTGTATTACACCTCAAACAGGATGAGTCAGAACAGTTCCACCGTGTAAACTATCTTAAGATAAAAATTGACTTCACAATTACTATCGTAGAAACAATTTACACAAGGTGTACATAACTTAACCAGGTTGAAACGTCTATTCTGATACTTGTTAATAACCAAACCTATGATAGAGTTTTACAAAATACTTATTTTATACAACCTGTCGTCTTATATCATAACAATATTTATATAAATGTTCCATATCTAAAGTTAAATTTTACAATAAGAGTTTATTAAGAACCACAGGTTTTGCAGTTTATATACAATAAGTTATGAAACTAGTGGGCTTCTTAGGGAATTCTCAATTAGTTCCCTCAAAACTTAAAAAAAGTCAGAAGCCCAAGTCTAATTGATTCCTTGTTCCTCACTTCCCCAAACAACAACATACTAACTTGGGAGCGGTGGTATCAGGATATCTTAATCCTCACTCAATACCTACAAAAAAGCCTATAGGGATGTGAGCACAATTAGTTTAGTAAATGAGACGGAGTCAAAAGAGTACCATATAATCACAAGGAAGGTTATTAATTATGATGAAATGAAATGTAATCAATTAAAAGAAACATCGCATAATATTATCCAGTCCACTTTGAGGTTAGAGAAATTACATCCGCTCTAACTTGGGTTGAGAAGTTTCATTGCGACTTAAGTCAAACCAAACTTGAGCTTGTGCAATGGAGAGCACCCTTTTCCTATGACAGCCATCAAACCATGGCCCTTACCTTTGCTACAACTTCCTCGCCTACCATTTAGTTCGACTAAGGATAGGGAAATTATCATTTTAGCTATTCTCATCAAAGAAAATTGGTATTTGGCCTGACACTCTTAATTGTTTTCCTTAATAGGTATTATGTATATCCAGTTTCGTTTTAGTCGAATAGACGTTAGTTTTAATCATGGGTGGCCAAACAAGTTCATACAATACAGAAATAATATGAACATGCAAAACAATACATTAAGGAGTTCAACTCCTATCACAACTGAGTATCATACATACACATCATGTGCACAGTTAACAACTATAAATATAACCAAAAGTACTTTTGGGTCTCTAGATACTTTAATACAGCATCCCAACAGGCGGTGAAGCTATAATCTCAACTTACTTATTTAAACACTTACTACTGTTGACTTGAGTCGTCAACCGTCTTTGTATTTGAAGATTTTATTTACATAAAAGACCTAAATTCAGTCTTCATAATAATTACAAAAATATTAGGTTTTGATCTAAAAACAGTTATATATATTATTTCTATAATATATAGTCGTATTATTATTATATATTGAGTTAAGTTGTTAGTTGTTGATATTATACATCATTTCTATTATTACGTATTATATATCATTTTGATCACATCGAAATGTACTTTCAATTTATTAAATCACGTTTTAATTTCGATAAAGTTACCGAAATACATACATTCTAGAATATGATAGAGTTTTAGATTATATTGCTTACGATTATCCAATTTTAATAAAATTAATGTCATCAGGTTCGTACAAGCTTAACGACATGTTTTATGAGTCCTGTTTTTAGAGACAACTTTCAACTTGTAGTTCGAGTTTTTAATACAGTTATATATATCTATATAAATATTATCGTATTATACGTAATTTACATTATTAAATCGTATTTTACCTAATTTGTCTACATAATGTTATAATATGAGTATTATTTAACTCTAACATACTTATAATGTATCTTGATAAGAAAATATCATTAAATATATTAAATATACACTTTTAATCCAATCTGATCAGCACTTTCATACATAGTTTTTATTTAACTATTTAATTTATTTTAACTTATTATTATCAAAAATACGTCTCGACTTGTAAATTAAGTTATTTTACTAAATAAATTTGTAATAACTAGTTTGGGTTACCAAATAATTCTCTGAAAATTTTTATAGACTCCTAAAAATATGGGGAATTAAGTTATTACTTGGTTTCAAGTTTTCAACCTATTACCTTTATATTTGTATTTATGATTTTACCCTCAAATCATTCTAAATTACTCAATTATGATTTATTTACACCAAATTAATTTCAATTTCACCCAACATTGTTATTATACACTAGAGATCAGTACATGTCCATTTCATCAATTAATTTTATAATTTCAACTTATTTTTTTAGCTATTTTTAGGCTAAAAAATACAATAAATATTAAAAATATTCAAATCAAAATTTGCGCCACATAGAAATTATCTATATATCACACACATCCTACATAAAAATTTTTAGTTAGAAATAATATCATTTAACATATTTATTTTATGATTCTAATTTCAGATGAATAGTAGATTTCTTTAAAAATATATTAAATATTATGAATTTTTCAAAAATAAAAATATAACATGAAATCACATTCAAAATAACCTAAGTATAATTTTTTTTCACAATTTTCTGGGTAGTTTAGGTATTTTTTTATAATTTATTAAAAAATAGGATAGAGAATCAATCTAGCTGTTCTTGGGATCTCCAGTGGCCGGCGATGGTTGGTGGTGTGTTGGACAGCCTAGTTGCTACTTGGACTAATGGTGGCCAGTTGGGCTTGTCATTAGGTGATCGTCTAGGTCTGATGCAGGTAGAGCACGATGGTTGCTCTATTTTTCCTATTTTCTTTCTATTTTTCCCACGATTTTTTCTAAATTTTTCTATTGTTTCTTGTTTGTAAAGTTGGAAAGTGATGTAAGAAGGCTTATTTATTTAATTGGGAGTCGATTGTTGCCTTTTATAATTTTTCTTATTTTTTTTCCTTTGCGTTTACCTCATTAGTGTAAGGAGGAAGTGGTCAAATCTTAGTAAATTAACTTTTGTTTCAGCATATAAAATTGAATTGGTGATGCTACAGTAATGTCCAACAATTTCCAGCCGCAATTGAAGTTTATAGGATAGGATTTGCAATTATTTTAGTATTTTAGGTATATTTTATTAACATTTAGTTATTTAGTAATATATGAGTATATATATCATGTGTATATATTACGCGTAATATATAAAACTATACTCGTATAATTAAGTTTCTAACATATTTTTTATTCTTAGGATATGTTCTCTTAATTAATTTCATAAATTCAACGCAATATTTATATATAATTACGTAATTTAGAGATAATTTACGAGTATAAATATTATTTATACCGATTATATTCATTAAAATATGAGTATATTCATATAGTAAATTATATTATATTATCTCATTTTATAGCTTAATTAACTTATCTCTAAATTCTCGTTGTAATTCAAGCTCGATTTTAGGGGTTTAAAGGATTATTGTACTATATTAAATAATTCTACTTTTACGGGTAAAATTGACATTTTAGGTTACTAGTTATTTCTAAAATCTAATTTTACTGTATTGCTTTGTCTAACTTTTCTAATTTAATCGTAAAGTTTGGACTCAATTAGATAATTTTCTTTAAAATCCCTAAATCTATGCTTAATTATTCTAAACACAATTTTAGGGGCTTATAATGCATAGGGAAGGGGAAGATGGATGAAGGCGCTTGAACCTAAAATTGATGAAATTCGGCGTTAGAGTCGCTTAAAGTGTTTGTTATTAAAGAGATTATTCGGGACATCAAATGAGAGTAGTTATTATTTCAACGAATTTATTGGCATTACTTAGCTCTTGTAACCATTTCGGCTACATCAATGCTAAGGGGGTGGTTAGTAGCCACTTATAAGGATTTCGTGTAATCTCTCTTAGGTTGTGGGCGATCACTCATAACTGTCTAAAGTGAAAAAATAAAAAAAAATACACCGATTTATTAACTTATTTTTAGGTTTTGGTTATTACTAAATAATACATATTATTTTTTAAATTTTTATTTTTTTTATCTTTCATTTTTTATCATTGTTCTATATATCTTACTATTTTTATGAATTTTTCTTATATAATATATATTATTAATTTATTTAATTAAATAAATTATTTGACAAATGAAATCGAACCATATGTCCATACTAACGAAAAAACTAATAAATGATTTTTTTGGGTAAATTCTTGCAAACATTGAGAATCAAAGTAAAATTTTTTAAATCTTAAGGATTGAAATATAAAAAGATGTAAGTATTGAAGGTTTTTTTTATACGTTTTCCATTTAAAAACCAATACCAAAGACTTATTTAAAAGTTTTTGTAAACATTGGGATCCCATTGAAAGTTTTGAGACGTTAAAAAGTGAAATGAAAAAAAAAAAGAAAAAAAACGTCCGGGGTTTTTATTATACTTTTCCTTTTCGTAAGTACTCTAAGGTCCCTTAGAATTTACAGTTGTAATGCCGGGGTAACTTTCTGGTCATATGATGGGTTTGCTCTAGGCCTGTTGTTTTTTTACTGTGAGGGAGCAGGAAAATGTCGGGTAAAATTGATCATTATTTTTTTTCTGGATTTATTTTGTCGGGTGAATCTTTATTTAACCACGCCTATATCTTTTCGTAATTATGATGCTTCTTTATTTAAAACAGAAATATTTTCGCGTGCTCCACGATCTGACTGTCTTGCATAATCCTTAAAACAATTGAACGGCTCTGATTTCCTGTGGTCATTCGTTTAGCATGGTAGTTGGGAGACATAAACAGCGTCCGGATGCTGGCATTGACGGGAGTAAACGGTCATGACTCGATGACTAAGGTAATTGACCCGTTGACGACGTTATTTGACGGTCAAACGTCGAGCCTCTAACTTCTGCTCCAAGCCTCCAATAGAGAAACATTTTAAACAAGTAGGAATAAACATAAGATAAGAATCACGAATCAAAAGCGCCAATCTAGATCTTTTCTATCACGTATAAGCAACATAAGTTTATGATTGGATTTTATGGCACCAAAACTCATTTCAATATCTTATTAAGCGTTTTAAAAATTTAAAACTCTATATGTTTGTTTAAACTTGTCTAAAACTCCGTATGATAAGATTTGTAAAATCAACTAATATGATTTTATTAAAATACTTTAAAATTTATGATTCTATGGAAAATATTACATATTCCTAAAACTAAATGATTTCATATAGAAATAAAAACTAACTTAAATCTTTATATATGTAATGTTTTAGAATTTGAAATATTACAGTCTGCAATGTGTCCTTAGTCTCTATTAACATATTAGACGTTTAGGAATTTACAATTTATCTAAAATTCATAAAATAATTATATGAACTCTGATGACCCACGATTTAATAATCTTAAGTTTGAATAAAAGTGGAATGTCAACCACTTAAGTTTCACATATCGTAACAGTGAATGAACCTAACTGTTACGAGTGAGTGAACTTGAATACAATATGATTTTAAGATAAACAACCTTGAGTCTCACAATTCTAATGAGTGACAGCCTAATAACATCAACTGAAGGAGTCATAGGCGATTCTAAATAATTGACAATCTCCAAACATGTATAACATGAAACAATAACATACGATCCTTAACAGTTTATTCCAAAAGTTAAGCTACGCTGTCCCTAATGCTTCACCATAACAACGGAGATCAGCTTCCTCATCACGTTATAGATAATCATAACTTGTATGCGCCATAAAATAACCACCACAAATTTTATATCTTGAACTTGCGCTTGAAAAATAATAATTCCTCGAAGGGTGAGTTAACACTTGGTATAGGATACTACACACATGGGCATGAATGTACATGTCAAGTTAAGCACACACGAGTATCATCATAAATGTAACAATTAATTGGTTTTAAATCTTGTCATTTAAATCTACAAACAGCGTGGTCTTAATGTCATGAGACTTAAGATTACTCATGATCTTCATACACTTAATATATAAATATTACATAGATATTGGTGTTGGGTCCTTCTAAATCACCTGAGTGCCAAAAATCATTCTAGATCTATTTGGGTTCTTTTAGTATGGGACTCCACTAGGGACAGCGTTGCACAAAGATCACCAAGTGCCTTACCAACACCGTTAGACCCCACTAGTGGGTAGTCAAAGCCAAACATAAGTACAAGTAGTAAATAGTTAAGTCCGAGTTTTATTTAAGTTCGGTTAATGTATACTAATTTAGCATACACAATCAACAAACATACATCTTGTACCTGGTACTCCTATCTCAATAAGATCTGATTCCCTATAACTTCTAGCACCTGTGCAAAAGTATTAAATATCGAGTTTAGCATTTATTAAATTCTTTATAATTTAACTCAACATTTCTTCTCTTTTAACTCAACCCTCAGCCTTATCTTTTAAGCTTCCAAACCACCCTTTATATGTCCTTCCTTAATCTCTTATTTACTTTTCGACTTCTTATAATCTATATACATAAATACTGATCGACACACATCTACTGCACATACACTGATATATTTACGATCACTTATACACCTATACCCAACATTGACACATACACCCGCTTAACACATACAAAGACTCAATCGTACAACACACATAAAATCTTATACTAATGCACAATGTGCATATACCATCATACTACATACCTCGATACCATATACTCCAACACCAGCTTGGCATCGCCAACATTACACAATTTACGTAGTAACCATATCACCATTGTTTCCATTTACCTCGTCAAACGCTTTCGCTAAACCTACATTGAAACCATAAAACTAAGAATTCTTTAAAGAAAAAGGACAAGAACTATTGTGAATTGTGATTAAGAATAGATAAGGTTGATTGCTGGATAGGTTCAAGCTTTTAGAAAGCTTGAAAGGGGTTAATGGGGAATGGTACGAAAGGGTAAAAATGACGAATGAAATAGTAACCAAAACCTACAAACGGCTTCAAAGAATATAATGCATCAATGGAACTTTCAAAGACTTACGGCACAATTTGATATGACTCACGAATTGGTCCAATGAGGTTATTCACTACTTAACTTTACTTAAGGGAAAGGATAAGAGTGATGCTGAGAGTAAACAAATAATGTTCATGCAAAGAAGAAAGCACTCAAGTGTATTGAAGGTAATCTGATTTATTACAACTACAAGTACAAGGATATTTATACTCGTAAATTAAGGCAAGTTGCCTAAAAGGGAAAAGACAATAAGAACATTTCCTAAACATGATATAAAAGGGCAAAAATGAATATATAAGAAAAATAATCATTAGTGCTACAGATTTTACGTATGATACTATACACGTGGTGATACTGTATTGGCAAGGTTATTAGGAGATACAAACAAAAAGTACAGACGGATGGGCTTATCCAAGTAGGGATGACTTAGTCAGTTTGGATCCTCAATTTCTCGACTTCTTCGTAATGATGATGTTGAGTGATTGATTGGCTCAGCATTAGAGAGTAATCATCAACTTGGCATATTACAGAATAATGGGCGGTCATACGATATAGCATTAGAGGTGACTCGGTAAAGAAATACTCGACTCGGTAAAGAAGTACTCGACTTAGTAAGGGTTTGCTAGGACATAAGGATTCGTTGTACCAGCTCTTCTAATCTTCGGGCTCGGGTGTAGGTCAGAGGTCTCGTGGCTTGATTCTCATAATTCCCTCTAGGTTATTTTGGATTTGGGATGAAATCTGAATGGTGTTTGCTCAGTTCTCCGTCAGGGTAATATGGACTGAGGTCGGCAATGTTGAAAGTGTCAGAAACCTCATAATCCTCAGGTAGTTACAACTTATAGGCGTTGTCATTGATTTTCCAGAGGATTGTAAAAGGTCCTTTTACTTTTGCAGATAATTTGTTCTTTCTTTTATTCGAGAACGTTCCTGACTAAGGTGTAGTCATACCAAGTCTCCTGACTGAAATTGTTTAGCTAACTTACCCTTGGTCTTTTCTCATATTCTTCTGGCAGCTTGGTCGATGTGCTGAGTGACTTTGTCATAGATATGTTGAAGAGATTGTACTCTGACCGAGGCGTTAGGGCCCTTTTGCACGGGTGTTGGTATAAGGGAGTGGTCAAGGGACGACTTGGGATTGAATCCATAGACTACATTGAAGGAAGTATGCTTCGTGGTGTTATTTACGGTTCGGTTATAGGTGAACTTAACCACTAACAGGTAGACGTCTCAATCAGCCAAGTTCTTGCCTATTGCTGCTTGGAGTAGTGACCCTAAAGTAAGATTAACCACATTTGTTTGGCCGTTAATTTTGGGGTGACATAAGGTACTGAAGAGTAATTTGGTTTCTAGATGACGTTACAAGGTTCTCAAGAAATGGCTCAAGAACTTCGAGTCTCTGTCAAAGACTATACTTCTTGATACACTGTGTATTTGCACAATCTCTTGTAAGAAAAGAGAAGTAATAATCGAAGTGTTGTTAGTTTCGGTGCAAGGCACGAAGTGTGCCGTCTTACTAAACCGATCTACGATGACCATTATAGAATCTTTGTCTCAGGTAGTTCACGGCTGTCCAAGAATAAAGTCCATACTCAGTTCAATACACGGTCTCGATAGAACAGGTAGGGGTATTGCTTTCCTTTGTTTAGCTCAGCACTTGGACTTTTTGTATACAGTACAGTTTTGACAACCCGGTGTACATCTCTTCGCATTCTCAACCAAAAGAATTAACCAGTCAATAGTTCACAAGTCCTCCTCTACTTAAAGAGTTCGGAGAGTCCTCTATTGTGGGCTTCCCTGATGAATAATTCTCGTAGCGAACAATTCGGTACACATAGTATCCCCTCTCGGAACAGGTAGCTATCCTCCATATAATACTCTTCTATTGTCCTCTCATCCATGTATAGCGAAATTATTGGCCTAAGTGTGGATTCTTGGAGTACTATTCTTTGATACTTGCAAAACCAAACAACCTAGTTTGCAGCTCTAATAAAAGTGCAAGTCTCCTTGAAAGATTATCTGTAACTACGTTGCTCTTACCTTACTCGTACTTAATTACAAAATTGAATCCCTCAAGAAATTCAACCCATCTCGCCTGCCGCTTTGACAACTTGGTCTAACTTCGATGGTACCTCATCGAATTATGGTCAGTATATATGACAAATTCTCTTGATAATAAGTAATGTTGCCACACTTGTATTGCTTGAATCAGTGCCAAAAGTTCCTTATCATATACGGAGTAGTTCAGTTATGGTCCTCGGAGCTTCTTATAATGAAAGGCAATTGGTTGGCTCTCCTACATCAGGACAACGCTTATTCCAACACCCAATGCATTACATTATAACTAAAAAATTTTGTCGAAGTCAAGTAGTATTAACATCAAGGCGAAGGTTAATCTTTCTTTTACGTTGGCAAAACTCCTCTCTTCCTTCTCTCCTTATCGAAAATCAATGTTCTTTTTTGTTAGCTTGGTAAGTAGCGCGGTGATGGTATTGAAATTCTTGATAAACCTTCTATAAAATGAAGCCATTCCGTAGAAACTCTTTACGTCGGCACAAGTAGTAGGAGTTGGCCACTCGACAATTTCTTTGATCTTTTCATCATCTATTCGCAAGCTTTTTTCATTGACTACATACTCTAAGAATACTACTTCCTCTCAACAGAAGCAACATTTCTTTGCCGAATAGTCTCTCAACATGAAGGATATCCAAGATTGCTTTAAGATGTTTACAGTGACTCAGCAAGTTGACACTGTAGACCGGTATGTCGTCAAAGTACACCACAATACATTTCCCGATGAAATGTCTCAGCAAATGGTTCATAAGTCTCATGAAAGTGCTTGAGGCATTTGATAAGCTGAAGGGTATGACCATCTACTCGTAAAGTCCATGTCGAGTCTTAAACGTAGTCTTCTACTCGTCTCTGGACCTCATGCTGATTTGATGATAGCCAGACTTGAGATCAATCTTGTTAAAAATCTTGACTCCACTCAGTTCATTTAGCATGTCTTCTAGCCTCGGGATTGGATACTTATATTTGATTGTGATTTTGTTCACGACTCGGTTATTAACACATATTCGCCAGGTTTTATCGTTTTTTGGTACTAGAAGTGTAGGCACAACACAAGGGTTGAGACTCTCTCTCATATAACCTCTCTCAAGTAACTCATTGACTTAACGTTGGATTTTAGAAGGTTGCTTGAGATTCATCAGGTAAGCTGGCTTATTCAGTACTGCATCACTAAGTACTAAGTCAATGCAGTGCTTTATGCCTCAAGTTGGGGACAACCCTTCAGGTAACTGTTTTGGGAACAGGTTAGCATAGTCATCAAGCGACTCGTTGATTCTCTGGGGAAGTTCACCTTGTTCCTTCATTTCTAATAGTTGCTAGACCAACAATAGGGTTGGCTCATCAGCATTGATGGCTTCTCAAAGTTCGGCTCTACTCATCACTAGAGCCTTCTTCAATCCATGAGCGAGTTTCGTCTACAACTTGTTAACTTCTCTTGGCAACATTGGATTTAGCGTAATCTTCTGATCTTCTATCTCGAACATATACATGTTCCTGTAGCAGTCATGTATAACTTTCTTATCAAACAACTATGTCCTATTCAGCAATACGTGGGAAGTATAAATGGGCAGTACGTCGTAGAGGATCTGGTTAAAGTAATTCCTTATAGTGATTGGCAGTAGTATTTGCTGAGTGACAAGTAATGCTCCTTTCGCATTCAAGCAATGCAACTTATATGGCCTAGGATGTGCAATAGTTAGCAACTTTAGTTTGGAAACAAGATTGGCTGATGCAATATTGGTGCAACTTCCATTATCCATAATGAGAGCACACATCTGATTATTCACCTTGCAGGTGGTATAAAACAAATTCTTTCTTTGCTCCTCCTCTTGTAAAGGTTTTACACTCATAGTACGTCGGACAACCATGAGTAATTAGTCTAAGTCCTCAGGAAATACGTCCTCTTCAATCAATTCTTTCTCGATAGGAACCTCTTTCTCGACAGGAACCTCTTCATCCATATTCTCTATTTCTAATTTCGGGATGTTTCCCTTAATGACCATCGTCCTTCGGTTCAGGCACTAAGTAGCTATATGTCCGAATCCCTGGCACTTGAAGTACTTGATTTGGCTAGTTTTCCTGCGAGACCCTTGCCCCTTCTCATATGTTCGGGTTAGTACTTCACCATTAGTTCGGCCTTGCTACTCAGCTTTGACATCAACTCTTTTACTCAGCTTAATATTAGACTGAGCTCGGTGACTTGCCTGTCCTGGTCGGCTAGTCGGCATTCTGGTTGTTACTCAACTTCTTCCTTACCTCTCCATTCACTGGGAAATCCTAACAGCTTCATCCGTTGTGTCAAATCGTTAGAGCTCCACAATATCTCGAATATCTCCTCTTAACCCAGTAGCAAATCTTGAGACTGTTTGAGCTAGCGGTCCCTCCACTTCGTAACGCATTATAAGCATTTGAAATTCTTGAACATACTCGTTAATAGTTCGGCCTCCTTGTCTCAGCTTTGAATGCCGAGTGAAAGTATCTTGGAGATATGTTTTTAGTACGAATCTATTTCTGAGCACTTTCTTCATCTTGGGCTAGGTGTTGATCTTTCGGTACCTTTCTCTTCTTCTCATGACTTGAAAATTCTTCCACCACATAGTGGCATATTTGAAGAATTCAACAGCAGCAGTCCTCATTTTCTCATAATCCTCATATTGATAGTAATCAAACACACACTCTACCTTCTCTTCCCAATCTAGATACTTGTCAGTATTCCCAAATCTATAAACTCAAAATCCGAAGCTTTACATGGTTGGATGCTCTAGGGACTCGTATACGCTCCTCTTCAAAATATTCTTCTTCTTCCTCATCAAGCTCTCTCAAGTCTATCATTTGCCTTACTTGTTCACCAACTCTTCTACCTTGAATTGGTTGAGCTAGGTTCCAACCTCTAACTGGTTGAGCAGCTTATGGAGTGTTTTATGATGTCTTAGTAGGTTAGTAAGACAGTGTATGAACAGCTCGGATCAGATTTACCAAGAGGTTAGATATCTCATCAAGTCTCTCATCAATGCTTCTAGGAGTTCCTTGAGATTGTTGTCCATTGTGGACAACTTCGCTATCATCACTAGTACTAACTTCATACTTGGGTATGTCATTTTCCTCATAGATTCAAAATTCAAACAAACACTTTAAAAAGTGAACAGCTAACAATTCAGTAGTCAAATGAACATAGTAATTGACCTTATTTCTCACACGCAAAATAGAGTATAACAAAACTCAGGAAGAACTAACTACAGCTTACACAAAACCTCCGCTCTGATAACAAGATGTTGCAAATCGCGACCAAGAACAAATAAGGTAGGTTATTGGATGGGTCCAAGTTTGCAGAATACTCGAAAAGGGTTAATGAGGAAGGGTACGAAAAGGCAAAAATGATGAATGAAATAATAAGCAAAACCCACGAACAGTTGCAGAGGATTTGATGTACCAATGGAACTTTTGAGGACTTATGACATAATTCGATATGACACACGAATTGGTCCAATAAGGTTACTCACCACTTAACCTTGCTTAAGGGAAATGATAAGAGTGATGTTGAGAGTAAACAAACAGTGTTTACACAAGGAAGAAAGTACTCAAGTGTATTGAAGGTAATCTGATCTATAACAGCTACAAGTATAAGAGTATTTATATCCATAAATTAGGGCAACTTAGCCAAAAGGAAAAAGTCAATAATCTTAAAGAGGTAATGTACATGATACAACAGGGTAAAAATGAATATATAAGGAAAACAATAATTGGTATTACAGATTCTACGTATACTACTGTATACATGGCAATGCTACATTGGCAAGGTTGTTAGGATGTGTGGATAAAAAGTATGGACGGATGGGCTTATCTGAGTAGAGATAACTTAGTTAGTCCAGATCGTCTATCTTTCGGCTTCTCAGCAATGATGATCCCGAGTGATTGGTTAGATTGGTATTAGAGAGTAATCATCAACTCAGCATACCACAGAATAATAGGCAGTCATATGGTACGGCATTAGAAGTAACTTAACAAGGAAATACTTGACTTCAGCAGGGGTTTGTTCGGACATAAAGATTCATCGTGCTAACCCCTTTAGTTCTCAAGCTCAGTCGCTGGTCAAAGTTCCCGTAGCTTGATTCCTATCAAGAACAATACTTACATGTAATTCTTGATAAAAAAACACCTTAGACTCGAATTATAAATGCGTAAAGTTGCAAAAATGGAAATCTTTATGGTTTTTATGACATCTTCTTAAAGAAAAATGAATTTTTATGTTAGATAGGCAAGGTGCTTATCTAATATTATTGTATCATTGCGCTTCCTTAATGATTTGTCAGTTTTCTTTTACTCCAGCTCCCAAATCCAAATTTCTTCAAAGAGCAAGTGGCAACTTACTCAGTTTTGAGTATTCCTTTGCAAAAACCCATTTTTTGCTTTGATTTCTACCCTCTAACTCCTTGAATTTGTACCTACAGGTGTTTTTGAGAGTTCTCCTTTAAGTTTTCTGGTAGGGTACACAATAAGGAGTGTATGGAATGGTGAAGAAAGAAAATAATGTAAGAGAGAGATATATGATTGAACATTTCCCTTAAACAAGTTTGTCCTTGATATTTAAAGCCTATTTACATGCCATACCAATGTTTGGACCTTTTCCCATGATAGTATTCTCCTAGCACTTGATTTCTACTTACATACCATACTAATGTTTGAATTTTTTCCCATGATAGTATTGCTCCTGGCATTTTTAGTCAATTACAAGTTATGCTATGTCTTCAAGCCTTTGTTATATTAGTATATTCCTTTTCTTATTTTATATTTCTAAATTTTATTATTATTATATAACTTTTTTTTTTTCTTATGAGTTTAGATTTTACAGTATCTCATTAATCAACTATATATTTGTGCTATAATATTTAGTTAAAATTCATAAAATACAATAAAATAAAAAATTAACATGTTAGGATCAAAACATTGATTAGTTTGGATTCCCAAAACAGATATTACCTTCATGTTTCTTGAAAACTCCATTCGAAAACCTATAAGATTTTAAAAGATTCTTGAAAATTGGTCTTGAATCCTAATAGAACCCTTAAAACCTATGTCAAGTTGTATAAAAAATTTCCTATTCAATTTTTATTGAATTCAAGGATATCTCTAATAAGACTTAACCTATTTACGTCCTTATGCACATCTCCCGCCTTCCCTTCCAAAGCCTATTTTAGATAAGATTTTATTGTCTTACATTTAATTTATCTCTAACGTACCTTTTGATCAATTATCTTGAATGAAACATTAATTTCCCTTCACCCACCAAAAAAAAAAAAAAAATTAGAAACTAAGAAATGTCTAAACCATAAGTAATTATTAAGATCAATCAAGACTTTAGTTATCTATTGAATTGATTAATATTTTACCCTTTAAATCAATCTAAGTTATGCCTTGATTCTCTCCATTTAAAACACATTTAGAGACTTAAGATGTGCACGTCTTGATTGATAAGGTTAAAAACTAATTATAACCATATGAGTGAAATGTATTTGCATTCTTTATCTTTTATTTGTACTTTATTTGTAATCTTTCTCTATTGTAGAACTTATAGCTTAAAAATTGTTCTATTCATATCTAATTTGTTCTTATTTCTTATATAAATTTCAATTTGTTATCTTATATGCATCTTATATTTAACAATTTAAATGTAAAAAATGACTTGTTGATTAGTTATTTTGGACATATGTCATTTGATGTATGTATCTTGTTTTAGAAACCTAATCCAACCTATTGAATTGAGCTGACCTATCCTAGGTTAGTCATTCTTAATAGATTTAGAACTTACTTGAAACCTACCCTTAGTGGAACAAGCCCTCTAGACCTCTAAAGACCTAGACCGCCAAGCTTAGGTTGATAAGGCTTAGTCCATGGAGCTCAAGCTATACTAGCTTGGAACAAAGTTGATAGAAATGGTAGTTGCTAGCCACCTCTAGCTACATCCCACAAATTCGTAACATGCCTTTAATACTAGGATACAATTTCCATTTTTACCTTGATATCATCCCTTATAAATAGAGTGTGAGGCCATTAAGTAAAATGCTTTTTAACTTCTACACATACACTTAGCTTACTTTCTACTTATTCTCTTCCTCTCATACAGTGTTCTAACTTGAATGTCGGAATAGTCCTCTAGACAACTCCTAACCGTTGTTCTCATCTCTCTTTGTTTTGTAGGTTGACTTACCCTCTCGCGTTAGACCATCAAGTCCAATTAATCTTTTGGCAAAAGTTAAGGATAACATAAATAAAAGAGATTTTAAAAAAACTATTAATTATGATAAAGATGGTGATTGAGAAAGAAAAAGATTGGAAAATAGAGTTAATAGACTTTTAAAATAGACAATCTTGAAAGGAGAATTAATTTGTTACATATACCTTGCCTGGACGTTTTATAAAACTAAAAACAATGGAGGATTTCATTGAATGGTTTACACACGCTATTATATATTAGAAGTATTCGTTGATATCTTTTGAAAATGACAATAAAATCTTATTCATTTGTTGACTTTCACAAACATGCACGAACAAGCATGAATAATCTTTTGAGATATACCTGTCTTGTCATTAAATGGTATGTCATTTTCATCTTGCTTCCTTTCAAGATTTTTGAAATATCCCAAAAGCTTCTAGTAGGCTTTCTCAAGCATGCATGCAGGAAATGAAAATATTTGCTGGTGATTTTAATACTCATCAACCTTATTTAATAAAAAAAGATTTATAGTATTTTATGTACTCTTAACTTGCTTATCTATCCCATAAAATGCATAAATAAAATTATATAAAAAAAATAAGTTTGGTTATGAATAGTCTAAATAAATATAGACTAATAATATAAGTAATAATTTACTTTTTCTTAATTTCCTTCAATTAAATAAATAAATTATTGAAAATTTTAAAATTTTTGGAATATCATGTGATGTCATCATGACATCCTCATCTTCCTTGTAATCTTAGTTATTGATCACATGTAACAATATCTCCTTAAGGGAAGAATAAATTGAAGATAATTGAAAAAAATAAATAGACATAATTCGTTTTCATAATAATCTATGTATACTTGGTAGTGGGAATGGAATTCCATTTTTCCTAAATAG
Source organism: Lumnitzera racemosa (assembly GCA_024138005.1). Taxonomy (NCBI): domain Eukaryota; kingdom Viridiplantae; phylum Streptophyta; class Magnoliopsida; order Myrtales; family Combretaceae; genus Lumnitzera; species Lumnitzera racemosa. The sequence continues at coordinate 82,035,464 of JAMXBC010000012.1, forward strand.
TCATTTTTTGGAATATCCATGTTATACTTTTATTAGTAACACTCTTTCCTCGTGCATTTTCAACAATAAAATTTCCACATCCTAATTCCTACCCAGTTGTTCTCTTTTTTATCATGAGAACCATCTTGACTAGCTACCAAATTTTCACCATCTATTCAGCCGCTAACCCGCCCATATAGGACGCCGAGGTGACCAATTATAGTCACTTAGATGACCTACACCTACTTATGAATCACATGGACAAGGTTTGATGGTTTGTGGGGTCGGTGCATTGTGCGTAGAAGATGGAACTTTTCTATAGTTTTTATCTCTATTCTCAAACTAGGGAATGAAATGGGAAATACTCATCTCTACAACCAACTCAATCGTAAAAGTTTTAATTACGATCAATCATCACTGTGATTGTTCTGCATCTTACCACACTGTACACACGATGCAAATACATGGCCTTATTGGTAAAATTTGTAGTTTGTTTTTTTAACCTTATATAATTTTCAGCTTATTACATTTTCTAAATGATACGGCAATAGTTAGACCAGAATGATTATATTTGTAGTCTCATCTAGTTATATATTAAACATATGCATAATATGGTAATTCGTCCCTCAGTCCCTTCTATATATATATAAATTACAACCCAAGCCTATAGGGACACATTCTCTCTCTCTTAACACCATCCAACTTCTTGATTTATTGCCATTTGTATAAGTTTTCCTACATATTCCAAGGCATTGACGTCTTATATTATGCATGTTGGAGGACTTTAATAAGTGTTATAGGTGATTTTTTTGTCTAAGGGAATCAAAGAGAAAACATAAGTGAGGCAAAGTAACAAAGTGGAAATTGTGATGTGGAGGAATCCACGGTTGAAATGCGTTTATGGTAAGGTGTAAGAACACTAGATCCGATCAAGAGTTTCTTAAAAAGTTAACATTGTCCATTAGGCATATAATCATGAATATAGAGAAAAAAGAAATCTTGAAATTAGGATTTAAATCATATTAATGGAGATGACTTTAAAATTTTTTATGTAATTCATAAAATTTGTGGAGATTATGAAAACTTAAGATGATCATAGTGTTGTGATATAGTTAGAGAAAGCTATAATTAAAATTACTAATGGTTGATGGTTACTTTAATAATTACAAGGTCAATATTGTGTTAGAGAGTAAAGTATGAGGTTAGAAGTTCAACCTAGGATGTATAAAGGCCAAAGTGGTTAACTGTCTTTCAGTTAGGTAATCTACATAGTAGGGTAGGCAAATAAGTTGACTGAACTTAAAAGAGGTCAATCGATTTTCTCTTAAGGGTGTTCTTGTCGATAATCTATTAAAAGTGGTCAACTAAATTAGGATGACATGGAATTTTGAAGATATGAATGCAATCTTTAAGTAGAATTAAATATTAATCGCATTTTTTATGCATAGTTATAGAAATTTCATTAAAGTTAGATGATATATAGATTGGTAAGCTGAATCTAGGTACTTAGATTTTTATGCTTTTACAATATGTAAGTACAGATTTAGATAAGCAACTTAATAACTATCAAATTACTAATTGCTATTTGATATTTGTGCTTGCACTAAGTGCATACCAATTAGATAGGCAAGTCATTGATTTAGTACTTGCCAACTATTGAGGATTGGGCAATCAAAATGAAGTGGTTGGGAAGTTAAGTGTTAAAACCCTATGAGTAGGTTTGCAAGTCATCAACATGGATGGTTGCTTTGATAACAACTGGGTCTTAAAAGCTATTATTGTATTCTACAAGTGGTATGGGATGATATTGTGAATAGTGCTAGTCAAGATTGTTAAATATGCGGTTTTACCTAGAATTATTAGAGGGTCTGTAAAATCGGAACGTAAAATCGAAATGTAGAAAAATAAGCTTTTACAACTTATATAAAATAGCTTTAAAAAATTATCTATATACTTATAGTAGTTATTCAAAACTTGAAATACATGATGAAAATAAAAAAATAAAAAAAATAAAGTTTTTTTTTCCATAAAAATTCTTAATATATAATATAGCATATACAGAAAAAGGACAAATGGAATTGAAACTAAACTTTTGCCTATGTTTTTTTTAAGTTGTAAATTAAAAAGAATTAAACATTTCAACTTATTTTAAGTTATTAACAATATAAAATAAAGTATATAGTTTTCTTTGTAAACTTTGTTATTAAAGTTGAATCTTAGATTAAAACTATGAACATAAAATAAAAGATTGAGAGAGAAAGAAAGAGGTAAAAATTTGGAATAGAATAGGATAGATGTTGTAATGCATTAATAATTGATAGTTTGTAAAAGACTAGTTGTATTTTTTTTTTCTTTAATTTTTTTAGTCCATTCAACTTAGATATGTAAAATTTGTAAATTCAGTAAAAAATGTAAGTTTTTATAAAAAAAAAAAATTTACACTCGAGTTAACTCGAAAAAACTATATAAAATCATAAATTCGTAAAACCACATGGGTAAAATTGCAATTTTGACAACTATGATATTAGTGAATTGATTGATCTATGGCAGATATGGGTATTGAAACTAATACAAGACATTTGGCCTTAGATCATAGGTATTGGGATCTACGGATCCATATATTGGTCTTGGTTCTTAAATCTTGGAATCTTCATATTTGACTCCTTACTAGGGACACTTGTACTTTCTGCCCTATATTAGATGGCTACCTAATGAAGTAGGTTGGTGGTCTTAGAGACATGACTCTAGTGAGGTAATGGTTTGTTAGTCGAGTTTGGTAGGATCATAGATAAAGTTTGGGATTTGGATTCTAAATCATAGTCTTAGACTCTTTTTCTAGTTTATTTTTTTAGTACATTTTATAGCCTAAATAAATAAGAAAATCTTCATTAGATGTTTCATGCCACTTGTATGTACAAGTAGTGGGTAAGTGCAAATAAAATTTTAATAAATATAATATGTTCAAAATATAAATAATAGTTTTTCAAAAATTATTTGTTACTAATATCTTGTGTCTAAAGATTATGCGCATTCATCAATTATTTGTACATCTATATGGTGTGTGATATCTAATAAATCCTTTTTTTTTTTTTTTGAACAAAACAAGAGTAGAATTCTATTACTTGCTTATTTCATTCTTAAGCAAAATGAACTACATCATAGCCATATTCCATTCTACCAATTAAACATATCACCAATGATATGGTTTGTTGGTAAATATACTCAGTATTAGTTAATAAGCTCGAGGGAAAAAAAAATTATTTTTAAGACTACTAATACACTTCATAGGAAACAAGAACAATGGTTTATTCTTTTGGGTTTAGTTAACAAGTGCCTTAGCAATAATAATTAACATTTTTTCTTGATTATATATTCTTGTTTTCTTCTAAGGTCCCTATAAATTGGTAATGGTAATACTCAAGCATGCAATAAACATGACTTCATTAACAAGTGGTCCAAAACTTAATTGTCAAGTTTGATTTATATTTTCAGTTTAATTATCTATTCCGAACAAATCTGTAGAAAAGGACTTAAATCTTTTCTTGGTATGGCGAGCATTTTTTCTCCTGCCTAATTTATTTAGCAAAGGGGGTAAAAGAACTTACATTACTATAATTTTAAATTTCAAAATAATTTACAACAAACGTAGATATATGCCCAATAAAGGAGGACCTATCTCTATAGCCTTTTCTTCATTCTTTTCATTATAGTAATCTCCACAAAAGGTCAAGTAATGATGGTTGCACATCTTTTATGTATTTCATTTAAGGGTCAATACATTGCATCATCATTATGATGGAAAACGCTAAGTTAGGTACCGATAAAGAAATGATATAAAAACTTTGATTTTATTAATTTCTAGGGTTTGCTACTTTCATTACCATATCTTATTGTTGGACTTTGAAAATGTAGTATATTGAATTGTATATACTTTATTCGAATGAGCCTTCCTAGTTTTCTAAACGAGTATTATAATACCTGTAGCGCGCTCCTAGCAACATGAATTAAGAATGTATGCTGTCACATCCTTAAAAGCAAGTGAGCCCGAACAACACCTAGGTTGTTAATAAAATTTCTGTTGCTAGTGACATATCTCGTATATGAACACTATCTTCCTGAAAATTTTAAATTTAGTTTGTTGAAACGTGTTAACTGAATTCAAGATTGAAGAATGATTTATTATTATCAATTTGATTATATTAGTTATACAGAAGAGGACAACCATGTATATACTTAGGTTATTGGTGGGTCTTTTAATGTTGGTTTGTAATTGATTCCTAATGGGAGTTGGGAAAGATTTTATATCACTTTAACCCTATACACTCTTTAGTGATCTCATTTCATTGTAACTTTGTAAGGGAGTTGTGAGAGTGATTGCAGATTATCTCTGTGAATAAAATTGTTATATCTTTAAGTACTTTCTATGTGATTATTACAGCAGATCATGATGCCTTCTTTATCTATGATTTTTTACCCAGTTTAGCAACTTCATGTTGAATTATCTATTTTTTTCCTCTCCTATCTCTTCTTTCATTGTGTTATATTTAATTCAACTTTAATATTTATCATTGTGTCTCTCGACAAGTTTGGTGCACCATAAACTGGATGTTCTTAATTAGTTTTTGTATCCTTCTCAAATTCTCAAATCATCTCCAGTAAACCAAACTTTTTACATCTGGGAAACTTCTCAGTATTATACTTTATGATTATTATTACAATGTACATTTGCATTCTTGCTCTGATACCAATTTTTTTGTGACAATCAAATGACTAGATTGAATTTGGTTGCATATAAGAATAAAGAAACAAATAGAGATAAAGTAGAACAAAGTCTAAAAAGAAAAAAGAAAAAGATAGACGCAAATTCTAATTGGACATCTCGAATTCTAGGTTAAACATTGTAGCTAAAATTAAAAAGGAATCATGTAGCATAATAGCACAATATTTAGGTATCCTTAAATCACAGAGCAACCATTATTGTGATTGAGACTTGCTCGGTTTTTGCACAACTTTTATATCTCATAATTTTATTTTTTTTTGGCCCAATTTCGTAACTCCTAAACATATTGTATATTAATATAGAGAGAGAGTTAGACAAGTGAAACCCTTAACATAACACAACAAATATTTGAGCCCTAATCAATTGCGTAAGAGGAACCACCGTGAGAATTCAAGATATACTCTGCCTATTCTATGCGATCAATAACTTCTGCGAACTACCATAATAGAAACATAAGAAAAATGTAGTATGGTTTTCTTAAGGTGACTAATTGATGTGCAATGCTAGAATGAGATTCATAAGAGCGGAAATATTTTATTGTGCATCCACTTCAAATATCTTTTAGTGGTTTCTGAAGAACTGAATATAACCTTACTGATATTCATATATATATGGGCCTATATTACTTTGATTTCTTCTTAATGATTCGCTGCAAGATTCTTTTGCAAGATAGATGAGATAATATTTGTTTCTCTTAGAAAAGATATGATGAAACTATATAAAATTTTAATATTTAACAGAAATATGAATGCTTTAGATGTTGAGAGGGAATCAAAATCTAACTTTATAAATAATAAATAAAAAAATAAAGTTTTCTCCTACTTTCTTCTTCCGTATCATCTCTCTCTTTCCCCTTTTCTTGTTTTTTTTTTTTTTTTTTTTTTTTTTTTTTTTGTCTCTGAAATTATGTCAAAGGGAAAAAAAAAAAAAAGAGGATCTCATTTTACTAGCAATGTGCATGGTGGGATGGCGCCAAAAGCAAAAGAAAAAGAACCCTTTCAAACATCCTGGCATAAAGATTTGTCTATATAAAATTATGAATAAATTTTATTTTACACACATGAATTTTCATCATTTGAAATTTTACATATATTTTATATCTATCTATCACAACTAGTAAGTGGCAATATGTTAACTTATGATTGGTCCATAATAACTAACATTATTATTAAAATATATTTAATTTTATATAATTTAATAAAAATACAAAAACATGTATAAATAAGAAAATGCTCTGAATAAAGAAATCCTATGAGCTGTGGTTGACCGCCTGGGATGGTTAGATTTTATTGCTGGGTCATGCAAAATCATGTGAAAAAGCTTGATTATAGCTTGTGTATTTTTTCTGATTTTAAGGGTCCAAGGTAAGTTGCATTATCTCGCAATGTGGATGGGTCACATGACTTACCTATCAAAATTGGTGGTGGTTGTCCAAAGCTCTAGGGCTTGCTTTTCAAATTTCTAGGTTTTTTTGTCTTTTATTTTCGGTTTTTAGTTTTTGAGATCATTTTATTAAATTATATAGTTGAACACATTTAACAATATTTTTTTATTAAATTAATTATTACAAATTAATCAAAAGTTAATACTTATCCACTTATTGGTTATGACAAATAGATGAAAAATACAAGTACGTAAACAATAAAAAACAAAAGTACAAATTTACATAGTGTGAAGGGTGAAAATTCAGACATTCCAAAGTGAAATTTACCCCAAAGTTATCTATACCCGTTCTTTTAATAATGTGATGAAATCCAAGAGAAACATGCACTTGCTATGCTTGTGCCTCAATATAAAGAATTTCACTAAATTTATTGTAGAATATATAATATAATTGTTTGATTATCTTTGTGTGTAAATAATATTTGCAAGATGTATTCATGTATTTTTTTTTTTAAGGCAGAATAGCTTTACAGGAAAAATATTACTTCTTTCTACTAATTCATCCACATACACTATATTTTTATCTTAAAAAAACCATATATCTTATGTATTGGAGTTGAATAACTAGTTTTACCTTAATATTAATATAGATATAGATATAGATATAGCAGGAGTATATAAATTTATTTTTTATTTCCCAAAATGCTATACATATGAATGGAAATCGGATCGCTAGCTAAAGGAGTGTTATCACCCTCTTCGTCATTATTGTATTTCATACTTAATTATGAAATATTAAGGTTGAATCATAGCTTTAGTTAGTGCAAACATAGTAATAACTAATATGTCGCAGCATAAGGAAAAACTACATGATTTCAAGAATGGTGGCTTATTTTCTCTCTCAACTATATGCTCCTTGTCACGTGCATGGCGGCCGCTTCATCTTATTGCTAATATTATCCTCAACTTGAAAGTAACACAACATAGACGAATATTCTCCCGTAGAGCTCCATTTACGACATTCGAATTATAATCTCATAAAGCAAGAGCTATAACGCATTATATTAGGTAAAATTTTCCAAAAGTTAGGTTCTATTTCCAATAAACAATTAATTAGTTGGACATATAATGCTGCTAAATGAATGAAGTTCATAATAGATCCGACTGAGTTATGCATTGTATCAGGCTTGTGAAAATTGCAAATTAAATCTACGATATTATAATTTTATAAAAGAATTATTCTAATTAAATGGATGCTAAATTATTTAAATCTAAACTCTTGGTAGAATATGAATTTATATATATATTTTTACGAATTTATCTTTTTATATTAATTTTAACGTTTTTATCGATTTTATATGTTCAAGTTTTAGGTGGAATCATGAATTTGGTAATCATTTATTGTATTTTTGAAATATAATTAGTTACAAACATATACGTTGGCATCCTCAAAAGACATAAACTTCCGTTTTCATTTTTCACCAACTTTAAGGAAAGTTTTATATTGCTTTGCATTCTTTTATAACAAAGAAGGCAATGGATCGGAGCCGGGGTGTCCCAGTTGCTCCCCACGCTCAACAAATATTCTCTCACTCCCATTTGAACATTTTGAACATTCCTTAATGGATGACTACACATTGGGGGATAGTGCGTTTCTTACGCACTAAAACCAATCCAACACATTTCAACACGGTCCTCTATAATAATAATCAAAATATAAAAACTCATATATAAAATGAATCATACCGTCGATAATTTTTTGCTTTTGAATTTATCGGATTTGGAGATTTAAACTCAAGACCCAATTTGCATTGAGTTAAAAGACTAAAATCTTACATTTGTGGAAGATCAAGTCGGGTTTCGCTTTGACTAATAAGTAACAAAATAGAAGTTAGAATTTCCATAACTTTTTTGGCAAAAAAAAAAAAGAAAAGAAAAAGAATTTCCATAAACCGTTCCCTTTTTAGGTCGTAAATAAGCACGATTGCAATTAGACCTGTGACTTTCAAGTATATAAACATTTGGATGGATATTTGCTGTTTCTATAATGCTAGTACGATGGTGTCGCTACAATCACAATTAAGCATCTACATAGTAGAATCGGTAAATAAATATTACAATTTGTGTCATGTGTTTAAGTGTGTAGTTGTGTTTGGAAGAGACACCATCGGGATAACAGTTTGGGGACAGCAAATATCCATCCTAAATATCTAAATATGTTCAGTATCAAGATAGTATGTCGAGAAAATTGTAAATATGCTCCAAAAAATTATTTATTAAGTGCCAACAAACCTCCTATAAGCTCCCAAAGCATGTT